>OY992883.1:3591579-4001579 GCA_963921405.1 Cepaea hortensis | reverse complement strand
ATTAGGAGATGGTGGAGTGTGACCCATTAGGAGATGGTGGAGTGTGACCCATTAGGAGATGGTGGAGTGTGACCCATTAGGAGATGGTGGAGTGTGACCCATTAGGAGATGGTGGAGTGTGACCCATTAGGAGATGGTGGAGTGTGACCCATTAGGAGATGGTGGAGTGTGACCCATTAGGAGATGGTGGAGTGTGACCCATTAGGAGATGGTGGAGTGTGACCCATTAGGAGATGGTGGAGTGTGACCCATTAGGAGATGGTGGAGTGTGACCCATTAGGAGATGGTGGAACGTGACCCATTAGGAGATGGTGGAGTGTGACCCATTAGGAGATGGTGGAACGTGACCCATTAGGAGATGGTGGAACGTGACCCATTAGGAGATGGTGGAGTGTGACCCATTAGGAGATGGTGGAGTGTGACCCATTAGGAGATGGTGGAGTGTGACCCATTAGGAGATGGTGGAGTGTGACCCATCAGTCAATAACAATTTAGTGGTAGGTACCACAATAGTGGAATAAAGGACACAGACCTTTGCCACATGCAACCAACTCTGGTATACAATAATAATGGAGTAGACACACACACGCTCACGCACGCGCACGCACGCGCGCACACACATACATACACACACACACACACACACACACACACACATATATATATATATATATATATATATATATATATATATATATATATATATATCAAATAACGTATCCACTATGAAGGTTGGCTGCAATGGATCTCCAACACTGTCTGTCTCTCGCCTTGACTGCACATTCTGTCAGACTGATGTTCGTCCATCTCTTGATGTTATCCTCCCACTTGTATCGTCTACCTCTTGCTCGCTTGCCCTCGACCTTGCCTTCCAGTATGGATTTTATAAGAGTGTCATGTCTTTTAACGTGGGCAAAATATTTAACTTGTCTTCTCTTTATTTCTTTCATTCCCAATTTTTCTAGGACCTCTGCATTTGATTGTTTTTGTTTCCATGAAATACGACATATTCGTCTGTATATCCACATCTCCAGGGCTTCTATGCGACTTTCTAGTTGCTTGTTCAATGTCCAGGCTTCCGCGCCATACAGTAGCGTTGAATATACGTTGCTTTTGACAATTCTAATTTTTAATGCGTTATTAATCGCTCTAGATGTTAATAGAGATTACTTGCCGTTGAAAGCATTTTTGGCCATTCCTATTCTCTTTTTCATTTCCATTTCACGCTTGCCATCATCTGTTATTATATGTCCAAGATAAGAGAAACTTGTTACTTGTTCTAGTATCTGCCCGTTTACCGTGATGTTCATTGATGACCTTTCCTTTTCACTGCTAATTGTCATAGTTTTCGGTTTTTGGATGTTAATATCTCAGCCACATTCTGCACTGTGCCTGTTTACTTCTTCCACTAGGTCTTGCAACTCTTACTCAATTTCTGCTAGTAACACGGTATCGTCAGCATATCTAAGACTGTTTATGATTCTTCCTTTGATGTTGAGTCCAGGCATTTCAACTTGTTTAAAAATTCGTTATGTGTATAGGTTGAAGAGGTTTGGGGACAGTACACATCCCTGCCGTACTCCTGTTTTTATCTCTACAGGCGACGAATAGTTATTACCGCTTCTAATAGACACCACTCGTTCCCAGTACAAATTACTAATAAGTCTGATGTCCTTTCCGTCTACTCCTATATCTTGAAGGCAAGTAATTAGTCGATCATGTTGTACTCTACCAAAAGCTTTCTTGTAGTCTATAAAATAAACATATATACTTTTTTGAACTTCTATATATATTTCAATTAACACCCTCAGACAGATAACTGCTTCCCTGGTGCCGCTGTTTTTGAGGAACCCAAATTGTTCTTCAGCTACTTCCTCATCTATTTTATGATGAATTCTTACTTTTATGACCTTGAGTAGTATCTTAGTTATGTGGCTCATTAAGCTAATAGTTCTGTAATCCTCACACTCAACAGCTCTTGGCTTCTTCGGTAGTGTGATGAAAATGAATGTTTTCACATCCTTGGGGATGTACCCAGTGTTATATATATATATATATATATCATTACATAATTATGTGATAATTTCAGTGCCAAAGCTGGATAAGGATTTTATCATCTCTGTTGTTAACTTGTCAGGACCTGCAGCCTTTCCTTCTTTCATCTTTTTAATAACCTTTTCTACTTCAGCCGTTAATATTTTTGGTCCATCTTGAGTATTATACAATGGTTGTCTATTGACCCTGTTGTCCCAGAATAAATTTATGTTCATGTAATTTTTTCGAGTTGTGTTTTATTTCCAGATCCTCTATTTCTTTGCAATGTTTCTGCGGCCACTCTTCTTTGCTAACTCTGCACATGTGACGTATTTCTCTATCTATTACTATATACTCTGGAGTGTTCTTTGCTTTCTCTCTTTGAGACATTTTACTTAAGATTTCATCGGTTATCCATAATTGGTTTTTCTTATTAACCTTCACTGGCAAGGTGGTATTTGCAATCTGAATACTGGTTTTTACACTTTCCCATTTTGTATTAATTTTATCCTCCGGATTTTCATGTCGATATTGTTCCATACTTTCAATGATTAGCCCATCATATCTATTTTTGACTTCAACTAGGTATAGTTGTCTTATTTCTGGTTGTTTCATTGAAGAGATATATACTTGAGGTGTCTTCGATTTTCTTATTCCTGGGTTTTTAAGTTTTATTTGTAATTTTAAAACTACGGGATTATGGTCAGAGTTGATATCAGCACCAGGGTATGTGTTGGCATTTTTAACATTGTTTTAAAATCTATTTCTAATCATAATGTAGTCAGTTTGGTTTCTTGTTCTATCTGCAGGGCTTTTCCATGTATACAGTTTCCTAGGGTTATGTTGGGGAAATATGTTACAAACAGTAAGATTATTTTCTTCACAGAACTGTATCAGCCGGTCTCCTCTGTCGTTTCTGTTTCCCATACCATATTGCCCTACTATCTGCTTATATTTATTTTTTCCGAACTTTTGTGTTCATGTCTCCCATGACAATTAGGACCACTGATGATTTTACAACTTTCAGTGTTTGTTATAGGTCTTCATAGTATTCATCTAGCTGTTCATCACTATAATCAGTTGTTGAAGCATATGTCTGAAGAATTACTATGTTGAACGGTATTGCGTTAATTTTGAGAAGTATCATCCTATCTTTATAAGTCCAGAATCCACTAATATTTTTCTCTAAATCTCGTTTTACTAAAATTCCTACTCCTCTCTCGTGATGATCTCTTCCTGAATTAATGAATACGTAATCTTCTCTCCTTATATAACTTGTATCTGTCCATCTTGTTTCAGATACGCCTAACATATCTAAATTCATGTGTTTTGCCTCTGCAATAAGTTTATCAAACTTCCCTGCTTAATATAATGTGCGTACATTCCATGTACAAGTTCTCAGGCTTCTTCTACTTTTCGGATAGGTATTGTCAGAATGCACCCTTTCAAAGGAATTTGGGATGCATTCGTCATTAAGCACTTCCTTATTCACTATAGAAGTTGTCTCTTCCCTGTGAATATTTACAACAGGCTCATCTCCGGGGGCCAATAATTATCCATATCGCTTTTTTCTTGTTGTTGAATTACCATTGCTGTCTTTAAGATATTAAATGGTGAGGTCCCAATCTCTTCCACGATGGCCAGCCATGTTCACTATCGTGTCCTGAACACGCCTCATGTGTGCCACACACTTTGCTGTTTCGCTTTCGAAGCCGTTGATCTACTTAGATTCATCCGCCTTCTCCACCGTCCCAGTCTTTGTTTACTAGGTATGGGTATTCCCTTAGTAGGATATTACCCCTACTTCACTCTTGTAGTTTAGCCAGTCAGCCAAGACTTTTGCCCGTGGTGCGTCCACCGCCTTACACAAGCGGTATTCGTGGAGCCATACATGAGCTAGGTAAAGAGATGGGAACCAGATAGGATCCTGGTCTATCCCTAGAGTTATGGCTGCCACTCGCCGTGAGGTACTATTCCTCTCTCTTTACCCTCTGGTTGTTATCTCTCTTTACACAAGGTGATGCAAGCGAAGGCATACCTCAGAGTAGCTGCAGACACAGATCACCCGTTGCATGAGGCGCTGGACGTAGTTAAGGGTCAGAGACTGATAAGAGGGAAATCATGGATGGCTCAGGCGGAGGATACGATCAGACAGGTGTGCCCCTTGGAGAACATCAGGCGAGGAGAGGCGTGGGTCAGAGTGCCAGCCGTGCAGTCAGACTTGTGCAGAGTTGTAATAACATTGAGCCGGGAGTGCAGGGAGTGGCCAGCAGGGGCCACGGAAGTGGAAATTCAGCAACTAATTCAGGAAAATTCTCGCCCGGGTGATGTGATTATCTACACGGATGGGTCAGTGTTGAGAGGTAGGAGAAGTGCCTGGGGGTTCTTGGCAAAAACTAATGGTCGGCGTTTGGTGCAGGAGAGCCTGGCGTATGATAACACTACATCTAGCTTAAGAATGGAGGTGGAGGCGGTCAGTGCAGCTTTCCGCTGGATAGAGAACATGATACATACACACATTGTGATTGTAACTGACTCAGAAAGCATGCTGAGAAGGGTGAGAACAGGTAGGCTTCGTGCAGAGTGGCTTGCTTCGCTTCGGAGGTCACGGGTAGTAAGCATCACCTGGATCTTTTCTCCTGGGCATGCCGGTGTGCTGGGGAATGAACAGGCGGACAGATTGGCTTGCTCGGCAAAACTTGGTGGAGTATTGATGCATGACAGGGAAGACGTGGTTGCGGCCTTGTGGGAGCACGTGTACACCTCGGAGGAGCAGATGGAGCACCATGGTCTGGTGAGAATGAGACAACGAGGTGTGACGAGGGGATCTGGCCGACGCTCGGCGCTCGGAGGAAAGGCGAGACGGACATATAATCAGATTGCTACTGGAACTATTAGTGTTGGAACTCTTCGCTGGCTGCTGAGGATGGGGACGGAGCGCTTATGGGAATGTCCTGAATGCTGTGATGTCGGTTCCTAAATCAATCAATCAATCAATCAATCTCTTTACCCTACTCCATATATATATATATATATATATATATATATATATATATATATATATATATATATATATATATATATATATATATATATATATATATATATATATCTTCTTCTTTCGTTCGCTTGAAATATGTCTATAACTGCAATGTTGTCTATTGTATAAATTTAACCGTCTTTTTTAGTCCACACAGCGGTCCATAGAGTTTATCTTCCACTGTCGTCTCTCTAGGCCAGAAGGTTTGCCTAGATATGTTATACTTTGGGCAGTCTTGGAGTATGTGCTCTGCTGTCTGCGACGCCAATCCACATGTACACATGGCTGTTTCACCAATCTTGAATTTTGTATACATGTGGTTGCGTAATCTATTGTGCCCTGTTCTGAGGCGCAGAACAATGACTTGTTCTGGTCTGCCCATAACATGGTAGTCATCTTGAGCAGGTTTTGGTGGCGTTCTGACTGATATGATCATTTTTTTTTCCTTTTGGTGGTATGTCACGGGCACATCAAGCTGTTCTTCTTTGTCTCCTTCATTAGCCAATCGATCAGCTCTGTCGTTTCCGGGTACTCCAAAGTGGGATGGCATCCACTGTATGGTGACCTTATGCTGACTGCTAAGTACAGAAAGTAGTGTCCTTAGTACAGGCACTTTCCCAGACAGGAGCGCCTCGAGTACTGATTTTGCATCTGTCAATGGCACCACAGGTAGTGTACCATTGCTGGAATTTAGTAATTTCTCTGTTGCTATCTTGATTGCCTCAATTTCAGCATCATAGTTATGGCAGTACTTTCCTGTCGGTACTCTGGCTGTGTCTCCAGTATTATTTGGGTATTCTATATACACTCCTGCTCCTCCATTTCGAACAGCATTTTGTGCTGACCCACCTGTGTAGACTCGGATCCAGAGGTCCTGTGGGTATTCTTCATCAAGGAAGCTGAGAGTGGCTGTCTTGCGCTGCACACTGTTCTGTTTTTCTTTGTCAAATATTCCTCTCACTTTTGCGTGGATTTGTAATGAATGTCTATGTTCATCTTTCCATGGAGTTCGCTCTGGAATAGTTGTTAGGTGGATACTAACTGTGGGCAGATCGATGGTTTCTCTGCAGAGTCGTTTGGCCTGGTGGATAAAACTACTTCTTTTCAACCGCCCCATAGCTAGGTTTTCAAATCTGTTCTTCATAGGGTGGCCTGGCAAGCTGAGGAACTGTTGTGCTTGTATTAGATATATACAGACATGTCCCCCGCTCTACCATGCTACCAACACTGATATACAGCAACAGTAGAACACACATCTACAAATATGTACCACGTGTCACCAACCTTCTTCCTGGTCTTGATCGATTCTTGGGTCATGCACCCATGTCCCCAAGTAAATATCCAAATCTCGGCTGGAGTCCTTCTTAGGCTCCCCGCCAACATTCCCAAATCTCACTCCATCCTTCCCAGTCATTATGGTTCTACATGGCGCCTTCAAGACCTGCGCCCACAGACCTGGCGCCCAGAGACCTAGCGCCCCTTGGGGAGAGACTGGGCCTAGTCTTGGCAGTGAGAGACGTGAAACAAACCGAGCGATATTCATTGCATGAAGCTGTTTTCCGAGAGCAATGAAGCAAGATTACAGAAGACTGTTGTCCTTGGATACATTTGTCGTTCATTAGTGAAATCGCACGTGAAGAGCGCGTGCACGCTCCAGTTTGAGGTGTGCAAACTGCTCATCTTTATTCCTTATAGGGAGTGTCCGTGGCCAAATGGTTATGTCGCTTGAGTCGCGCTTTTAAGTTTGTGGGTTGGATTCCGGCCTGCGTCATTTGATTTATGTTTCCCATTGATCTTTCCAGCTGTCACAATGTTCTCCAGTGCCTCTCTTCCCCTCGATCTTTCCAGCTGTCACGATGTTCTCCAGTGCCTCTCTTCCCTTCGATCTTTCCAGCTGTCACGATGTTCTCCAGTGCATCTCTTCTCATCACATGACCCCCACCTCCCTAGCAAAAAAAGAAAAAGCTGTTTGTTTCTTTCTTATTGCTGTATATATTAGGAGTGTTCAAGTGCTACATAGAACCTGCACTTTTGTATTGATGTGAACAGTGGACAATGAGCAGACAAGCTGAAAAACATTAATGGCAGTGAAAAGATGCAAAGAATACCATGGTCGTGCAGGGAAACCAATGAGCAAGTCCTGCAAGAAGCAAATGAGAACTCAAAACTGATTACAGACAGTCACAATGTTTGGACGAGGTATAAGAATAAAAAAATTAGAGAACTTTATGACAACTGGCAAGGCTGAGGGGAAAAGAGCAAGGAGATGACAGTTAAGTAAATATCTGGATGGCTTGGCCACGTGGTATGATCGAGACAAGAACACAGAGCTGATCCACGACTCTGGTGATCGAATGAGATGGGGAATATTGACCGCCCACGCTTATCGCCATGGCACATGATGATGATGATATATTGCTATAGTTTCATTAGCCTCTTCCGGGCAATCGTTGTTAGTTACTCTGACAGTCCAAGGAATTCGCAACATTCGTCTCAGAAACAGCATCACTGTTCCTTTAAAAGTTCTTCATAATGTGAATATTAGATTAAAAAGAAAAATCTAGGAATTGTTCTGAATAACGCGAAGAGTTGGTGAGCGAATACGTTCCGGAGCTTGGATTATATCGTCCACCACGTCCAGCAGGGTAGTTTAAATCTCAGGGTGTGAGGTGCGCTCACCATCATCATGTGCCATGACGATAAGCGTGGGTGGCTTTTGAGTTGGATCAAAAACCGCTGACGTGTAGAGGATTGTGTGGGGAAGCATGTGTGGTCTCGTGTTCTCTGTATACGGTGTAAGTTGTGTAGAGGATTGTGTGGGGGAGCATGTGTGGTCCGTGTTTTCTGTATACTGTGTAAGTTGTGTAGAGGATTGTGTGGGGGAGCATGTGTGGTCTCGTGTTCTCTGTATACGTTGTAATTTGTGTAGAGGTTTGTGTGGGGGAGCATGTGTGGTCACATGTTCTCTGTATACGGTGTAAGTTGTGTAGAGTATTGTGTGGGGGAACATGTGTGGTCTCGTGTTCTCTGTATACGTTGTAATTTGTGTAGAGGTTTGTGTAGGGGAGCATGTGTGGTCACATGTTCTCTGTATACGGTGTAAGTTGTGTAGAGGATTGTGTGGGGGAGCATGTGTGGTCCGTGTTTTCTGTATACTGTGTAAGTTGTGTAGAGGATTGTGTGGGGGAGCATGTGTGGTCTCGTGTTCTCTGTATACGTTGTAATTTGTGTAGAGGTTTGTGTGGGGGAGCATGTGTGGTCACATGTTCTCTGTATACGGTGTAAGTTGTGTAGAGTATTGTGTGGGGGAACATGTGTGGTCTCGTGTTCTCTGTATACGTTGTAATTTGTGTAGAGGTTTGTGTGGGGGAGCATGTGTGGTCACATGTTCTCTGTATACGGTGTAAGTTGTGTAGAGGATTGTGTGGGGGAGCATGTGTGGTCTCGTGTTCTCTGTATACGTTGTAATTTGTGTAGAGGTTTGTGTGGGGGAGCATGTGTGGTCACATGTTCTCTGTATACGGTGTAAGTTGTGTAGAGGATTGTGTGGGGGAGCATGTGTGGTCTCGTGTTCTCTGTATACGTTGTAATTTGTGTAGAGGTTTGTGTGGGGGAGCATGTGTGGTCACATGTTCTCTGTATACGGTGTAAGTTGTGTAGAGTATTGTGTGGGGAAACATGTGTGGTCTCGTGTTCTCTGTATACGTTGTAATTTGTGTAGAGGTTTGTGTGGGGGAGCATGTGTGGTCACATGTTCTCTGTATACGGTGTAAGTTGTGTAGAGGATTGTGTGGGGGAGCATGTGTGGTCCGTGTTTTCTGTATACTGTGTAAGTTGTGTAGAGTATTTGTGTGGGGGAGCATGTGTGGTCACGTATTCTCTGTATACGGTGTAAGTTGTGTAGAGGATTGTGTGGGGGAGCATGTGTGGTCCGTGTTTTCTGTATATGGTGTAAGTTGTGTAGAGGATTGAGTGGGGGAGCATGTGTGGTCACATGTTCTCTGTATATGGTGTAAGTTGTGTAGAGGATTGTGTGGGGGAGCATGTGTGGTCACGTATTCTCTGTATATGGTGTAAGTTGTGTATTACAAGTCCAGTGTAGGCCTGCAGATAAACAGGTTTCTGAAAAAAAGAAGAGAATACTGAAGCACAGGATCATACATGCATGGTGAAGAGCTGGATTAAACCCAGACCACTGTGGTGACATGAAAGTCAACTAGCTTCAATGATACGTTGGGTGTAGATAGGCGGATCATCGTTATCATCATCAGTATCATCATCATCATCATCGTCACCACCACCATTATCGCATCGCCATCATTACCATCATCACTATCATAATCACCATCATCATCCTTATTATCATCACTGTCACAGCCTCACATTATACATAAGTTAATATACACGAGCAAATGGCTACAACTCCCGCCCAAGGGAAAGAAGTAAGACACTCGAAGGCCAGAGTAATCCAGAGCCTTCTCGAAGGACTGGTCAGTGAGTCCACTGTCCCGTGGACACTGATGTGGCCCGCCTATTGCGGGGTCCACGAGGAACTCGGATAGAGTTACCACCCGTGTCGGATTGCGACACGTGTGAACCGGCAGAGACAGACAGGACGTCGGCGAGGCAACAGGGCCTGCCTTAGAGGGACTTAGTAGTTCAGACCCATGTGTATTTAGGGTCATAGACATATGCTAGATAGTTTGCATAGAATGTTTGTTATAAACCACTGTGATAAGCAACTTATCAGTGCGGGCTTGTTAAACCCACTGCGCCAATGCACTGTATACCTAAGTGTCAATAAATGTTGCTATATTATAGTTAACGGAGTTATTGTTGCCTGTTTGAACCCGCTTTCGGATCCCCTAGAGATCCAACACTGTAACAATCACTATCATCATCAACATCACTAGGTGATTCTAACACTGACAAGACAATCCGCCTGATCACACCGGCTCTGTCTGAATGTGTCCTGCGCCATGCAGTCACGCGTCCTCTAATGTCTCAAGATGTGTCCGGTAAAAACAAAATTAATTGCATACGTCACAGTCAACCCCAGTATTTTTTGGCCGTTTATGATTTCTAAACGAACGATACTCAATGTATAGAAACCAACGCAAGGCAGATTATTTTCAAATCGCCCACAGCTGTGCTTTGAACACGGTAACAGGGATAACGAATTGCATTCCCTTGGCCGCAGAGCCGACTGATGTGTGGGTTGAATGAATGTTTTGCGTATCCTTTTACAGGACTTAGCTGTCAACAGCAGCATCTTTCAGCTGTCTGTTGATCTCTTGGCAAGATTACGCTCAGTAGTTTGCCATTGCTTTCTGAGCGGCCGGCTCAGTATCCGCAAGTCACGAGCGGGGGTCGAACCACCTCAGTTCTCGCTCCGCTGCGAGACTCTGCGTGATAAACGGGATTACAGAGAGAAAGTGTTGTAACCCCACAGCCAGAGAGACCGGCGATGTGTGGGTAGGTGGATTAAATTCTGGTAAATATCATTATCCTGATGTGTGGATGGGTGGATTAAATTCTGGTAAATATCATTATCCTGATGTGTGGATGGGTGGATTAAATTATGTTATATTTCATTATCCTGATGTGTGGGTGGGTGGATTAAATTATGTTATATATCATTATCCTGATGTGTGGATGGGTGGATTAAATTATGTTATATATCATTATCTTGATGTGTGGGTGAGTGGATTAAATTATGTTATATATCATTATCCTGATGTATGGGTGGGTGGATTAAATTATGTTATATATCATTATCCTGATGTAAGTGTAGGTGGATTAAATTATGTTATATATCATTATTATGATGTGTGGGTAGGTGGATTAAATTCTGTTATATATCATTATCCTGATGTGTGGGTGGGTGGATTAAATTATGTTATATATCATTATCCTGATGTGTGGGTGGGTGGATTAAATTATGTTATATATCATTATCCTGATGTATGGGTGGGTGGATTAAATTATGTTATATATCATTATCCTGATGTGAGTGTAGGTGGATTAAATTATGTTATATATCATTATCCTGATGTATGGGTGGGTGGATTAAATTATATTATATATCATTATCCTGATGTGTGGGTGGGTGGATTAAATTCTGTTATATTACATGATCCTGATGTGTGGGCGGGTGGATTAAATTATGTTATATATCATTATCCTGATGTGTGGGCGAGTGGATTAAATTATGTTATATATCATTATCCTGATGTGTGGGTGAGTGGATTAAAATATGTTATATATCATTATCCTGATGTATGGGTGGGTGGATTAAATTCTTTTATGTATCATAATCCTGATGTATGGGTTGGTGGATTAAATTATGTTATATATCATTATCCTGATGTGAGTGTAGGTGGATTAAATTCTGGTAAATATCATTATCCTGATGTGTGGGTGGGTGGATTAAATTCTGTTATATATTATTATCCTGATGTGTGGGTGGGTGGATTAAATTATGTTATATATCATTATCCTGATGTGTGGGTGGGTGGATTAAATTATGTTATATATCATTATCCTGATGTGAGGGTGGGTGGATTAAATTATGTTATATATCATTATCCTGATGTATGGGTGGGTGGATTAAATTATGTTATATATCATTATCCTGATGTAAGTGTAGGTGGATTAAATTATGTTATATATCATTATCATGATGTGTGGGTGGGTGGATTAAATTCTGTTATATATCATTATCCTGATGTGTGGGTGGGTGGATTAAATTATGTTATATATCATTATCCTGATGTGAGTGTAGGTGGATTAAATTATGTTATATATCATTATCCTTATGTATGGGTGGGTGGATTAAATTATGTTATATATCATTATCCTGATATGAGTGTAGGTGCATTAAATTATGTTATTATGTCATTATGTTTGGGGATGTGTGGATGGGTAGGAGATGTGTGAGGAGATGTGTGTGTGGGTGAGGGATGTGTCTTTGGGAGGTGTGTGGGTGTGGTGTTGTGTGGGAGGGGAGCTTGGAGTGGATAAAGGATGTTATATAATCATTATCCTGTGTGTGAGTGGGTGGGGTGTGGTTGGGTGTGCGGGTGGGTGAAGGATGTGTGTGAGGGTGGGAGATGTGTGTTTAGATGGGTGGTTGGGGTGTGTGAGTGTGGGTGGGTAGATAGGAGAAGTATGTGTTGATGAGTGGGTGAGGGATGTATGTGTTGGAGATGCGTGTGGGTTGTGCGTGGATGGGAGGTGTATGTTTGTGAATGGGGAATGTGTTGGTGGGTGGGATGTATGTGAGGGATGTGTGTATGGGTGGGAGATTGTGCGTGGGAGGGGATGTGTGTGTATATGGGTAGGGGTGTGTGGTTAAGGGATGTGTGGCTGGGGGATGGGTGGGTGGAGGATGTGTGGTTGGGTAGAGGATGTGTGTGTGGGTGATTGTACATGAGTAAGGGTGTGTAGTTAAGGGATGTTTGGTTGGGAGATGGGTGGGTAGAGGATGTATGGGTGGGTAGAGAATATGAGGGTGGGTGAGTGTGTGTAGGTTAGGAAATGGTGGGGACTCTTTGTAGGGGTGGGCTCGGGATCTGTGAATGGGCAGGGAAGATGGGAGATTATGTGGGTGGGTTCGGAATTTGTGTGTGGGTAGGTGCGGGATATGTGAGTTGACGGGGAGATGTTTGTGTGCGTGGGGGATGTGTGGCTGAGTAATGTGTGCTTGGCTGGGTGGTTGGAGGTGTGTGGGTGGAGGAAGATATGTGGGTGAGTGATTGTTAGTGGGTAATGGGACGGGTAGAGGATATGTGAATGGGTGGGGAGATGTGTGTAGGTGGGTGGATGTGTGTGTGTGGGTGAGGGATGTGTGGGTTGGGGAATGTATGTGTGCTTGGGGTGTGGGTGGATGGGATGTGTGGTGGGTGAGAGGTGTGTGTGGGTGGGGAGATGTGTAGGTGTAGGGATGTGGTGGATGGGTGGGGAATGTATGTGTGTGTGTGGATTATGTGTGTGGTTGGGTGGAGGTGTTGGAGTGAATGGGGGATGTGTGGGTGGGTGGTGGATGTGTCACATAAAATAGTAATATGCATTGTTTGTGTTTACAAAATTCATGTGACAATGTTTTTTCCTATGCACTGTTGATGAAAGAAAGATGAGTGATTGGAAGGGCCGAATGTAAGACGGGCCTGCGTGCCCAATTTGTTACCCTTTGAAAATAAAGTCTGTTTGTTCGTTCGTTCTCTAATCAGTTTGCGGTTTTCATTTATTTCTTATAGGACTTGTTCATTGGTTTTTCTGTCTGTCCATGGTATTCTTTGCATTTTCCTCAGAAACCACATATCCACAGCCATAAGATTTTTTTTTAGCCTGTTTGCTCATTTTTGTATCATAACGGGCATAAAATGTATTGATAGCCTATGTCTAATATTGTTAGTCAATTTAAGATTTTCTTATGTTTATTGAACGAGTATTGGCATAGCGATTCTTGTTCTAATTTCTTCAAGGCACCTCCATGGTATGACTGTTCCGAGATAGATGTACCGATTCACTTCTTTAAGAATAGTCCCATTTATCCATATATTACATTGTGATATTTCTATCGTCTTAGCGTCGGCCATAACCTGTCTCTTCTTACAAGGTGTGTTTCCACGTCTCCGAGAGCTGTGTGTTCATGTCTCTGGGAGCTGTGTTTCCACGTCTCCGAGAGCTGTGAGTCTACGCCCCTGGGAGCTGTGTCCACGTCCCTGGGAGCTGTAACCACGTCCATGGAAGCTGTGTGTCACATTCCTGGGAGCTGTGTCTCCACGTCCCTGGGAGCTGTGTGGCTACGTCCCTGGGAGCTGTGTCTCCACCTCCCTGGGAGCTGTGTGTCCACGTCCCAGGGAGATGTGTGGCCACGTCCCTGGGAGCGTGTGTCCACGTCCCTGGGAGCTGTGTGTCCACGTCCCTGGGAGCTGTGTGTCCACGTCTCTGGGAGCTGTGCGTCCACGTCCATGGGAGCTGTGTGTCGACATCCTTTGGAACTATGTGTCCAAATCCTTGAGAGCTGTGTTTCCACTCCATGGGAGCTGTGTGTCCACGTCCTTGAAAGCTGTGTGTCCATGTCCCTGGGGGGTGTAGCCGTAGGCTAGTCAGTCTTCAACGTGGACATTGGTGCTGGACAATGAACGTGATCAGTTGGCAGCTCTACATTAATGGACGTACTACGGCTAGGATCGGAGCATCAATGTATGTGTGCGGGATGCATTTATGTAAACTGAACTAAACCGAACTAAACTGAACTAAGCTGAACTAAACTGAACTAAACCGAACTATGTGAAGAATACATAACTGACACACATCTTTGTTCAGCCATCATAGACTTTATTTCTTGTGTTTCGCTGGTGTGTTAGCCTGATCACCATCAGCACACGATGTACAGTACATATCACCTTTTATTTATGGTGTTGTTATGTGTGTTAGTCTAATAATCACCATCCTATAAATTACAGTAAATATGGGCATTATTTCTGGTGTTTTGTGCTCATGTTTCAGCCGGAATATCATCATCACCACTGACTTCAAATTACAGATTGAAAATCTTTATTAAAAACTCTGAGACTGTTCCATGTAAACATGTAAGGACGCCGAGAACTCTGAGACTGTTCCATCACACATGAAAGGACGTAAAGATCTCTGAGACTGTTCCATTACAAATGTGAGGACGTCCATAACTCTGAGACT
Source organism: Cepaea hortensis (assembly GCA_963921405.1). Classification (NCBI taxonomy): domain Eukaryota; kingdom Metazoa; phylum Mollusca; class Gastropoda; order Stylommatophora; family Helicidae; genus Cepaea; species Cepaea hortensis. The sequence goes on along the minus strand of OY992883.1, from coordinate 3,986,800 downwards.
TTTCCATTACACATATAAGGACGACAAGAACTCTGAGACTGTTCCATTTACACATGTAAGGATGATCATAAATCATATGGCATCAGACGGCAAGAGATGGCAAGAGATGGCAAGAGATGGCAAAAGATGGCAAGAGACGGCAAGAGATGGCAAGAGATTGCAAGAGATGGCAAGAGATGGCAAGAGATGGCAAGAGATGACAACAGGTTGCAAGAGATGGCAAGGGATGGCAAGATATGGCAAGAGATGACAAGGGATGGCAAGAGACGGCAAAAGATGGCATAAGATGGCAAAAGATGGCAAAAGTTAGCAACAGAGGACAAGAGATGGCAAGAGATGGTAAGAGACTGCAAGAGACTATAAGAGACTGCAAGAGAAGGCGAGAGATGGCAAGAGACCTCAAGAGATGGCAACAGACGGCAAGAGATGGAGAGACTTTCCCACGCTGTAATCAGAGCGACGCTCTACAATGTACCTACTTCGTGATAATGATGATGGTGATGATGAGAATGATGATAATGGTGAATATGATGGTGATGATAATGATGGTGATGATGATGATGATGATGATGATAATGGTGATTATGATGGTGATGATAATGATGGTGATGATGAGAATGATTATAATAATGATAATGGTGATTATGATGGTGATGATAATAATGGTGATGAAGATGATGATGATGATGAATGCACTTGATTCTCTATGTTACTCCACATTTCAGATTATATACTGTGGGGAGCTGAACATTTTCAAATCACTGGGCCCCTCATGCTGTGAGGTCTCTGATGTAAGTTTTGACTACTGTAGTCTCGTCTGGATACTCTGTTTTCTGTAACATGAACATCAAGACAACAAGTGAAATATCATATACATACAGCAATATAATGTCATATGTGTGAAATATCATATACACACATAAATATAATGTAATTTCATTGGCACCTTGCCGTCTTGACAGACGATAGTTTGTGCTTTAAAAAGGCATAATAACTTAAACCTATGGCGGTAGCGAATGTGAATGATAAGGCCAATTTGCGCTGTAAATGTCCATCGTAGTAGAGGCCGACCCTGAGATCTCTTACCCATATGTAATTTACCAAAAACGATGTCCTTTGGTATTCTACCATCATCCATCCTCCTAAGATGTCCTATCCATCTAAGTCTACAAAGACTGAGCATGGAATAAACTGTCACACAACCTGATCTTTCCAAAACTTCAGTATTTGTGATTTTGTCTTGCCACTTAATACCAAGAGCCGGCTGCCTGGCCGAGGGGTTAGCAGCTTTTCTCCGTTAATCCCGAATACTCTCGTAGTCAACGTGAGCGGACGAGAATTAGAAGTGGTTCGAGTCACGCTAGTGACTTATGAGAGTATGGAGCCGGTCGCTCAGAAAGTCGTAGCGTGCTGATAAGCGTAATCTAGTCTAGGAATCAACATACAGCTGAAAGATGCTGGTGTTGACCGCAATATCCTGAATCAGGATGGAAACGCGGGGGGAAAAAAACAACTTAATACCAAGAATTCTTCTCAGACACCGCATATGAAAGCTGTTTAAATGTTTCTCTTGGTGTGAGTAAGTTGTCCAGGTTTCACTGCCATAAAGAAGAGTACTAAGGACACAGGCTTGATAGACAAGGACTTTTGTTTTTGCAGTAAGCTTCCTGTTCTCCCAGAGACTTTTTCTTAACCTGTTCATTGTTGTTACTGCCTTACCAATCCGGATGTTGATTTCCTGATCTAGGGATAATTTGCTATTTACCTCTGATCCTAGATATGTAAAATCGTCTACGATCTCTAGTTCGGCGTCGTCAATAAAGATTGATGGTACCCCATGTGCAGCTTGTGACATAATCTGTGTCTTCTTTTTGCTAATTGTTAAACCAAATTCAGAACAAGCATTGGAGAATGCAGATAGTAGACATTGCAATTCTTCCTCAGAGTGGGTCGTAACTGCAGCATCATCTGCAAAAAGCAACTCTCTGATCAGTACCCTCCTAATTTTGGTCATGGCCTTCATTCTCTGAGCATTGTAAAGGCCGCCATATGAGCGTGAGTGAATGCATATACCACCATCTTGATCACGAAAGGCATATTTCAGTAGAAGTGAAAAGTATATTTCAAAGAGGGTGGGAGCTAGTACACAACCTTGCTTAACACCACTCTTGATTTCAAATTCTTCAGAAGTTGCACCATCAAACTTGATTATACCCTTCATGCCTGTGTGGAACGATTCCACAATGGACAGAAGAGTTGGTGGGCAGCCAATTTTCTTTAGTGCCTTGAACAGACCCTCACGACTGACCAAATCAAATGCCTTTGTGAGGTCGATGAAGGCAATAAACTGTGGTTGATTCTGTTCACGGTATTTTTCTTGCATTTGTCGCAATGAGAATAGCATATCAATGGTAGACCGGTTCTGTCGAAAGCCACACTGTGATTCGGGGTAGACTTGATCTCCTAGGACTTGAAGTCTGCGCAGAACAATTCTGGCACATACTTTTCCAACAATACACAGAAGTGAGATACCCCTATAGTTGTTGCAGTCGCTCCGATCGCCCTTGTTCTTGTACAGTGTTATGATGCTTGAATCTTTGAAATCCTGTGGGACTTGTCCTTCTCGCCAGCATAGCTCTATTAGCTGGTGGATCTGTAGAGTGAGTGTGTCTTGCCCACTCCTGATAACCTCTATTGGAATCCCATCCTTACCTGGAGCCTTGCCAGATGCAAGTTCATTTATAGCACACTTAACTTCTGTTATGATGGGAAGTGTGTCCAGGTGGTCAAGAGTTGGTAGAGCCTCTATGGCGTTGAGGGCATCATCCGCTAGTTTGGTCTCACTTGAGTAAAGCTCCAAATAGTGCTCTACCCATCTGTCCACCTGCTGTTTCTTATCAGTGATGATTTCCCCAGTCAAGGTTTTCAATGGTGCACTTCTTTTGATCACTGGACCACAGGCTTTCTTTATTCCTTCATACATGCTTCTTATGTTTCCCTTATCACTTGCGATTTGAATGGACTCACATAACTTGATCCAATAATCATTTGCACACTGCCTGGCAGCCTTTTGCACATCCTTCCTAGCTTGCCTTAGTTCACTCAGAGTGTTACGTGTTGATCTTTCAGTGACACCTGTAGGTGTCTTCCACCCACCGTCAGAGGCAACGCGTGGCGTCCCATGTCTACGCCAATTGACAGGGACTTATAACCCGTAACAGTTGCCTCTCCCTTTGATTCCGAGGCCAGTTAAGACCAGGGATGGAGTTATTGCCTCTCCATAGCACAAAGCCTGGGCTAAAATATAGAGATCATGTGTTGCCCATGCAGCATGATCCCTCTCTCGGCCTGCCTAGTTCACTCCAGAGGAAAGTAACACCCCTACATCTGGAACAAGACAAGCTGCAGAAGCTGTCGGATCAGCTAAGCAATGCCCTAACCCTCGGCCTGTCGGAGCCTCGATCCTAGACCAGTTGCTGACCAAGGCTTAGGGCCTGGTCTGCGGTGCCATACCATATAGTCATTAAGGTTGCATTTCCTCGCTCTAGGATAAGGCGTCAATTGTCATACGGTTAAGAGAGTATGCAGGCGCTTCTTGTATTGTCTTCTGTTTAGAGTTGTATGTGTTGCATGTATGAACATAATTGTACAAAATATGTTGCAAAACGTGTGACTACATGAACACAAATAGCTGTTATATTTTGAAATATGTGGTACATAAATGAAATTATAAACCAGAAATATATTGTATCTCGTGGCGCATACATGTGAACACAAGATGCAATATGTGGCACATACATGCAATTGTATACCAGAGAAATGTATCACGTGTAACATTTATGAACAAGTATACCAGAGAGATGTTGTAATGTGTGGAACATTTATGAGCACCTGTATACCAGAGAGATGTAATATGTGGAACATTTATGAACACCTGAATACCAGAGAGATGTTGTAATATGTGGAACATTTATGAACACCTGTATACCAGAGAGATGTTGTAATGTGTGGAACATTTATGAGCACCTGTATACCAGAGAGATGTAATATGTGGAACATTTATGAACACTTGTATACCAGAGAGATGTTGTAATATGTGGAACATTTATGAACACCTGTATACTAGAGAGATGTTGTAATATGTGGAACATTTATGAACAAGTGTATACCAGAGAGATGTTGTAATGTGTGGAACATTTATGAACACCTGTATACCAGAGAGATGTTGTAATATGTGGAACATTTATGAACACCTGTATATCAGAGTGATGTTGTAATATGTGGAACATTTATGAACAAGTGTATACCAGAGAGATGTTGTAATGTGTGGAACATTTATGAACACCTGTATACCAGAGAGATGTTGTAATGTGTGGAACATTTATGAACACCTGTATATCAGAGAGATGTTGTAATATGTGGAACATTTATGAACACCTGTATACCAGAGAGATGTTGTAATATGTGGAACATTTATGAACACCTGTATATCAGAGAGATGTTATAATATGTGGAACATTTATGAACACCTGTATACCAGAGAGATGTAATATGTGGAACATTTATGACCACCTGTATATCAGAGAGATGTAATATGTGGAACATTTATGAACACCTGTATATCAGAGAGATGTTGTAATATGTGGAACATTTATGAACACCTGTATACCAGAGAGATGTAATATGTGGAACATTTATGAACACCTGTATATCAGAGAGATGTAATATGTGGAACATTTATGAACACCTGTATATCAGAGAGATGTTGTAATATGTGGAACATTTATGAACACCTGTATACCAGAGAGATGTTGTAATATGTGGAACATTTATGAACACCTGTATATCAGAGAGATGTTGTAATATGTGGAACATTTATGAACACCTGTATACCAGAGAGGTGTAATATGTGGAACATTTATGAACACCTGTATACCAGAGAGATGTAGTATGTGGAACATTTATGAACACCTGTATACCAGAGAGATGTAATATGTGGAACATTTATGAACACCTGTATATCAGAGAGATGTTGTAATATGTGGAACATTTATGAACACCTGTATACCAGAGAGATGTTGTAATATGTGGAACATTTATGAACACCTGTATACCAGAGAGATGTTGTAATATGTGGAACATTTATGAACACCTGTATATCAGAGAGATGTTGTAATATGTGGAACATTTATGAACACCTGTATATCAGAGAGATGTTGTAATATGTGGAACATTTATGAGCACCTGTATACCAGAGAGATGTTGTAATATGTGGAACATTTATGAGCACCTGTATATCTGAGAGATGTTGTAATATGTGGAACATTTATTAACACATGTATATCAGAGAGATGTTGTAATATGTGGAACATTTATGAACACATGTATACCAGAGAGATGTTGTAATGTGTGGAACATTTATGAACACATGTTTACTAGAGAGATGTTGTAATATGTGGAACATTTATGAACAAGTGTATACCAGAGAGATGTTGTAATGTGTGGAACATTTATGAACACCTGTATACCAGAGAGATGTTGTAATGTGTGGAACATTTATGAACAAGTGTATACCAGAGAGATGTTGTAATGTGTGGAACATTTATGAACACCTGTATACCAGAGAGATGTGATATGTGGAACATTTATGAACACCTGTATACCAGAGAGATGTTGTAATGTGTGGAACATTTATGAACACCTGTATATCAGAGAGATGTTGTAATATGTGGAACATTTATGAACACCTGTATACCAGAGAGATGTTGTAATATGTGGAACATTTATTAACACATGTATACCAGAGAGATGTTGTAATATGTGGAACATTTATTAACACATGTATACCAGAGAGATGTTGTAATGTGTGGAACATTTATGAACACCTGTATACCAGAGAGATGTAATATGTGGAACATTTATGAACAAGTGTATACCAGAGAGATGTAATATGTGGAACATTTATGAACACCTGTATACCAGAGATGTGATATATGGAACATTTATAAACACCTGTATTCCAGAGAGATGGTGTAATATGTGGAACATTTATGAACACCTGTATACCAGAGATGTGATATGTGGAACATTTATGAACACCTGTATACCAGAGAGATGGTGTAATGTGTGGAACATTTATGAACACCTGTATACCAGAGAGATGTTGTAATGTGTGGAACATTTATGAACACCTGTATACCAGAGAGATGTTGTAATATGTGGAACATTTATGAACACCTGTATAATAGAGAGATGTTGTAATGTGTGGAACATTTATGAACACATGTATACCAGAGAGATGTAATATGTGGAACATTTGTGAACACCTGTAGCAGTGAAATGTGACAACAACATCATACGTGAGTGACGTAGACCGCACGGCAGTTGATGGGTTGTGGGATGGTACACATGACAATGGGTGGTTTGTGGGATGATACACGTGACAATGGGTGGGCTTTAGGATGATACACGTGACAATGGATGGGTTGTAGGATGAGACACATGGCAATGGATTAAATGTAAGGATGAGACACATGGCAATGGATGGGTTGTGGGATGAGACACACGGCAATATATCGGCTGTGAGATGAGACATACGGCAATGGATGGGTTGTGGGATGAGACACAGGGTAATATATCGGCTGTGGGATGAGACACATGGCAATGGATGGGTTTTGGGATGAGACACATGGCAATGGATGGGTTGTGGGATGAGACACATGGCAAAGGATGCTTTGCGGGATGAGACACATGGGAATGGAGTAAATATAATTATGAGACACAAGGAAATGGATGGATTATGGGATGAGACTCATGGCATTTGATGGGTTGTTGATGAGAAACATGGCAATGGATTAAATGTAGGGGTGTGACACATGGCAATGGATGGGTTGTGAGATGAGACACATGGTAATGGATGGGTTGTGGGATGAAACACATGGCAATGGATGGGTTGTGAGATGAGACACATGGCAATGGATGGGTTGTGAGATGAGACACATGGCAATGGATGGGTTGTGAGATGAGACACATGGCAATGGATGGGTTGTGAGATGAGACACATTGCAATGGATTACATGTAAGGCTGAGACACATGGCAATGGGTGGTTTGTGGGATGAGACACATGGAAATATATCTACTGTGGGATGATACGCATGAGAAGACACGTGACAGAGACTTTAGAAAGCGAAAAAGAGTAATAAGAAGGAGGAGAAGAAAAAAGGGAATCAAGATAGTCTGTTAAGTACAAAGCCTCACCTCCCACACCCCTCCCCTCCATTTTATAGGGAAACTGTCCCTACCACGACCAACTTGTTATAGTGAGGTTGAGTGACAGAGAAACTCTTCCTACCACGATCAACTTTTTGTAGTGAGGTTGAGTGACAGAGAAACTGTCCTTACCATGACCAACATATGTTAGTGAGATTGAGTGACAGAGAAACTCTCCTTACCACGACTAAATTGTAGTGTTGTTGAGTGACAGAGAAACTCTCCCTAACACGATTAACTTGTACTGAGGTTTAGTGACAGAGAAACTAACACGACCAACTTCTTGTAATGAGTTTGAGTGACAGAGAGACTCTCCCAACCACGACCAACTTGTCGTAGTGAGGTTGAGTGACAGAGACACTCTCTCTACCACGATCAGCTTGTTGTAGTGATGTTGAGTGACAGAGACACTCTACCTTTCACAACCAACTTGTTGTAGTTAGGTTGAGTGACAGACAGAGAAACTCCCCCTACCACTATTAACGTGTACTGAGGTTGAGTGACAGAAACTCTCCCTACCACGACCAACTTGTTGTAGTGAGGTTTAATGACAGAGAGACTCTCCTTACCACCACCAACTTGTTGTAGTGAAGTTGAGTGACAGAGACATTCTCCCTATCACGACTAACTTGTTGTAGTGAGGTTGAATGACAGAGACATTCTCCCTATCACGACTAACGTGTTGTAGGAGGTTGAATGACAGAGACATTCTCCCTATCACAACTAACTTGTTGTAATGAGGTTGAGTGACAGAGACATTCTCCCTATCACGACTAACGTGTTGTAGTGAGGTTGAATGACAGAGACATTCTCCCTATTACAACTAACTTGTTGTAATGAGGTTGAGTGACAGAGACATTCTCCCTATCACGACTAACGTGTTGTAGTGAGGTTGAGTGACAGAGACATTCTCCCTATTACAACTAACTTGTTGTAATGAGGTTGAGTGACAGAGACATTCTCCCTATCACGACTAACTTGTTGTAGTGAGGTTGAGTGACAGAGACATTCTCCCTATTACGACTAACTTGTTGTAGTGAGGTTGAGTGACAGAGACATTCTCCCTATCACGACTAACTTGTTGTAGTGAGGTTGAGTGACAGAGACATTCTCCCTATTACAACTAACTTGTTGTAGTGAGGTTGAGTGACAGAGACATTCTCCCTATCACGACTAACTTGTTGTAGTGAGGTTGAGTGACAGAGACATTCTCCCTATCACGACTAACTTGTTGTAGTGAGGTTGAGTGACAGAGACATTCTCCCTATTACGACTAGCTTGTTGTAGTGAGGTTGAATGACAGAGACATTCTCCCTAACACGACCAACTTGTTGTAGTGAGGTTGAGTGACAGAGAAACTCTCCCTACCACGATTAACTTGTCGTCGAAAACTTTGGTTGTTGCGTGGACGGCCTCCTCTGGCCGAGGAGCGACACTTGGATCCGGGTTCAGTGGTTGGAACGTCCATTTCATGTCGTCACCATCTTGGTAAACAACAATCTGATGGCGCGGAGTAAACATGGAAATAATTAAACATCATCATCTTGAAACAAAGAAATGGTTAAACATCGACATCTTTAACACTTCATTCGGTGTGTTTCTTTTCTTTTCACTTAGACAAAGACAAGAAATTGAAGACAAACAGGTGACCATTAATTGTAACATAGACAAAGACAAGGTATTGAAGACATACATCTGGACATTAGTTCTAACTTAGACAAAGACAAGATATTGAAGACAAAGAGCGCATCCTTTGTTCTAACTTAAACAAAGACAAGATATCAAAGATAAACAGCTCTCCCCAAACTTAGACAGAGACAAGATATCGAAGACAAACAGCTCACCCTTCATTCTCACATAGACAAAGACAAGATATCGAAGACAAACAGCGCACACTATGTTGTAACTTGGACAAAGATAAGATAGCAAAAGCAGCTTACCTTTAGTTCTAACTTGGACAAAGACAAGAAATCGAAGTCAAACAACTGGCCCTTAGTTCTAACTTAGACAAGGACAAGATATCGAAGACAAACAGCTGACTATTAGTTCTAACTTAAACGAAGACAAGATATCGAAGACTGCTTGCCCGTAGTTCTAACTTAGACAAAGACAAGATATCTAAGACAAACAGCTCACCCTTAGTTATAACTTAGACAGAGACAAGATATCATAGACAACCTGCTCACCCTTAGTTCTAACTTAGACAGAGACAAGATATCATAGACAACCTGCTCACCTTTATTTCTAACTTAGACAAAGACAAGATATCGAAGACAAACAGCTCACCCAATTTGTTACCCTTTGGAAATAAAGTTTGTTCGTTTGTTCGTTTGTTCGTTCGTTCCTAACTTAGACAGAGATAAGATAGCTACGACAAACAGGACACCATTTGTTCTAACTTAGACGAAGACAAGATATCGAAGACAGACAGCTCACCCTGAGTTCTAACTTAGACAAAGACAAGATATGTAAGATAAACGGCTCACCACTAGTTCTCACTTAGACAGAGACATGATATCGAAGACAAACTGCTCACCCTTAGTTCTAACTTAGACAAAGACAAGATATCAAAGACAAACAGCTCACCCTTAGTTCTAACTTAGACAGAGACAAGATATCTAAGACACAGAGCTACCCTTTATTCTAACATAGACAAAGACAGGATATCGAAGACAAACAGCGCATACTTTGTTCTAACTTGGACAAAGACAAGATATCGAAGACAGCTTACCTTTAGTTGTAACGTGGACAAATGCAAGATATCGAAGACAAACATCTTGCTTTTAGTTCTAACTTGGACAAAGACAAGATATATAAGACAAAAAGCGCACTCTTTGTTCTAACTTAAACGAAGACGAGATATCGAAGACAAAATCCTCACCTTTAGTTCAAGATATCGAAGACAAACAGCTCACCCTTGGGTCCATCTTACACAGAGACAAGATATCTAAGACACACAGCTCACCATTAGTTCTAACTTAGACAAAGACAGGATATCAAATATAAACAGCTCACCCCTAGTTCTAACTTAGACAGAGACAAGATATCTAAGACAAACAGCTCACCCTTTATTATAACGTAGACACAGACAAGATATCGAAGACAAACAGAGCACACTTTCTTCTAACTTGGACAAAGACAAGATATCGAAGGCAGATTACCTTTAGTTGTAACTTGGACAAAGACAAGATATCGAAGACAAACATCTTGCGTTTAGTTCTAACCTGAACAAAGACAAGATATCGAAGATAAACATCTTGCTTTTACTTCTATCTTGGATAAAAACAAGATATCGAAGGCAGCTTACCTTTAGTTCTAACCTGGACAAAGACAAGATATTGACAATAAATACCTGGCCATTGGTTCTAACTTGGACACAGACAAGATATCGAAGACAGCTTACCTTTAGTTCTAACTTGGACAAATTCAAGATATCGAAGACAAACAACTGGCCCTTAGTTCTAACTTAGACAAGAGCAAGATATTGAAGACAACTTACTATTAGTTCTAACATAGACAAAGACAAGATACTGACAATAAATATCTGGCCATTAGTTCTAACTTGGACAAAGACAAGATATCAAAAACAAACAGCTGAACATTAGTTCTAACTGGACAAAGACAAGATATCAAAAACAAACAGCTGAACATTAGTTCTAACTGGACAAAGACAAGATATTGAAGACAAATATCTGGCCATTAGTTCTAACTTGGACAAAGACAAGATATCAAAAACAAACAGCTGAACATTAGTTCTAACTTGGACAAAGACAAGATATCAAAAACAAACAGCTGAACATTAGTTCTAACTGGACAAAGACAAGATATCAAAAACAAACAGCTGAACATTAGTTCTAACTGGACAAAGACAAGATATTAAAGACAAATATCTGGCCATTAGTTCTAACTTGGACAAAGACAAGATATCAAAAACAAACAGCTGAACATTAGTTCTAACTTGGACAAAGACAAGATATCAAAAACAAACAGCTGAACATTAGTTCTAACTGGACAAAGACAAGATATCAAAAACAAACAGCTGAACATTAGTTCTAACTGGACAAAGACAAGATATCAAAAACAAACAGCTGAACATTAGTTCTAACTGGACAAAGACAAGATATCAAAAACAAACAGCTGAACATTAGTTCTAACTGGACAAAGACAAGATATCAAAAACAAACAGCTGAACATTAGTTCTAACTGGACAAAGACAAGATATTGAAGACAAATATGTGGCCATTAGTTCTAACTTGGACAAAGACAAAAAGCCCCATACATATAACTTGCTTCATTGTTCTAACTAAGACAAAAACGAAATAAACAAAGATACCCACTCACCCGTGACATAGTCAGGTCCGGGTAGATGAAGATAAAATCTTTTCCGATCTTGAACTTGTAAAAAACGTCAATGCCTTTGTCCACAAACCCCATTTCCACGAGCCATTTGTTGTGGTGCCTCATGTAGGTTACATACGGTTTGTACAGCTCGTGCTCTAATGAGATGGGCACGGTCCACTCTGACAGACACAAACACATGCTTGGTGATATTACACAACGCCTCGTATTCTTTACAACACAAATCATGCGTTATGTCTAGACCTTGTTGTGTCTAGACCTTGCTGTGTCTGGACCTTGTTGTCTCTAGACATTGTTGTGTCTGAAACTTGTTGTGTCTAGACCTTGTTGTGTCTAGACCTTGTTGTGTCTAGACCTTTTTGTGTCTAGACCTTGTTGTGTATAAACCTTGTTGTGTCTACACCTTGTTGTGTATAAACCTTGTTGTATCTGGAGAGGTGTAGTTCTCCGTGACGTAGATAAATTCCCCCTACTCTCGCCCTGAAAGGCGCGGGTGTGGTTCAGTGTCCAGTTATTCATGTCACGAGTGCAGTTCTCTCCCTGGAGCTCCTGGGTTTGTGTTCTGTTAGAATCTCTCTGCCGACCGCCAGTAAAAAGAAGCCAGGTTTGGCGACAGATGACCCTTCCTGGACATAGACCCATGCAGCCCTTCCGTGCCCAGATCCCCTGCTCAGTCTCTCTCAGCGTGTAGCGGCTGATGACACCTGTTCTATGCTGGTTAATTATTTTCTCTGACCCCTACCTAGGGTAAAACCCGGTGCAACGGAGTCTATGCTCTTGTTTAGCCCCGTTTTTACAATCCAAAGTACAGCTGCAACATTAGTGACAGTTGGGTTCATGTAATATAAAGTCGCGATTACTGGTTGTATGAAGTGCGGTATCCAGCTGCGTTCCTCACTTATATTCTTTAACAGTAAAGTAAAGAACCCCTTTAACTGACTTAATCTTAGGATACATGATGCCAAACCCATATTGTTACAGACTAATCTTACTTCGGGGGCAGACATGGTCGGTATTCTGTTGGTCGCTTTTACCTCTCGAGTTTTGTCTTGGCATCCTAGTCTGTATCCACTTACGGCTTAAGTCTGTATCCACTTACGGCTTAAGTCTGTATCCATTTACGGCTTAAGTCTGTATCCACTTACGGCTTAAGTCTGTATCCACAAGGGGCTTGTCTGTATCCACTTACGGTTTAAGTCTGTATCCACTTATGGTTTAAGTCTGTATCCACTTACGGTTTAAGTCTGTATCCACTTATGGTTTAAGTCTGTATCCACTTATGGTTTAAGTCTGTATCCACTTACGGTTTAAGTCTGTATCCACTTATGGTTTAAGTCTGTATCCACTTACGGCTTAAGTCTGTATCCACTTACGGCTTCAGGATGTAACTACCTGGAAGTCCATATAACTTTTAAACATGGGGCCGTGTGCTAATTCAATCCCATGACTACAGGACAGACAGGCGAGAAACCGCCACAATCGCTGGTCAGATAAATCCCCGTGCTAGCTAGCACTCAGACTGACACACTCGCTGGTCAGATAAATCCCCGTGCTAGCACTCAGACTGACACACTCGCTGGTCAGATAAATCCCCGTGCTAGCACTTACACTGACACGCTCGCTGGTCAGATAAATCCCCGTGCTAGCACTCAGTCTAATAAACTCGCTGGTCAGATAAATCCCCGTGCAAGCACTCAGACAGACACACTCGCTGGTCAGATAAATCCCCGTGCTAGCACTTACACTGACACACTCGCTGGTCAGATAAATCCCCGTGCTAGCACTCAGTCTAATAAACTCGCTGGACAGATAAATCCCCGTGCAAGCACTCAAAATGACACACTCGCTGGTCAGATAAATACCCGTGCTAGCACTCAGACTGACACACTCGCTGGTCAGATAAATCCCCGTGCTAGCACTTACACTGACACACTCGCTGGTCAGATAAATCCCCGTGCTAGCACTCAGACTGATACACTCGCTGGTCAGATAAATCCCCGTGCTAGCACTTACACTGACGCACTCGCTGGTCAGATAAATCTCCGTGCTAGCACTCAGACTGACACACTCGCTGGTCAGATAAATCCCCGTGCTAGCACTCAGACTGATACACTCGCTGGTCACATAAATCCCCGTGCTAGCACTTACACTGACACACTCGCTGGTCAGATAAATCCCCGTGCTAGCACTCAGACTGATACACTCGCTGGTCAGATAAATCTCCGTGCTAGCACTTACACTGACACACTCGCTGGTCAGATAAATCCCCGTGCTAGCACTCAGACTGATACACTCGCTGGTCAGATAAATCTCCGTGCTAGCACTCAAACTGACACACTTGCTGGTCAGATAAATCCCCGTGCTAGCTAGCACTCAGACTGACACACTCGCTGGTCTAACAAATCCCCGTGCTAGCACTCAGACTGACACACTCGCTGGTCAGATAAATCCCCGTGCTAGCTAGCACTCAGACTGACACACTCGCTGGTCTAACAAATCCCCGTGCTAGCACTCAGACTGACACATTCTCTGGTCCGATAAATCCCCGTGCTAGCACTCAGACTGACACACTTGCTGGTCAGATAAATCCCCGTGCTAGCACTCACACTGACACACTCGCTGGTCAGATAAATCCCCGTGCTAGCACTCAGTCTGACACACTCGATGGTTTGAGATATTCCCGTGCTAGCACTCAGTCTGAAACACTCGATGGTTTGAGATATCCCCTGGCTAGCACTCAGTCTGACACACTCGATGGTTTGAGATATCCCTGTGCTACTTCTCAGTCTGACACACTCGATGGTTTGAGATATTCCCGTGCTAGCACTCAGTCTGACACACTCGATGGTTTGAGATATCCCTGTGCTACTACTCAGTCTGACTCATTCGATGGTTTGAGATATCCCTGTGCTACTACTCAGTCTGACTCATTCGATGGTTTGAGATATCCCTGTGCTACTACTCAGTCTGACACACTCGATGGTTTGAGATATCCCTGTGCTACTACTCAGTCTGACTCATTCGATGGTTTGAAATATCCCTGTGCTACTACTCAGTCTGACTCATTCGATGGTTTGAGATATCCCTGTGCTACTACTCAGTCTGACACACTCGATGGTTTGAGATATTCCCGTGCTAGCACTCAGTCTGACACACTCGATGGTTTGAGATATCCCTGTGCTACTACTCAGTCTGACTCATTCGATGGTTTGAGATATCCCTGTGCTACTACTCAGTCTGACTCATTCGATGGTTTGAGATATCCCTGTGCTACTACTCAGTCTGACACACTCGATGGTTTGAGATATCCCTGTGCTACTACTCAGTCTGACACACTCGATGGTTTGAGATATCCCCGTGCTAGCTAGCACTCGACCGGCTACTGTTGCTGGTCTGAGATATTCCCGTGCTAGCTAGCACTCGACCGGCTACTGTTGCTGGTCTGAGAAATCCCCGTGCTAGCTAGCACTCGACCGGCTACTGTTGCTGGTCTGAGAAATCCCCGTGCTAGTCCTCGGGTAGTCCAGGCTGGGTTGAACAGGCGATCATCAGACAACAGTGGCTGACGTCATCTTGTAGCCACTGACTGAGGCCAAGTCTCTTCATTTCTCCCAAGCTCTGTCAAATCTACAATCATTTCTCCCATGCTCTGTCATATATTCAATCATTTCTCCCAAGCTCTGACAAATCTCCAATCATTTCTCCAAGCTCTGTCAAATCTACAATCCATTGTTCTTGCGTGCTTAGTGTTCTCGTTGCTTCTTAGTCAGTCCTTTGATATGTTGCTGTGAATTATGCTGTCCACTATTTTAACAGTAGGACATTATGTATTGTCACTGATTGGCACCTGGCCGTCTTGACAGATGCTTGTTTGTTACATTGTGTTACTGCCAAGTCACAACAGCTATAACCCATGGGGTAGCGAATGTTACACCTCTCCATAGCTAAAAACCCAATATAAACGTGTTGTTCATGCAGCATGATCCCTCTCTCGGCCTGTCTAGTTTACTCCAGAGGAATGGCAGCATCAATAGAAACTGCCAGATTAACAAGTGTCTGTGTGTCGAAGCTTTGATCCTAGGCCAGCCGTAAACCAAGACTTAGGGCCTGGTCTGTCTGTCAAGGTGTTGGGTGATAGTAGGACCGACTAGTGATAGAAGAGGGGCAAGGACTAATAGGACATAGAGACAGGACCTCTATAAAGGTATAGACAGCACCCAAGCTAGGACATAAGAACAGTAATAAGACTAGACTCGGGTGGGGACTCTAATGTGTTATAGTTAGGACAACAGAGAGACCGACCCGAGAACAGGGGCGGGTTACAATAGGTCATGGTGACGACATAAAGTAGAATAGAACTTAGAGGGTAACTAGTGCTAAGACGACAGTGCTGCGTGCAAAGAGAACGGCACGCAGAGTTGCGAACCCCACGAGGGAGTTTTGACCACGTAGGCAAGCGACAACCTGAGCTGCCTCAGACAGGGGACTGGACGGCCTTCTGACTTGACGTAGTGTTGTTCGGAAGCCATTATCTATAGTTGTGAATGCATGCGATGTTAACGAGAGAGTGACCTTGTTGGATAATGTAGATATATAGATATATTGTGTGTCGAGTGGCGAATATAATGATGTATCAGGCAAATAACGCCTTGTGTTGATTATCAGACTTGCCTGAAAATAAACTCCGTATAAAATTATCTGTACGAGCTGAAGTTATTTGAGGTACGGATGATGTTTCCTGATTGTGAGTAAACACTAGACTGTGACAGGCAACATTCTAATGGTGTCAGAATTGCTTGAATCCACGCCTCAGATGAATGATATACAGTAACAGAAGATGTGCGCAGGCGAATGTAATGTATCTGACACCGTGCTAATGGAGTCAGAAGTTTCCCGAATGCACGCCTGAATTGAATGGTGTAGAGTAAAGTAGTGTAACAGAATTTGTGTGAGAGCCACAGAGTGAACGCGTACCCAAACGCACGCCTGAAAATATTAGCAAAGTACGACTAAAGATAAAATTAAGATTGTGACCGGAATGAAACGCAGTAGCGAGAACGAAAGATTGATAAAGTGCGCGGAATGACCTTTGAATGAACTGGTTACCGTCGCAAGTGTGTTAACGTGTGTTTATTGATTGAAGTAATTTAGAGCTAAGTGAAATGAATTGTATTGTTGTGATTCGACCATGTGTTGTTAGACGTTTCAGCTGAAGGTCAAGCCCGAAGACATACGACAGACAGTGACATTACGACATTTACAATTAAGCTAATTTAAAATTAATAAACCACATTTCAGTTTTTCTGTACAGGCAATGTGTCCAGTCAACTGAGAATACATTTTGTGCATTTCTGTATAATTTATTTATATCAAATATTAATTGTTTGCGCTCTATACACCAGGATGTACATGAAATTATGTGTAACATCCAGCCGAAATTAGCCTACCAGTGACATTAACCTACCTGTGATACTCGGAAACCCTAAATACATCAATTATAGACATATAGTTATGTTTCTAATTGCAACACATATAAACAAAATAGTTACACGCAGACAAACAGGAAAACAAACAGTTAAATATACAAAATTCAGTTGTGTTCAAAGGGACATAAAACTGTATCAGGGGACAGTACAGACTTTGAATAAGTGGAAAGACAAGTTGAATATTTATTCCCACGTGGGAGCGAGATAGGCTAATATCAGCATACGCACAACTAAGAAGAGAAGTGAAAATGCATTTCACGGGAGCCATGAATTTTAGATTCATGTATTGCATCCATAATAGGAGCAATTTGTCTTGGGATATCGGTTATTTTGAGGGGCTTAGTTTGTTAACGCGCCCTGGTTCAACACAGCTCGCAAGAGTGTAATGTAATGACTCTTGCTTAGAGTGGAGATGTGTTAAGCTGATCTAAAACGAGTGGGTAGATACAGCAACTTGTGACCAGACTTCTTTGGGACAGAAGTGTACCTTATAATACAGCAGTGAACCCCTTGACTAAATTAGACCAGACTAATTTTATATGCTACGATGACATTGCGTCACACCTACTACATTAATGTGGTGACGCAATACGAGGGGCGACGAGAGAATGTCAAGGTGTTGGATTATAGAAGGACCGACTAGTGTCAGAAGAGGGGCAAGGACTAATAGGACATAGAGGCAGGACCTCTATAAAGGTATAGACAGCACCCAAGCTAGGACATAAGAACAGTAATAAGACTAGACTCGGGTGGGGACTCTAATGTGTTATAGTTAGGACAACAGAGGGACCGACCCGAGAACAAGGGCGGGTTACAATAGGTCACGGTGACGACATAAAGTAGAATAGAACTTAGAGGGTAACTAGTGCTAAGACGACAGTGCTGCGTGCAAAGAGAACGGCACGCAGAGTTGCGAACCCCACGAGGGAGTTTTGACCACGTAGGCAAGCAACAACCTGAGCTGCCTCAGACAGGGGACTGGACGGCCTTCCGACTTGACGTAGTGTTGTTCGGAAGCCATTATCTATAGTTGTGAATGCATGCGATGTTAACGAGAGAGTGACCTTGTTGGATAATGTAGATATATAGATATAGTGTGTGTCGAGTGGCGAATATAATGATGTATCAGGCAGATAATGCCTTGTGTTGATTATCAGGCTTGCCTGAAAATAAACTCCGTATAAAAAATATCTGTACGAGCTGAAGTTATTTGACGTACGGATGATGTTGCCTGATTGTGAGTAAACACAAGACTGTGACACTGTCGTGCCGTGACATTTAACCCTCAGGTTGCATTTCTTCGCACAAGGATAAGACTTGTACCCTCCCTGTAGCTCTTCTCGGCCCTAAACCGTTGGCACAATGTGGGATATTAGGTTTTGTAAGCGCCGCTAAAACGGCCTGTTAACAAGTAAGTAATGTATTTTTAGTGTTAAAGTTCACATTGTCTGCTTCACATGGTAAATATCCTAAAGGCATTCAGAATGAAGGAATGAGAAGTCTTGGATCTCATATGAGGTATGCCCATCTATATACACATTGTCTTATATACTTGCGCTAGCATCGGTGGTCCAGATTTACATGGGGGGGGGGGGGTAAGGCAAGGTCTACATGCCAATCACAAACGATGACAGACGTCCACGGCAAGGTCACCTGAATTATCTCGAAAACAACCTATTACAGAGAGAAAGGTCATTGTTGGCACGAACAGGAGATACCCCAGGGATGGTGACCTCAATCAAACAAGAACACGGGAGACAGGGATGGATGGGTGGTCATCGGCAGACACGAGAGCAGCTCCACCAGGTAATCATCATTTAGGCAGAGAGCGGTTTCATGAACTGGCAGAACTGAGAAAGAAGCACTAACAGATGACAATGCCGGCAGAAGGATGCAATGGTGTGCGCTGGGGTTCTTTGCGGGTGGGGGGGTGGGGAGAAGTGTATGGTGTGTGGGTTTGAGATATTTGTGCGGTGTGTTGGTGGGGGATGTGTGAATGATGTGTGGGTGGAGGGTATGTTTGTGGAGGTATGGGTGGAGGATAGTGTGTGGTGTGGGGGATGTGTGTGATGGGTGCGGGGAATGTGCGTATGAATGGGGTATATGTATGGGTGAGTAGGGGATTGTGGTGGTTGGGGGAAGTATGTGGGGGAGTGTTGGTGGGAGATGTGTGTGTTTGGATGGGGAATGTGTGGGTGGGGGTGTGTGAGTGAGTGGCTTAGGGATGTGTAAGTGGGTGAGGGAGTTGTATGTGTCGGGGTGGGATGTGTGAGTGGGTGGAGGATGTGTGTGGGGTAGGGGTATTGTGATCGAGAGATGTTTGGTTGGGGGGGGGGTGTGGGTGCGTAGTGGAGAATGTATGCGTGAGTGAGTGTGTGTTGGTGGACGGGTAGGGAATGCGTGTGTGGGTGGGGAGAGGTGTGTGGTGTGTTGGTTGGGGATATTGTGTGGGTGAGGTATGTGTGTGTGGGTGGGGGATTTTTGTGTTTTGTTTTGTTTTTGTGTTGTGTGAGTGGGGGTATGTGGGGTGGATGGGTAAGGGTATCTGTGTGGGTGTGGGTGGGAATATTGTGTGGTATCTGGGTGGGGGATATGTGTGTGGTGTGTAAGTGGGGATGTGTTGGTGAGGGATATGTGTGTGTGTGGTGCGTGGGTTGGGAATAATGCATGATAGGAGGTGTATGTGATGTGCGGGTGGGGGATTAGGTTAAGGCATGTGTGGGTGGGTGGAAGTTGTATGTGTGGGTGGTGGGGTGTGTGTTAGTGGATTGGGGATGTATGGGTGGTTAGAGAGATGTGTGTGTGTGGGGTGGGGGTAGGGACATGTCAGTTGGTGGGGATGTGTGTGTATGGTTTGGGAATGTGTGAGTGGATGTGCGATGTGTGGGTTGGTGGGGGATTGTGTGCATGGGTGGGGAATATGTTGTCGATGGAGATGTGGCTGGGGGATGGGTGGTTTGAGGTGTGGGTGGGGAGAGGATGTGTGGGGTAGTATGTGTATGTGGATGGGCGTAGGATGTGTGGGTTGGTGGGGAATGTTTGTGGGTGGCGAGTGTGTTTTGGTTGGGGGATCAGGCGAGGGCAGTGTGTGTGGGTGGGGGATGTGCGGGAGGGGGATGGATCGGTTGGTGGGGTATGTATGTGTCCCTTGGTGTGCGTGTGTGTCGGTAGGTGGGGGTGTGTATGTGTCCCTTGGTGCGCGTGTGTGTGGGTAGGTGGGGGTGTTGTGTGGGTGGGGTGATGTATGGATAGGTGGGAGATGGGCTTCATAACATGGTAATTAGCCTTGTTTATGTTTACAACATTCATTTCACAATGTTTATTTTATCTTCCTATGTAAATGTATAATGCTCTTGATGAACGAAAGACGAGTGATTGGAAGGGCCGAATGTAAGACGGGCCTGCGCGCCCAATTTGTGACCCTAATAAAGTTGATTTGATTTGATTTGATTTGATTTGCGTCCTGGTGATAAATCTGGATATGATTTATCCACTGGTGTAAATGGGAATGATGTAGCCTAGCAATATTGAACTTACAGGTCTACAACCTCAATGATGAGAATGGAGGTAGAGGCGGTCACGGCAGTTTTGAGGTGGCAAATTGGTGGCAGAGTTCTGATTCTCAGCCTGCATTGCGTATAGTTCACAACGGAAGGTTGTGGCATGAGGGAACACCAGGCGTTGATAGTTCTGCTAGAGAAGGACTGACATGGATACAGTCCTGGGTTAGCCGGAGAGCCAGGTAGTCGCATATTTATGAGTGACTACCTCGCCAGTCGTTGGGCACTCTCAATGGATGAAGGCAAACACTCCAAAGACTACTTACTAAAGCAATATGGCAAACACTGACAGATGACACAAATAGTAGATGATGTGTAAATGTGGACTTGTGTGTTAGCGTGTCAATGAGGGAAGTATGAGATGAAGAATACGATGTTGTTACAACCAGCATACTACTAGAACGATCAGCACCCAGACTCTACGACATTTACTACGCGAGACGAAGCATCAATAGGTTTGTCCGGTGTGCTGTGACATCGATTCCTAAATCATCAATGAGTCACTTAATCAATCACAGGTTATTTAATAGCTGTAGACTTGTCTCTCTATTTACGACGTGTTTCACAAGACGTCTATTCAAATTATGCGTCAGCCGGACAGACTGCCCCGGTCTTGCATTGGACAGAGCGATGCAGTGGTGCTTACACTAACACGGACATAGCGACTCAGTGCTGCTTACACTAACCCTGCACATAGCGACGCAGTCCTACTTAAACTAACACTGGACAGAGCGATGCAGTGCTGCTTACACTAACATTGGACAGAGCGACTCAGTGCTGCTTACACTAACATTGGACAGAGCGACTCAGTGCTGCTTACACTAACATTGGACAGAGCGACTCAGTGCTGCTTACACTAACATTGGACAGAGCGACTCAGTGCTGCTTACACTAACATTGGACAGAGCTACTCAGTGCTGCTTACACTAACATTGGACAGAGCTACTCAGTGCTGCTTACACTAACATTGGACAGGGCGATGCAGTGCTATATACAGAACACAACTGACAGTGCAATGCAGTGTTGTTTAGAGAACACACTTAACAGGGCAATGCAGTGCTGTTTACGAATGGCTCTATGGTCCGGATCCAGCGAATTGCATTGTTATTCTTAGCAGACATCAAGTTGCAAAACGATCAAGGTAATATAGCCGTGACAACCGTCAGTCTTAGGATGGAAACAATGGATGTAGCCAATGCCCGGAACTGCCTTAGCATGGACAAGTATTCACGCGCGTGTGTAGTGAGCTACTCCATGAACACGATGAAAGAGTTCCAGACAGGCCTCATACGACATGAGTGGTTCGACACACTGAGCACATCCCAATTAGTCAAGCTGGCTCTCATCTTCATTCTTCGAATTAAAACTCCTATCTATGTGTGGGTAAACTCAGGTGTGAGGGATAACAAGCGAGCCAATCCACTAGCGGACATGCGCTGAAGTAGGAAGCACATTGGATGGGCCAGACATTATCAGTGCCCTAAGGGACGCTGACGAACAGATGACTTTGAATCTGCTGCCTTGTCCAGAGTGAGGGAGATGGAAGGGAAGTGGGGAGATGCCAGATATGATTATTTTGTTTGGAGCACAAATCATGTGATTATCCAACTCACAACTATGCCATCTGTCAGCGTACGCTGGTGGAGGTGTTGGGGGGAGACCGGAGCACCCATGGACGTGTTTGGAGTGCGAAAGGAAGATTCAAACGAATGACTAATTGCAGAAAGTATATCTTACCTTTTTCACCCCGCCCTCCTGGTTTGCTGGTCTTCACGGACTGCTGCAGCCACCTGCCAATGATGACATCCAGTTCTGGGTTGGTACCCTTCTTCATCCTCCCGCCAACATTTCCCAGCTTCAGATGATCCTTGCCTGTGGTGATCGTTCTGCACAAGATAGGCGCTACATGCCGAGGGAATGAAGTCACACGGGGAGAGAATGAAGACAGGAATGGCTTTGAGACCACCGAGACAAGTCGTGAGACGTGCATTGTCTTCAGGCGGGTTCTCTCCGAGATAACTCTGGCGGTTGGGGGAGTCTTAGAATGTTGTCCTTAGTTACGCCAGCAGATGTGGACGGTCAAGACAATGTATTCCGCACTTCTACGTCCAATTTCTGGTGTGCAAACTGTGAGTTATTCTCTCCAGTTGAATCCATCCATCGTGTGCCATGTCGATAAGCGTGGACGGTCATGATTCGCCATTTCACTCGATTACCAGAATCGTGGATTAGTTCAGTGTTCTTGTCTCGACCATACCACGTGGCCAAGCCATCCAGGTATTTACTTCTACTTGTTCTCTTCCCCTCGATCTTGCCAGTTGTCACACAGTTCTCCAATTTGTTTCTTCTCATAACATGCCCACAAATTGGTGCCTGTCTACGTCTAATTTCTCTAATCAGTTTGCGATTTTCATTTATTTCTTGTAGAACTTGCTGGTTGGTTTTTCTGTGTGTCCAAGAGATTTATCAGAAGTGCATAATCACCCATGATGTGAGCCGCGTGACCAAAGTTGCCAACTGAACTGTCCGAGACCGAATTAGAAAGTTGTCAGACAGACAGTGAGACCGACACATTGTAACACAATTGAGTTGAGATGAGTTGAGTTGAGTTGAGGTAAGATCCGACATCACTGCACACAGAACATTCCCATACGCGCTCCGTCCCTTAATTCAACAACCAGCAAAGAGTCATGCAACAAGTCTGATTGAAAGATCTCATGGCCTTCCCTCTCAGTTTTGAGATTCTACCTGAACCCCTGCCAGTCCCCCGCAATCTCAATCTTTCCACATACGGGTTCTCAATCTGTTCCTCCACCTTCTCCACCTGGTCCCACAAGCACACGACCACCTCTCCCTTGTCCAAAGGTAATCTACCACCAAGAGGTGCATTCCCTGCCAGCCTATCAGCCTTTTCATTCCCCAGCACTCCCGCATGGCCAGGGCAAACAATCCATACAATTCTCACAATCTGTGACCTCTAAGGCGAGGTGAGCCATTCCACACGAAACAGTCCTTTCTCCACTTTACTAAACATACTTCTGAAGTCCGCGATGAATACAACGTGTGTTGCAGTGGTCTCCTCTAACCAAAGGAATGCCGCTGTGACTGCCCCCCCCCCCCCCCCCCACCTCCATTCTCATGCTGGAGATTGTAGCCTCATATGTCAAGCTCTCCTTTTTTTAATATCGTCTATTAGCCTACGCAATGAAACCCCAACCACTCCGTCTGTTTCACACCACTGACCCATCGGTATAGATCACTAAGTCACCATGATGTGTGCTACTCTGGACAGTTGTTGCACCTCAAACTCTGTGCGGCCCGCTGCCCATTCTTGGCAATCACGACCCAGTGTTACTATTACAATGTGCCAGTCCGTCCTGTCTGCCGGTGCCTCAACCCACTCTGTTTCACGATTGGTAGTCTCTAGAAAACAGACAGATAGTGAGATCGACAAATTATACCACACACACTGAACGGCAGAAGATCAAATGGTTCGACCATCACGTGAGAAAGCAACACTACCAGCACCGGCTCTACCTGATACGAGAGCAAGCAAGATGTCGCTCTAGCAGACAGTGGACTGACCACATCAGAGACATTGTACAGTCACATTTAATGACACTATCCAGGGCCATCCATTGGGCGCTGAAACGACTATACTTCCTCATGACGACTGGCGGCAAAAGTAATGACACATAGAACCCAGTGGAAATCAAAACACCCAGGCCAACAGGAAGATGCGGCAGATAGTATACTCCACGTAAGAGAACCGACTGCAACATTCAGACTGCGGTGACACACCAGTCCGAGATGTTTAGTCAGCTACAGACAAGAGATGATGAATGTAACTCTGGAGCTGGTACAGTGACAGCTAGACATTTGCTGCAGGATTTTCCTACATTTGCTGAACAGAGCAAGTTATTGTGGTTTAAACCTGCTTGATTTGAGGGAAATTCCTTTAGAGATGACCAGGTGCTGAAGATTACTGCTGCCTTCTTTGGGTACATTCAAATTGAAGTCTGAACGGGTAAGCAGAGAAACAAGAAGGTCAGGGTCATGTCAAGTTGAGTTGAGTGAAGAACCGACATCACAACACAGGTAATATGCCTATACGCACTCTGTCCTTATCTACAACAACCAGCCAATTATCCCAATATTCCTATACGCACTCTGTCCTTATCTACAACAACCAGCCAATTATCCCAATATTCCTATACGCACTCTGTCCTTATCTACAACAACCAGCCAATTATCCCAATATTCCTATACGCACTCTGTCCTTATCTACAACAACCAGCCAATTATCCCAATATTCATGGCTCAAATACTCTATGGACCACTGAGTGAACTAAAAGGAGACAGTTAAATTCATACAAGAGATAACACTGCAGTTATGGACATATGTCAAGCGAACGAAAGAAGACAAAAACATGACTCAAGTTGCAATCTGATTTTGTGTCCGTCTGATCTTTTCTCAGAGTCCTGAGTGTCGGACAGATCCTCTGGTCACTTCCTGCAGCACCGTTCTCTCTAGGCTGTGATTATCTGTTTCTTCTTCTGGTCTATACACATGATCTCACAGAGTCCCCGACCACGTCTATCTTATCGTACACCGCTATCCCACCCAGCAGTACAGACCCAACCGATGAGCCCACCCGTTCGTCTCCCAACATACCAGCATGTCCTGGGGGAATGATCCAACGTATGCTCCCTATCCTTGATCCTTTAATTGAAGCATGCCCCTCTGCACAAAGCATGCTCTGTTAGTCCGTTACAATCACAACATGTGTGTACAGTTTATCCTCCAGCAAAGGAACACCACATTGACAGCCTCCACCTCCATTCTCAGACTAGATATTTGCGGTATCATATGCCAGCCTCTCCTGCGCTACACACTGTTCATTAACCTTCGCCACGAATCTCCTGGCACTTCTTTGGCCTCTTAGCACAGAGCCATCCGTGTAGATGATTACGTCACCTGAGCGCGTAATGTCGTGACATAGATAGCAGCTCCCAGCGCCGCCTGCCGGCCAATCCCCACACTAATGGTCCAGATCCTGTACAGATGTGACATTTTCCATGTTTTCGAGCGTACATACTTTTCTGGTTTTATTGTCTTCCTAGGCCATCGATTATTTTCTTCTTATAAGCCTGAGGCCATTAACTGAGATTGTCCTTGTCCGCGGCCTCTTGGAGATATGACGTATCCTCCTGCAACTTGAGCCTGTCCGCAATCACTGCGACAGTAAACACACTACCGGCGTTTCCTTTGTGCAACCCAGGATCACCCACAGAGCTGCAGTGGGTTACCAAGGAAGTGAGGTCAGGTTGTGGACAATGCTCAAAGCATGGAGGGAACGCTGGCTGCATTTTATATCAATCTGGTACTGGAATTATTAGCATGGCAATTCTTCGGTGCTGCTTGAGAAAAAAGAAAAAGGAGGGGGGGGGGGGAGCACGAGTGGGAATTTCTCAAGTGCATTCATGTTATTTAGTGTGTATTAGATGCATCATAGTCAAAGAGTACGGACAAGTTCCGGGGCAGGAGACTAAGTCATATCTCCGGGCGGCGGCAGACAAGAAACACACCCTGCAGGAAGACCTGAGCACGGAGAGGGGTCGCAAGCTGGTAGCAGGAGAATAACAGTTGGCTCAGGGATAGGATGGCATATGCGCAGGAAGAGGACAATAGATGGCTCAGGAATAAAATAACAGATGGCTCAGGAAGAGGATCACATATGGCTCAGGAATAAAATAACAGGTGGCTCAGGAATATGATGACATATGCCTCAGGGAGAGGACAACAGATGTCGCAGGAATAGGACAGGAACAGAGAAGTGGGTATGACATTACGCCTGTGTTTACTTCATGGTTACTACCACAGTTCACGTGACAACAGCCTGTGTGACAGGTGTAGCGACAGCCCAGCTAGCTAAGAGATATAGCGACAACCTAGCAATAGTCCAGCTAGGTGAGAAATGTAGCGACAGCCCAGCTAGGTGAGAAATGTAGCGACATTCCAGCTAGGTGAGAAATGTAGCGACAGCCCACCTAGGTGAGAAATGTAGCGACAGCCCAGCTAGGTGAGAAATGTAGCGACAGCCCAGCTAGCTAAGAGATATAGCGACAACCCTGCTAGGTGAGAGATGTAGCAATATTCCAGCTAGGTAAAAATAACCATTTAAATATCACAATTAAACATTTTAAAGCATTCAACCAAAATTTAATTTTGCAAGACTTAAAAAATAGCAGCCCTTGATCACGTTTACCAACTTCCTGACCCGGACGATGCATTGGCTTTCTGGACGAAGACAGTCTACAACGTGTTCAAGAAACATGTGCCAGTCAAAGAAGTTCGAGTCAAACATCAACATAAATCCCAATGGGTCACTAGAGAAGTTCTGGAAATCTTGAGAGAGCGAGTTACAGCAAACACACAATTGAAGACTAAATCAATCACCGCAGACTAAGGAATAAAATTAAATAAGAAATTCGGGTAATAAAAAGAAAGATCATTTTTAAAATGGATTGGAGATTATTCAAACAACACAAATATATGGGAAGCTATTTTTTTTCTTCTTCTTCTTCTTTCGTTCGCTTGAAATACATCCATAACTGCAATGTTATCTCCTGTATGAATCTAACAGTCTTTTTTAGTTCACTCAGCGGTCCATGGTTTATCTTCCACTGTTGTATCTATAGGCCAGAAGGTATGCCTGGGTATGTTGTAGTTTGGCAGTTTGGAGTATGTGCTCTGCTGTCTGCGGCGCCAAACCATATGTGCACATGTCTGAGTCACCAATCTTGAATTTTGTATACATGTGGTTGCGTAATCTAGTGTGCCCTGTTCTGAGGCGCAGAATAATGACTTGTTCTGGTCTATCCATAACGTGGTAGTCATCTTGAGCAGGTTGTGGTGGCCTTCTGACTGATTTAGTCATTCTTTTCTTTTGGTGGTATGTAATGGGCACACCAGGCTGTTCTTCTTTTGCTCCTTCCTTAGCCAATTGATCAGCTCTGTCGTTTCCGGGTACTCCGCAGTAGGATAGTATCCACTGCATAGTGACCTTATGCTGACTGGGTGTCAGATTCTCACCCAGAGTTGCAACGCGTTGTCTGTACCAACGCCGGGCAATACATCCGAGCTCAACGCTGAGCTATGTTAAACACTACAGTTATAACGCGGCGTCTTCGACAGCGCCAGAGAAGCCCAGCTGGGTTCAACACTGAGCGACGCTAAGCAGTCGTGGGTCAGCGGGAACACAGCGTGAACATTGTGGGTCACGCAAGGTGACTCGACCCCAACTAACGTGTATGCTGAACGGCTGGTCAGACAGGGCTTGGGAGCCGTATTGGACGGACGCGATTGAATGAGGCCTGAGTGTTTGTGCATGCATCGATTGCTAGCCTGTATGACTGTTGGAGACTGAACGCCTGTATGTTTGACTTGTAAGTGGATTGCATTGATGTATTCATTGATTGATTGTAGTTATGATATAATGATATTGTGAATTATGATTGCGCGATGCTTGTATTGTTTCTGATGAGTGCATTGCGCGAATAAAGAGTGCGAATTATATCATCGGGTATTCACGTCGAGTTATTTAGTAGTAATATTTATTATCTCACGTGTCAGTCAACGAGCTACATTTCTTGCCTCACACAAGATCCTGACAAGTGCGAACGTGGAGGCTTTTCGTCCGGTTTTTTAACAAATGCGAACGTGTAAAATAGAAGATAGAGCAGAAGTGCGAATGTGTTAACAGCGTGTAGGTGATGAAATAACTATAAATTAACGAATAATTCGTGTTGATTTACATAAACCATGAGTGCGAAGACTGAGTTATAAGTCCAAACGTGGCGTCTTCGCACTTAGTGAATTTCAACCGATCTAGTGAAAAAGATAAAAACAAAAATGGCGGCCATGTCCTTGAATGTCATTGAGTAGGAGTAGTGTAAGCGGTAAGTCTGAAAAGTGTGAAAAGAGAGTTGTTGATTGTGGTGAAACGACTAACAAAAATACTTGACGACATACAAACCTACAAAAACTTAAGTGACATTACATACACCACACCCTTGCACATGTTCTAATTTCTCTTGTTCCAAAAACAACAGGTTGTTTTGTGTCATCTACACCTGTCCCTTGTAAACTCCAAATTTTTTGTCGACCTGAATTGAAATCCAGTGTGATTTCGGGCAGTACTCAACAGCCATTGTCCGGCACATTGTCCCAGGAATACTTGAGTATACATTTTTTTCTCTTCTTTATACTTTCGTTGATCAGGCCAATACATAAGCTGTATTATTAAGAACTGTAAACTATTGAATTTAAATTACTAACAACATAATTAATTTTGTGTGTATCTATTTCATCATACATATTGTTCATCATGTCTAGTTTAAACGATTACATCGAAATGGGTTTAAAGATAAATCTTTCCGGTGAAGAGTTGAGAGTCTGGAGTGAGAAAAAGTTTGCAGAATACCTCCTATTAAAGGAAAAAGCTAATGAACGTGATGAGAGAGCAGCCGAAAGGTCATTAAAATGTAAACAGGCAGAGTCAGAAACTGCTTTAAAACTTAAACAGGCAGAATCAGATACTGCTTTGAAACTTAAACAGGCAAAATCAGATAATGCTTTGAAACTTAAACAGGCAGAATCAGATACTTCTTTGAAACTCAAAGAAGCAGAAATAAAACAAGCTGAAATTTTAGCTCAGAGCAAGAGAGAAGAGCTTGAAGTACAACTAAAAATTGAACAGCTGAAAGCAGAAACTTCCAAAGAAAAGGAAGATAGAAAATCAGACAAAAATCAGCCATACAAGAAATACCAAGGGCTTTATAAAAGTTACACCACAGGTGACTGCATGGCAGCCTTCACCCAAAATTTTGAATGTATCATGGATCATTACCAGATCCCAAAGTCTGAATGGAGTATAATATACATGAGAAGTCTTTCTGGAGAACCTCTGAAAGTGATAGAGTCTATTCCAAATGACCTGAAGAAAGATTATCAGTATATTAAGACTAAAATTATGTTTCATTTCTTGCTAGATGAAGCAGGCTACAGAGAACAGTTTAGTAAATTGTCTCCTAAACCAACACAAACGTTCTCTGATTACATCTTAGAAGTACAAAATATTTTTTCTAAGTGGCTGTCAGCAGCCAAAGTGAATGGTAATTTTGATAGATTGACAGATCTTATTATGAGAGATAAAATTATTACATCTCTCCCACCTCCATTTTCGAAATTTCTATTGGAATGTCAGTGTGAAAGTATACAACAGATTGAAAGTCGTGGCTTAGGTTATTTTTCAGCCAATAAACAATGTTTCACTAGTGGATTGACTAGCACAGACTTTGTAGCAGCCGCTACATATGGTAGATCTAAGTCAGTGCCCTACAACAAACAAAAGCCCTATAAGCAATCTGCTGAAAAGTTTTATCAGTGCAGATATTGTGTAACAGTGTACAGAGACTAACAAGACGCGTTGGTTTTATGCAAATACTGTTTATTTCTTCATGATGACAATTCAGCTTCCTCTCTAGTCAAAGGCTTGATGTTAACTGCCCTTGCCAACCCAATACGTCACGATTGAGCATCTCCCCCAGCTTTCATTCCCAATGCTCAATCGTGCTGTATCTGTTTCCCACTAGATCCCAATAATACCCCAGTATTCCATCACTGTTACACCTCCCCATGTTTATTAAAGAATTTTCCTTATAAAGGAAAAATCTTTACTCCTAATCCCCTTACTCTATTCCCTCTTTTTCCTCTAACCTTCCCTAAATCCGCTCATGTACATAATATATCTTTTAACTCTTCTCCCAGTGATATGGTTTGCTAGTAAACCCCCCCCCCCCCATATACTTCTTCTTCGAACTCTCTTTGTATAATACCACGTATGGTAACCCTGTTAATCCAAATAGTCCTTCTTTCCTTCCTTCTCTTTTTTTTTTTTTTCAAAATTATATAGCTATCTACTATATATTTCTTCTTTTCTGGTTCTTTCTTAGCTCCTCCCGTTTCCTGTATCAAATACACATATTATACGAACAGCTCATAAATTCGTCATCGAAACATTTTTCTTTTTCTTTATAAAACTTCCCACTCTTCTAAAACCGAGGACGTACAAAAACAATATAGTTAGAAAAAGTAAAGAAGCGGTGCGCACCTAGTAAGAAGTATAAAGAATGAATACACGACATGACCACATGTACATACAGTAATGCTCATTTAAGACACTCACCCTTTACCTCCCTTGCCAATAAAAAATTTTGTAAAATAATTTTTTAAAACACCTTATGAAATACATCGTTGTTCGTTATAAAACAATTTGGCATAAGTTTTCATAAAGATTATACATTCCACATTGACATTGCCAACCACAATTCTGTTCCTTCCACCCTGAGCCCATGTTCATATTTTATGAACACCTTTAATAAAATTAAAGCTGGTATTTCACAGCCCCTATTTCTTGCCCCCGTACTTCCCATACTGCCATTTATGAACACAGTGACGTGTGTGCAGGCCCTTGATACGTCTATCCATTCGTGTACACACGTTCACCAACCCTGATTTCCCACTAATTTATGAATGCACAGCATTGCTTAACTATTTCAACATTCAGGTTATCTAAGCTTCCCCCTACCTTATATCAGTGGATATTTTAGTTTTTATTAACTCCTTTCTGAACGAAAACCTTAAGCAAAACTCTTATATTTGAAAATTAAACTTAATTAACTAACTTCATAACTTATTTACTAACCAAGTAACTTAATATACAAAACCATTTATGTAATCAAGATCAAATCACACCAGCCGTCATAACTCCAAATTAATATAAGGAAAAACACATTTATAAAATAACATGCATCAAATCAGAATAAAACACCTTACTTCTAGCTATCACTATTGGACACTTTTACGGCCCAATAGTTTTTACCAACTCAAATGCTAGGAACACAATCACCCTATTCTAACTCAATAAACCAAATAACCACAATTATTTTTCAAAACCAAAACAAAAAAACTTATAATGAAGGACTAAAGCAACTAAACATTAGCCATCATTTTCCAGAACCAACTCAATCATAAAAACTTATTACAAGCTCGTATAGTGACCCACCAACATTGGCCCCTCATACTAAGTAAAACAACGTATATCTATTTATACAGGTCATTCTAGTATATCTATGACCGAAAAACTAAACAGTTCACTGTCCATCTGTATATCTGTTAACTACAGTCCAATTAGAATCACATCTGTTCTATCTATCTAAACAAATCAGTAATCAACATTTACCATACCATTTATTATCTCCTAACTCCCAACAGCACATCGCATCCAAAATAACCTCTTAAGTGAGCACTGTAAACTACATGGCCACTAATCCAATATTACTTCAACGTAGTAGCCAACCTCTACTTATCAACGAACTTTTGATCTGGTTTCTCTTGGAAACACGGCATTACCAACAGTAACGAAAAAATTCCATCACCCCTTTTGTATCAATATTTCAAGACCACTTCTACCGTTTCGTATGCTTCTTCAGGCATCCCTTTCACTTCTAACTCCTGCCATCTGCAGTACTTTCAAATATCTATCTCCTACGTTTCCTCTTCTTCAACAAGTCCAAATTTCTTTGAATAAGTGCCAATTCTACATCAATATCTTCTTCTTTGTACAACTTATTAGTTTCTTCCATACTACTACTAGACTCTGACTTTTCATCCATTTCCTCTTCTTCGTCTGTATGTCTCTCTTCAGCTGCCGCTAATCTCTTCCGTTCAACATCCCACCTAATTTGTCGATCCCTATTTCTTAAGGATCTTTCTAGTAGAGGCATATCTTCTCCGCTTGTTGAATAATCTCTAATTCTTCTCTGTCGTTTCACTTCTTTATCTCTTTGACTGTCCATTCTTCTTTTCGTTGCTTGTCTCGTATTTTTAAATGGAGCACCTATGTCTTCTTCCATACTATCATAATGAGTTTCATTCAGGCCCTCTTATTCCATTCTTTTCGGAATTGTCTGTTCTTGAGTATCTTCGTAACCTGGATTTTCTAGCAAGTGATTTTGTGCTGGTTCTTTTCTAAGACTTGGGGTTACTGCAGTTCTTCTGACAAGCTGTTCATCCAAAAATTTCGAGTCCGAATAATAATTATTATTATAATTATTATTTTCTATCTCATCTTCATCTCTTCTTAAGTGTTCAACGTGTGCCCTCACTATATGTGCTGTGACCTGGTTCTTTATAATATACGATACATTACCTAGTTTTTCCAAAACGTAATACCCTGGAATCCAACGAGCATCAAACTTAGAGTTTCTTCTATGTTTCTTGTAATAAACTCTATCACCTACCTTAAACTCCTGTAATTTTGTATTTACATTTTTGTACTTTTTCTGTCTTTCCCTAGCTTTAATTATATTATTCCTTAATCTCACATGTGCTTTATGCATTTCTTGTATAATGGTCTCTTGAAATTCTTCACCCATATATTTCCGTCTAGGTTTTAATAGATTATCTATAGGTAATATTGGTTCCCTCCCGTGTAATAAATAAAATGGTGAAAAACCCGTGCTCTCATTTTGATTTGTACGAATGGCGCTAAGGGCAGGTCCCAAAAATAAATCCCAATCTCTGTCATGTTCATCAATAATCTTTGCCAAAATGTCGTATAACGTCCTATGTTGACGCTCGTTTTTCGCATTTGAAGAAGGTCTATAAAATGAGGTCTTTATATGTTTTACATTTAAATCTTTTACTAACTTTTCGAATTTTTTATTTACAAACTCTCTACCATTATCTGTAAGTATACTTTGTGGGCAACTAAATCTTGGTACGAACTCTTGTAAAAAAATATTAATGACAGTATCCGCGCTCTTATCCGGAATTGCATACACCTCCGGCCAAAGACTGTAGATATCTATTATATGAATTAAATACACATTTCCTGACAATGTCCTGGGGTGTGGACCCGATATATCTAAACTAATCTTTTGCATTGGGAACTGAGGAATATCTGTGTCTTGTAAGGGAGACTTTATTGTTTTCATGTTCCTTAATCTGCATTTTTCACACGTATCTACATATTTGCATGTAGATTTAAACAAGTTTGGCCAATAATATTTACTTGTAAGTGCTTTCAGCAATTTATCTCTACCGAGATGTCCATTTTCATCGTGATATGCTTTTAAAAGTTCATTTTCTAAATGTTTTGGAATATATTTCCTTAGCTGTTCATTCCTTTCACACATATAGTATAACTGTCCATCCTCTTGTAAAACCAAATAATTCCTTTTATATTTGTTATCATCTGTTTCTCGTAATTTTTGTTTTATTTGTATGACTTTTGGGTCCAACTCTTGTTCTTCTTCCATATCAAACTGTGCTACTTGTAGGTCTTCTTCTCTATGTTCAGACTCTTGTTCCGATGGTAGACTATCAAATTCTTCTCTATTTATTATAGCAGAATCTAAAATATTTACTTGCCAATTTCGATCGTCAATCTCTGGTTCTCCTTCATCTTCTGTATCACCTGACGACTGTGGATAGGGAATCCTAGACAGTAAATCAGCGCATGTGTTAATCTTACCTGGAATGTACTCAATTTTCGTATTATATCCCTGTAAGTTCAATGCCCACGTTTGTATTTTCCTGTTCTGCACTGGAGCTTCTAAAAAAGACTTTAAAGGCATATGGTCAGTTCTAATAACAAAATTTGCGTTATGTAAGTAGTAATTTAGTTTTTGAAGAGCGTAATGTATTGCGTAAGCCTCCTTCTCAATAGTCGTCCACTTTCTTTGTGATCTGCTAAGTTTATGCGACAAGAAGTATATAGGCCTTTCATTTTTAACCCCTGGTATTCCAGACTCTTTTCCTTCATATGGTTGCACCAAACACGCTCCTACTGCATTGTCTGAAGCATCTGTGTACAGTATCAACTGTTTGTTTAAGTCTGGATGCGTCAACAGTGGTACCAGTGTTAAACTGTTTTTTAAATACTCGAACGCTTTTTGACACTCATCATCCCACTTAAACCTAGCGTACTTGCCTGTTAAGTTTGTAATAGGTTCAGCTATTTTTGAAAACGCTGGGACAAACCGCCTATAATACGCACATGTTCCTATAAAGGCGCGTACCTCCTTAACGTTAGTTGGAGCAGGTAACTCTTTAATAACCTTTATTTTGTCCTGGTCTGGTTTTATACCTTCTCTATTTATAATATACCCCAAATATTTTGTTTCTGTCTTTAAAAATTGGCATTTACTGAGCTTTAACTTCACATCATGTTTTCTTAACCTGTCAAACACTAACTTTATATGTTTCAAATGATCTTCCACATTTCCAGAAGTAAAAATCAGAATATCATCAATATAAGCAAGAGCGAACCTTTGCATACCTTCCAAAACTTCATTTATTAAGAGCATGTAGTGAGATGGTGCAGTTTTGACTCCAAAAGGCATACGTAAAAATTCATAAGAACCCATATGAGTACAGAAAGCACTTTTTCTTTGCGCGTCTGCCGACATCGGAATGCACCAAAATCCTGCTCTTGCGTCTAACGTCGTGAAAAATGTAGCGCCATTTAGCAACCCCAAAATATCATCTATCACTGGCAGTGGATATGCTACATTTTTAGTAATTTTGTTCAACGCCCGATAGTCGCAACAGAATCGACTCGAACCATCAGGTTTGGCCACAATTACCACCGGAGATGACCACTCTGATTTTGATCTTGTGATTATCCCTGCTTTCAACATTTCTTCTATTGCCTTTTCTACAATTTCTCTATTTCTTAAGGGAGTTCTATATGGTTTTAAGCTAATCGGCGGATGGTCTCCCGTATCTATCTCCATTGTTACCGTTTTTGTCTTACCCAACTCTAAATCACTAATTGCAAACACATCCTGATTCTCCTTTATAAACTGTTCCAACACTTCTTTATTTTCTGGTGAAGTCTTTAACTGTGCCAACAATTCCTGTTCTCTTGTCTGTTTATCTAGTGAATGTATTTGTGCTGTATTTCTTTTGAATGGATGGATCAATTCATCCCTTCGTGTGTTTCCTCTACTTCCGCGTCCGCGTCTGTTATTATTTCTTTCACTAGAAGAATTAGTTCCCGGCATTTCTACTCTATCCGTTGCCAATATTTCACTAACGTTCCGTTCTAGTTTTGCTACTACACACCCTCTGTATAATTTAATTTCTCTACCTGTGTTGTTAATCACCATAACTGGAAAGGTTAAGTGTTTATCTAACGCTATTATTCCATCCGGAACTTCCAAACCAGGCTCATCAATTATTTCCTCTTGTAATTCAGTGATTCTGACTGTGTTTCCTTCCACATAATATGGGTTTTTCTTCAGCTTCACTTGTATCAAATTAACCGACTGTGGTTTTAACGTCGTTGTCATTTTAACTCTAACTAGTGCTGATATATGCATGTCTTCTTGCATATCTATATAGACGTCCCTGAATTTTAATTTGTGTAAATCATATAAAAGTCTTACTCCATTTTTTATTAAAAAATCTCTTCCTATTAACATGTTTCTATTTAACCCCTTCACTACATGAAAAAGGTGTCTTATGTTGATCCCTCCTAACTTAAAATTTATCATTGTTTGTCCCACTACTTGTAAATTCTGTCCCGTAACAGAGTGTAAATTATTATGACTCTTAAATACTCTACAATTTCTTACTATGTTATATAGAAAACTTTCTTTTACTACACTAACCTGAGCTCCCGAATCAATTAATGTACGAACTCTATACTTTCCTATTTCTAATATACAAGAGCTATAATCTGTTTTATCTTCTATAAATTTCTTGACTTCATCTAGTTGAAAATATTCTCTGTTCGAGCTATTATACCTGTTATTAACATATTCTCTAACCCTTGGGACCTTATTATTTACCCTCCTATCATAGGTCCTGCCTAATAGGTAGGGCGCCGATTTTCCTGTGTTCTTGTACTTGTAAAATTCCTGTATCCATCTACAACATTCCTACTCACCCTATTATTGTCATGTCTACCCTGTGTATTCGACTGGACACGCCTGTTATTACAAAAACGAGAAACATGTCCCCGTTGACCACAATTCCAACAGACAATATTTGTACTATTTGTGTTACCTACTGTTTCTCTTGTAGGGTATCTCATATTTCTTCTTTCCTCATTATCATATCTATTTCTACCTTGTAACGTCTGTATACCTCCTCTCCTATTCCATCCGAACCTTGTTTGTCCTATTTCCATAGGTTCCTCAACTCTGTCATCTCGATTACTTCCCACTTCTCGTCCTGTTCTTAATCTAAACCTACGTCTCAAATTTTCTTCTTGTACCGCGATATCCACCGCTTGTGATAACCTCTCAGGGTTTTCCCTCATCAATTTAAGTTTCAAACCATCAGACTTTATGCCATCCACAAAGATCCCTACTAACATCCTTTCCACTTCCTCTCCTCGTACATTCTGTCCTAAGAATGCTTCTTCAGCCAGGTTAATCAATCTATCGCTAAACAATTGTACCGTCTCTCCGTTATTTTGTTTAGCCTGCCTCAACACCGAAAATGCATGTTGTGGATCCGTTATTTCTGCATATTTCCTTGCTAGGTCTTCCTTGAATTGTTCCCATGTCTCATCTACTCTAGCTTCTAGCTTTCTTCTTATATGATCCGAGACCGGTTCCGTTGCCGTCTGATAAGCCAGTCTCATTTTTTCTTCATCTGTTGCTGAGATTAAATAGGCATATTTTTCTATGGAGGTGACCCATTTTTTATATTCTCTGGCCTGTCCACCAAATTTCACAATTTCTGTTGCCATCCCTTGTTGTTTTATCACCCTATTAAGCCGGCCCACTGCTGTTCCCACGCCTGTCAAAACCTGTGCCAAGGTGTCCTGTTCCGCCATGCTGAAATAATACTGAAACCAGGCAAGCAAAGAAACACAAAATTTCAACCTCTAAATTTAAAGAATACACTTACTTATTATAGACACAATTTTACCTTCTCAATTTAAGCAATGCACTCACTTATTATAGCAATGCGCAGTTATTTTCTGGGTCTAAGTATCACACAAATTTACTTCTCAATTTAAGCAATGCACTCACTTATTATATAGCAATGCGCAGTTATTTTCTGGGTCTAAGTATCACACAAATTTACTTCTAAATTTAAATAATGCACTCCTTGTGGACATTTGCTTCTTAAACCACAATAATATCCTGTACTCCGCTCTAATTAAGAAATTCGGAACATCACGGGAGACCTCGAAATACACAATTTTACTCTGACTCTATCTCCTTAATTAAGCAGTTACCTTCTTTTACTCGCTGACGGATCCAGTTCAACCAACAAGAGCCCGCATCAACTGAAATTTAGTCTCGGAATTCAGGTGGCGGGGTTCAGA
The DNA here is from genome assembly GCA_963921405.1 of Cepaea hortensis. Taxonomy (NCBI): domain Eukaryota; kingdom Metazoa; phylum Mollusca; class Gastropoda; order Stylommatophora; family Helicidae; genus Cepaea; species Cepaea hortensis. Next base: position 3,948,708 of record OY992883.1, on the reverse strand, counting down.
TATCCCTTCTCTTCAGGTAATTTCGTCCTTCTCGTGGGCTGCCAGACAATCTTCAACCCCTGGTTGGGTCACATCTCATGGGCTGCCAGACAATCTTCAACCCCTGGTTGGGTCCCTTCCTTGATTCTCGAGTGGATAATTCACCGTCGTTTTAAATGGGTCATAGGAATTACGAGGCCCAAAAATGGATTAGTTGTGTTTGGGTCATAGGAATTACGAGGCCCAAAAATGGATTCATATCAGCCAACGGCCAGTGATGACCTGACCTTGAACGAGTTCTGACTTCAGATGAAATCTTGAACTTAAATTGGAGGCAAGTCCCTTGAAAATGGCAAGGTTCAAGCAACGGCCAGGGTAGGCCCCTTTAAAATGATAAAGTTCAGACAACAGCCGTGGTAACGAGCAGGCTGTGTGACAATGATTCAACTTTGAAGTCCCTGCAACAGTGGGAGGTACGATCAGAAGTAGGTATTCCCATGTCGTCCGCCGAAATCAATCCCGTCAGCAAACCGCTCGAACAACAATGCCACAGTGCCCGGCGAGGACTTGACAGTGATAGCCAGCTTTCACACACCAGTAAAGCTCGAAAACGATCTAGAGCTGACTCAGGGAAGCGGGCTTCACAACCGCATAAAGACAGTGGAACTGAACTTGCAAAGCGGGCTTCACAACCGCATACAGATTCTTGTAGAAACTTCTTGAAATCTGTTCAGCAGAGGTTTGATAACGTGCCAGTGTCAAGGGCACCGCATTTTCCCAACAAGCGAAGTATGAAGTAGTGGCGGTATCGAATATAGTGGCCCAGTACCTCCGCTATGTGCCGCGACAAATTGAAGTTGTTGTTAATCCTGGTCTGGGCAACATTTCGAGTCCTGTAACAGTGTACAGAGACTAACAAGACGCGTTGGTTTTATGCAAATACTGTTTATTTCTTCATGATGACAATTCAGCTTCCTCTCTAGTCAAAGGCTTGATGTTAACTGCCCTTGCCAACCCAATACGTCACGATTGAGCATCTCCCCCAGCTTTCATTCCCAATGCTCAATCGTGCTGTATCTGTTTCCCACTAGATCCCAATAATACCCCAGTATTCCATCACTGTTACAATTGCCACTTATCACACAATGAAACTGAAATGTGTGACCAACATCCAGGGTACACTTCTTACTTGCAGAACTACATATCTAAGCAAGATAAAGAAAGAAAGAGCTACAAACGTCTCACCAAATGCTTCCTTTGTAAGGCGTATGGCCATTGGCGTCATGATTGTAAAGGAAAGGTAATGACCAGAAAGGCTAATGCAGCCATGTTTGATAGCTCTTCCTCAGAAGATGAAAGTGTAGAAGATCAACCTTTAAACTCAGCACATTCCATTTATGTGTTTCACCATGAAAAATGTACCATCTGTGATCGTTTTCATGAGGATGGCGTTTTGATATGCAGCCATTCCATACCTGTTACAAATGAGGAGACCAATTTAGTGGTTAACTCACAAGGTAAATTAAATATCCACCATGGGTATGTTAACGGTAGAGCTGCCACCGTTTTACGAGATAGCGGCAGTACTCTCATTGGCGTTAAGAGAGACTATATCTTACCATCAGAATATAGTGGTAAATATGTTACATGCATAACTTTCTCAGGTAACATCGAGAAATACCTGCTTGCGTGGGCATACATAAGTACACCATTTCTTACAGGAAAGGTTAAATGCGCAGCATTAACCAATCCTTTTTTCGATGTTATCATTGGTAACCTTCCTGAGGTAAATGATATGCCACATGACAGTATTACATCCACTGTCACTTGTAACATTGATAATACCATTTCACCTTCATCACAAATCAACATTCATGATGTATTAGCACCTGTAAATGAATGTATGTATGCCAATTCGGCAACGCCAGCACATGAATGTAGTTGTTTAAATGTAACACCAACTTGTAATGATAATGGCAATCTTGATATTACAAATGCAGTAACCAGATCTACTGCTCAAATGCAAGATCGAATCGATTAGACAGAGGCTTTACAACTAATAAGCCCAGTTGTAACATCACCTGAAACGACCAGGGAGAAATTTATAACAGCTCAAAAAGCCGATCGATCCTTGCAGAAGTATTTTAAACTAATAGGCCAAAAGCCACGAGTAACAAAGAACGCTAAATGGTATTTTGCTCTGAAAAACGGAATTCTGACACGGTACTACACCAAAGGTTCTAGCACTACAGAACAAACGGTGCTACCTTCAGAAAACAGCAACCAAGCATTAAAGCTAGCTCATGACATACCCTTCGCAGGGCACATGGCTTATGCTAAAACCAGAGCAAGGTTACTTACTCAATTCTATTGGCCTAAATTCTGCAGTGATACCAAACAGTATTGCAGATCGTGTGACGTCTGCCAAAAGCTTGTTAAAAAGGGTAAACACCCGCAAGCTGAACTGCAAATCACTGATTTGACAAGCAGACCGTTTGAAAAGATCTCGGTCGATATAGTTGGTCCTCTTAACCACATAACATCGAGAGGAAATAAATATATTGTAACAATAATTGATCTCTGTAGTCGGTGGACAGAAGCAATTCCGATGAAGAACATAACTTCCAAAGACATCATGGAAGTCTTCTTCCATATTTTTGCAAGGGTAGGATTCCCTGATACCATCCTCTCAGATCGGGGTAGTCAGTTCATTGCCTCAGCTACGCAAGCCTTTACTAAAATGTTGGGTGTGAAGCAGTGTTTTAACAGCCCTTACCACCCACACTCCACTGGTATCATAGAAAAGATTAACGGTGATCTTAAACATATGCTCTCAAAAGTTACCCAAGAACACCCTGAAGATTGGGATACGTATCTACCTGCTATTTTATTTGCATACAGGGAAGTGCCCCATTCCAGCACTGGATTCTCACTATTTGAAATTGTATATGGTGCCAAACCACGCGGCCCATTATCTTTGTACCAGTCTATGTTGACTGAAAGTAAGACTATACCTACACCCATTTCATCGTATGAACATGTAGCATCGTTGCGCCATAGAGTCATGAAATCATGTGTGTTAGCGAAAGAAGCACTACAAAAATCAGGTGCTATCTACCGACAATACGCTAACAGAGGAAATAGAACAACTACTCTGACGCCAGGACAGGAAGTTCTTCTTCTATTGCCAAGTGACAGACATCTTCTCACAGACTCATGGCAAGGACCGTTTAAAGTGTTACGACAAATTTCGACAGTAGATTACGAAATTGCAGTTTGGGACAAACACAAGATTTTCCATATTAACATGCTTAAACCATATTACCACAGGGACGACGACCAAGTAGAGACTACAGCAAGCACAACAATAGTGGACCAGACAGACGACAACGATACTGACGAGATACCGACACCAGTACTTGACACGACAGCCAACCTACAGGACATAAATGTAAATCCTAAGCTGACGCAGACACAGACCGACAGTTGCAGACAAGTGTTACAAGAATACAGTTCCATTTTTTCTAACAACCCAGGACAGACAGACTTAGTGCATCATCATATTATTTTGACATCCGACATCCCAATAAAATGCAGACCATATTCCATTCCTATACATTACAAAGACAAACTTCACCAAGAAATTATTGATTTAGAAGCAAACCATATCATCCGACGTTCACAATCACATTTTTGTTCTCCTATTGTCATTGTGAGGAAAAAGGACAACACAATAAGACTCTGTGTTGACTATCGGAAACTCAACAGTATCACACAGTTGGATTTGGAGCCAATGAGCAACTGTGAAGACATACTAACTGAACTGACTGACTCACGGTACTTTACTAAACTTGACATGACAAAAGGTTATTTGCAAATACCTGTACATGCTGACAGCATACATCTGACAGCATTTGCCACACCCTGGGGACTATACGAATGGTGCAAATTACCATTCGGGCTAGTTAATGTCCAGCCACATTTGTCAGAATGACAAGACTTCTTTTGACAGACATTTCTAACATCATTTGGTACATGGACGACATTTGCATACATACAGAGAACATGAAACACCACATAACAGCACTACAGCAGACATTCGACAGGATTAGACAACATGGACTGACAGTAAAACCATCCAAAGTCGATATAGCCTTTCAAGAAATTTCATTTTTGGGCTATAAGATCTCAAATGGCTTTATATCGACTGACGATAACATCATGTCCAGAATTTTGACATTGTCGCTTCCGGCAACCAAGAAAGAGTTGCGAAGTGTATTAAAATGTTTTGCGTATCCTTTTACAGGACTTAGCTGTCAACAGCAGCATCTTTCAGCTGTCTGTTGATCTCTTGGCAAGATTACGCTCAGTAGTTTGCCATTGCTTTCTGAGCGGCCGGCTCAGTATCCGCAAGTCACGAGCGGGGGTCGAACCACCTCAGTTCTCGCTCCGCTGCGAGACTCTGCGTGATAAACGGGATTACAGAGAGAAAGTGTTGTAACCCCACAGCCAGAGAGACCGGCCCGCGAAGTGTATTAGGTCTTTTAAATTATTATAGACAATTTATTCCTCATTTTGCTAAATTGACCAAATGTTTCACTGATTTACTAACAAATAAACAACCTAATGTCATTGTGAACAGCGAATATTTAAGGCCTGCATTTGCGAAAGTATTAGCTTTTTTTTCTAGTGAACCTATTCTAAAATTACCCGATCTTAGCACTATTTTCAGGTTAAGATGTGATGCGAGCTCCGTAGCCATTGGAGGGGTGCTTCTTCAAGAACACGACCAAATCTTGTACCCTGTATACTACGTCTCTCGAAAACTGAACACCAGGGAACGGAATTACAGCACGCCGGAACTTGAAGCCCTCGCTCTTGTGTTTTCGGTACGTAAACTTTCAAGATTTATGTTAGGAAAACATTTCATTGTAGAGACAGACAATAGTCCATTGACGATTATTACCAGAGGAACTCCAAGTAACCACAAAGTGGCAAGATGGTCCCTTCTTCTACAGGACTTTAGCTTTGAAATCAGACATATAAGAGGCTCACAAAACTCACTGGCCGATCTTCTATCTAGATGTCCATACGACTTACCCAGTAGCCATGTAACACCCGAGCACACTGCAGATGGTGGATAAACTGCAAATTAAATAGTGCTCAACACCACAGCCAATTGTGACATCATGTCAGTAACGCTGTGAAGAATGATGTGATAGGGAAGATTTAATCTCCCATTGTAAATAAATTGTTTACATACTACTATTATTATGTGAATGAATGTGTCGTATAACTGTGAGATATGTGAAAGAATGCAATTATTATTGTAAATAGGTAATAGTATAAGAAACAGACACTACAAGTGTCACAGGACAGTACTACAGAACCCAAAGACTTACTGAACTCGAAATGCGTCAAGTAATCCTGAGTACATGCACAAAGATGAGTCCACGGCGTTTTAACAAGTACGAATGATGACCGGGACAACCTAATCCGAGAAGAACACGGAAGAAACTATCCAACAGCTGATTACAACAACTGGTTGCTTCGTTTGTTTAAAGTCCATCTAGAACGGAAGACCTTGATGTGAATGTCAACATAACACATTTGTGGAACAACACAGCTGTAAACTTCCGGTATTTTTGCATATTAATTTGAAAGTTAGCAGACGATACTAAAATGTTCATAAATCTATGACATTTGTATGAAACTTTGGGTATGAAATATTTCCATATACGGAATTGTATATGTTGATTTTTGTTAGATGTAATCTCAGCATCGTAACTTGATTTACTTGTTCATAACAGTGACCTTGTGTTCACTTTTGTCAATAAGTATCAAATTATGACACTAAGAACTGAAATTTTAATTGTAATTCATTTCGTTGAAAGCATGATAAAATTACCGTCCCTAAACTTTTGTATTATAACCAAGGGACATAACTAAAAACTGTTGGTGATGTGTAAATATGTATTGAAACGATTAACATGTTTGCCTGATGGGTAACACGTCAATGTGACGTCATTTGTGTAAGGAGAGAATTGCCAAAACTGTAGACCTTCATTGGACACTCTGATTAAATAAGGTTAGAGGTCTAATGCTGGAGTTATCTTACAGGTAGATACTCACGGTCTGACCTGACGATTTGGAATTTTTGTTTTTTGGTTGAGAGGTAGGGGCGAGTTAGCCGTAACCTACCGGACTGGCTGTGTCACAATACAGAGAGGTAATATCCATCAAAGTGATTGTACTTGACGGGTGTACTTGATGGTTAAGCATAAAGATTGTATGCATATTGTTTGCTAATCACCTGTACATGTTAATAACAATCAAAGATGTATGTCAGATGAAGTACAAAGTTCGATTCTGACAAGGTAAATAACAGCTATATAGAGTACATGAAAGAAAAACCTTTCATGAAAAAGGGGGGTGGAGAGTGTCAGATTCTTACCCGGAGTTGCAACGCGTAGTCTGTACCAACGCCAGGCAATGCATCCGAGCTCAACGCTGAGCTATGTTAAACACTACAGTTATAACGCGGCGTCTTCGACAGCGCCAGAGAAGCCCAGCCGGGTTCAACACTGAGTGACGCTAAGCAGTCGTGGGTCAGCGGGAACACAGCGTGAACATTGTGGGTCACGCAAGGTGACTCGACCCCAACTAACGTGTATGCTGAACGGCTGGTCAGACTGGGCTTGGGTGGACCCCAACTAACGTGTATGCTGAACGGCTGGTCAGAGAGGGCTTGGGAGCTGTACTGGACGGACGCGATTGAATGAGGCCTTAGTGTTTGAGCATGCATCGATTGCTAGCCTGTATGACTGTTGGAGACTGAACGCCGGTGTGTTTGACTTGTAAGTGGATTGCATTGATGTATTCATTGATTGATTGTAGTTATGATATAATGATATTGTGAATTATGATTGCGCGATGCTTGTATTGTTTCTGATGAGTGCATTGCGCGAATATAGAGTGCGAATTATATCATCGGGTATTCACGTCGAGTTATTTAGTAGTAATATTTAGTATCTCACTTGTCAGTAAACGAGCTACATTTCTTGCCTCACGCAAGACCCTGACACTGGGAAGCTATTAACTTGCTAACCAATAAGAAACGCCCTTCAGAATCAGCAATAGCAACTTCTATATCATGCGCTGATTTCATTTGTTTCTTTCAATCAGAAATAGAGAATCTAAAGTCTTCAATGTCAGACTCATCATGCAATTTAAGTTCACTGTCATCATTCTGTGAAGGGAAGTGCTCTAGAAATATTCCTGCTGAGATTCCCTTAATATCTGTTGCAGAAGTATATAAATATATCTCAAACCTCAAAGCAACAAACTCAAAAGGCCTTGATGGTATCAGTAATAGAATTCTTTGCTGTACTGCGCCAGTCATTAATGAGTCCTTACCGTTCATATATAACCTGTGCCTTGCCAAAAACTACTTTCCATCTGCATTTAACATTGCTAAAGTGTATCCACTACTTAAAAATGGCTCATTTGATAATAACGTTTTTGGTAATTATAGACCGATCTCCTTGCTATCGTCGCTATCAAAGCCATTAGAAAAACACATACATAAAATAACTTTACACCATGTAATTAACAACGATCTGATAATTGACAGTCAATCTGGGTTTCGACCTAAATGTTCTTGCCATTGTGTCTAGCAAAAATGAGCGACAACTGGCACTTTAACATCAACAACGGCAACATTTGTGGAGCGGTGTTTGTTGACTTAAAAGAAAGCTTCTGATATGGTCCATCCATTCATCATGCGCCATGCCGATGAGCATGGGCGGTCATGTTCTGTCATTTCACTCGATCACCAGAGTCGTTGATCAGCTCCGTGTTTCTATCTCGAAAATGTCACGTGGCACAGCCATCCAGGTATTTGCTTCTAGGTCTTCCCCTTGGTCTCCTCCATTCGATCTTGCCAGTCGTCACCAAGTTCTCCAATTCATTTCTTCTCATAACATGCCCAAACAATTTTGACTGTCTACGTTTAATGACTGTAATCAGTTTACGATCTTCATTTGTTTCTTGAAGGACTTGGTCATTGGTTTTGCTGTCTGTCCATGGTATTCTTTGCATTTTCATCAAAAAACCACATTTCCACAGTCATCAGGTGTTTTTTTCAGCTTGACTGTTTATTGTCCACGCTTCACATCCCTATAAAAGTATATGTTCTATGTAGCACTTCAACACTCTTTTTCTCGTTTCAGTTGATATCTTTTTATTGGTCAGTATTTTTTTCATCTTGCAAAAGGCTACCTTCGCAATGCCAATTCTTGTTCTAATCTTTTCAAGGCATCTCCCATCAGATGCTATAACTGTGCCGAGATAACTGTACCGATTCACTTGCTTAAGAATATGCCCATTTACTCGTATATCACATTGTGGTATTTCCTTCTTCCCAGTAACGACCATAATCTGTGTCTTCTTAATATTCAGTTCTAACCCTAGTTGTTCACTGTGTGCAACAACCGCATCTACTAAATTGTGCAGGTCCTGTTCATTGTCTGCAATCAAGACTGTATCATCTGCATATCTAATGTTATTGAAGTATCGTTCCCCCAATGTTGATTCCTTCCATATCTTCTATATTTCTGAAAATATCTTCACTGTGCAGGTAAAAAAAATATCTGGAGACATTACACATCCCTATCTAACACCTCTTTAGGCTGATAGGCTCTTTAGGCTACATCGTTATCAACTCTTATGGCGGCTTGTTGTTTCCAATATGTGTTTTTTACAAGACTGTGTCTTTTCCATCAATTTGTAGATCTTCAAGCATCCTTATCATGTCGACATGTGGGACGCAGAGGTGTTTCCAAGGCACCAGGGCCGGGTTATATACTGGCCAAGACCTATTGACGCGTCCTCGTCGAGCGTCCTGGGCAACAGGTCCCTTCGGGGTCCTGGCTAAAGTCAGTAGGATCGCCGATTCCTCCGAAGTCGGAGAGTGTCTGCCTGTACGGCGAGGAACCACCAGTCTGCACACCAATAAGCCAGACATGGGACAACGGATACTCACGCAAAACTCAGGTCCTGTATGACATCACACTGATGTTGGACAACAGGATGCCTTCATCCGACATACAGGACTTCGCGTTGGAGCTCAAGCCAACGAACACAAGCAAGCAAGCAAGCATGTCGACATGTCTCACTTTATCGAAAGTCTTTGTGTAGTCAATAAAGCAAAGATATAGATCTTTGTTTACTTCTATACAATGTTCAATTATTGTTCTCAGTATAGACACAGCATTTACTGTGCCCTTGCCTTCTACAAACCCACATTGTTCTTCTCCTATTTCGGGTTGTATCTTCTTCCTAACTCTTTGCATGATAATTCTTAGCAAAATCTTCGTGATGCAACTCATTATACTAATTGTTCGATGTTGTTCACATTCCAAGGCTTCTGATTTCCTCGGGATTGCACTAAATATAGAATTACATAATTCAGGAGGTATATCTCCAGTATCGTATATCTGAGATGGTAGATCACGATCGATATTTTAGTTAGAAAATTAAAACAAAAGAAGACAAGCGCCAATATGGTGAACATAATTACGTCATTTCTATCCGACAGACAACAAGTCGTGTCCTTCAACAACTGTCTATCAAGACCCACACAGCTTAATATTGGCGTACCTCAGGGTTCAATACTAGGTCCGCTGAGGTTTGCAGTTTATATTAACGATCTTCCTTTATATATCAATACAACTAGCGATCTATTTGCAGAAGACTGTACTATATATACTAGTCAGGAGAACCGTAACGAATTAGAGAATTATTTACAAATAGAACTTGATAATCTTACTAGATGGAGCAATGAAAACCGCAAGCAAATTAAAATAGACAAAACAAAATCCATGTTAATAACGACCAGGCAAAAGCTACAGACACTAGCCGTAACTGGGGCGGCGCTCGAACTCCACATAGACTCGTTACCTATAGTTAATATAAATGAACATAAAACACTAGATCTTTTAATTGACAGCCATTTGAACTGGAGCTCTCATGTTCAAGTTCTTACCAAGAAAATAGCACATAAAGTTTACCAACTTGCTAAATTCCAGCACTTCCTGGACGAAAGCACACGAAAATTATTCTATACATTCATTGTCACCTTGCCGTTTTGACAGACGATAGTTTGTGCTTCAAAATGTCATAACTTTTACCTATGGCGGTAGCGAATGTGACTGATAAGGCCAGTTCGTGCTGTAAATGTTCTTTCACGGTAACTGCATGTGAACACGTGGTCATTTCCACCACCACGCACCATCTTACGTCTCACACGCTCGGTGTGTGACTTATCTGCAACAATTTTCTCCTTTGTTTTTATTCCATTTATGATGTTTGCCCACCATGCAACACGTTCAGTGGCGACGTGCTCTCAATGTGCATTATCAATGCCTGTATAAATCATGTCCCGCTTACACACATCTTTGTATCGTAGTAGAGGCCGACCCTGTGATCTCTTACCCATCTGTAATTCGCCAAAAAAGATGTCCTTTGGTATTCTACCATCATCCATCCTCCTAACGTGTCCTATCCATCTAAGTCTACGAAGACTGAGCATGGAATACACCGTCACACAACCTGATCTTTCCAATACTTCAATATTTGTGATGTTGTCTTGCCACTTAATATTAAAAATTCTTCGCAGACACCGCATATGAAAGCTGTTTAAACGTTTCCCTTGATGTGAGCAAGTTGTCCAGGCTTCACTGCCATAAAGAAGAGTACTAAGGACACAGGCTTGATAGACAAGGACTTTTGTTTTGGCAGTAAGCTTCCTGTTCTCCCAGACTCTTTTTCTTAACCTGTTCATTGTTGTTGCTGCCTTACCAATCCGGATGTTGATTTCCTGATCTAGGGATAATTTGCTATTTACCACTGATCCTAGATATGTAAAATGGTCTACCATCTCTAGTTCGGCGTCGTCAATAAAGATTGATGGTATCCCATGTGCACCTTGTGACATAATCTGTGTCTTCTTATTTTTAATTGTTAAACAAAATTCAGAACAAGCATTGGAGAATGCAGATAGTAGACATTGTAATTCTTCCTCAGAGTGGGCCGTAACTGCAGCATCATCTGCAAAAAGCAACTCTCTGATCAGAGAGTTCTATACAATTCCATTATAAAATAACATCTCGATTATTGTTCCACAGTCTGGGATGATTTCCCTAAATCTAATACGACACGACTATGTTATCTACAAAATAGCGCTATACGTCTAGTTTCTGGCATAAAGCACGTTGAAAGTAATATTTTATACAGACATCTTGCTTCTACCACTTCGAAAGAGCTTTCCTTTTAACAAAGCTATCATAGTGAATACAACTATATCTCAAAATACCCCAGAGTATCTTCTACCGTTGATTCAATCTAATGCAATGAACAGCAAGAGCTTGCGTTTATTATGTGTCCTAAAGCCTAGATTGGACTTATACAAAACATGTTTCCACGTATTCTGGTGCTCACTTATGGAATGACCTTCCTCCAGATCTTAAAACTCCAATAAGTCCATACACATTTAACCGAAAACTCTTTCAATACTTAATCCATACCGACTATATGCCACCACAATTCACTTACTGGTATAATTGTTAACTATGTGTGTATGTGCGTGCGAGAGTGAGAGAGAGAGAGAGAGAGAGAGAGAGAGAGAGAGAGAGAGAGAGAGAGAGAGAGAGAGAGAGAGAGATATGTATGCATATTTGTGGGAGAGAGTGAGTGAGCGAGAAAAGGTGAGGACATGTGTGTGTCCGTGCATGAACGCGTGCATGTATGTGTGAGAGTGAGTGAGGGAGTCTGTGCGTACGTGTCTTTATGCATATGTGTATGCGTGAAAGAGTGTGATTAAGAGAGTAAGTGAGTGTGTGAATGAGTGAGTGAGTGAGTGTGTGAGAGTGAGTGAATGAGTTATAGACAGTGTGTGTGTGTGTGTGTTTGTGTGTGTCTGTGTGTGTGTGTGTGTGTGTGAGGAGAGAGATTAAACGAGAGAGTGAGAGAGTGTGCAAGAACGAGAGAGAGAGAGAGAGACAGTGAGTGAAACATTGAGTGAGGGTGTGTGTCTGTATGTGTGTATACATATATATATATATATATATATGTGTGTGTGTGTGTGTGTGTGTGTGTGTGTGTGTGTGTGTCAGAGAGGGTAAGAGAGTGAGATATAGAGTGAATGAAGATGAAGAGAGTGAGTGAATCAGGGAAATAGGGAGTGCGAATGAGAGAGAGAGAGAGAGAGAGAGAGAGAGCGAAAGAGAGAGAGAGAGAGTAAGACAGGGGAAGAGTAGATATGTTAGTGTGTATGTGTGCACGCATGTGTGTGAGTGAGTGAGTGAGTGAGTGTGTGTGTGTGTGTGTGTGTGTGTGTGTGTGTGTGTGTGTGTGTGTGTGTGTGTGTGTGTGTGTGTGTGAAAACAATAGCGAGTTGGGCGAACGCATGTCATGTAACATGCTATTCCATATGTTTTTGTGTATTCTCATCTTTCATATTATCATTTTGATTGCCACATGATTTTATCATGCATAATTTGAACACATGTACATAACTGTAGAGTGAGTGAATGTGAATGAGAGAGAGTTTGTGAGAGTGAATGTGTGTGTGTGTGTGTGTGTGTGTGTGTGTGTGTGTGTCTGTCTGTCTGTCTGTCTCTGTGTGTGGGAGCATCACCGTTTTTACTTCTTTTTGTGGAGGATGTGTGTGTGGGTGAGCGTGTATGGGTTGGGGTGTGGGTGGGGATGTGTGTGTGTGGGTGGGTGATGTGTGTGTGGTGATGGGTTGATGGGTTGGGGCATGTATGTGTGCCTGGGTGCGTGTGTCGGTGGGGGTCTGCGTGGGTGTGTGTTGATGTGTGTGGAAGGGAGGGGGATGTGTGTTGGTTGTTGGGGGATGGATGTGTGTTGTTGGGTGTGTGTGTGGGTGGGTGGGGGCTGTGTGTGTGGGGGGGGGGGATGTGTCTCATAAAATGGTAATATTCATTGTTTATGTTTACATTACTTTTAGAACGTTGTTTTCCTTTGTGAATGTATCATGCAATACTGAAGAACGAGTTGAGTTGAGTTGAGTTGAGTTGAGTTAATAACCGACATCACTGCACTCACGACATGTCCATACTTGCTCCATCGACTCGTTCAACAGCCAGCGAAGAGTCATGCTACTAATCGTTGCAATCGCTATCTGATTTAAAGTTCTCTTGGTATTCCCTCTCAGTTTTGAGATTCTTCCAGAACCCCTGCCGATCCCCCTCAATCTCATTCCTTCCACACATGTGTTCTCAGTCGGTTCCTCCGCCTTCTCCACCTGGTCCCACAAGCGCACGATCACCCCCTCCCCCCCCCCCCCCTTGTCCATAGGAATCTGCCACCAAGAGGTGCATTCCCTGCTAGCCTATCAGCCTGTTCATTCCCCCGTACTCCCGCATGGCCAGGACAAAATATCCATAAAATTCTCACAATCTGTGACCTCTGAAGCGACGATAGCCATTCCACACGAAATATTCCTTTCTATACCTTACTAAGAATACTTTTTGAATCCGTAATGAATACAGTGTGTGCTGCAGTAGTCTCCTCCAGCCAACGGAATGCCGCTGTTACTGCCTCCACCTCCATTCTCATGCTGGAGGTCGTAGTCTCATATGCCAGACTCTCCTTTTTCAAGACTCGTCCGTTAGCCTTTGCAATAAAACCCCAACCACTACGTCTGTTTCTCATCACTGATCTATCATTGTAGATGACTATGTCTCTTTAATGTGTGTTACTCTGGATCAGCTGTTGCACTTCAAACCAAGTGCGGCCCGCTGCCCATTCCCTGCACTCACCACCCAGTGTTATTATTACATTATCAATCAATCAATCATGTGCCATGCCGGAAAGCCTGGGCGGTCATGATTCGCCATTTCACTCGATCACCAGAGTCGTCGATCAGCTCAGTGTTCCTGTCTCGTCCATGCCATGTGGCCAAGCCATCCAGGTATTTTCCTCTCGGTCTTCCTCTTGGTCTGTTCCCTTCGATCTTGCCAGCTGTCACCAAGTTCTCCAGTCCATTTCTTCTCATAACATGTCCAAAAAATTTTGACTGTCTACGTCTAATTTCTCTAATCAGTCTACGATTTTCATTTGTCTCTTGTAGTACTTGGTCATTGGTTTTTCTGTCTGTCCATGGTATTCTTTGCATTTTCCTCAGAAACCACATTTCTGCAGCCATCAGATGTTTTTCAGCTTGACTGCACATTGTCCAAGTTTCACATCCATATACAAAAGAACAGGCTCTATGTATCCCCTCAACACTCTTTTTCTCGTTTCAATTGACATCATTTTATTGGTCAGAATGTTTTTCATCTTGCTAAAGGCTACTTTCGCAATGGCGATTCTTGTTCTAATCTCTTCAAGGCATCTGCCATCAGATGTTATGACTGTTCCGAGATAATTGAACCGATTCACTTGTTGAAGAATATTCCCATTTACTTGTATATTACATTGTGGTACTTCGTTCTTCCTAGTGACGACCATAACCTGTGTCTTCCTACAATTTAATTCCAACCCCAGCTGCTCACTGTGTACAACCACAGCGTCTACTAATTGTTGCAGATCCTGTGCATTGTCTGCAATCAATACTGTATCATCTGCATATCTAATGTTATTTATGTTTCGTCCTCCAATGCTGATTCCATTTAGGTCTTCTACATTTCTGAAAATATTTTCACTGTATAAGGAAAAAAGATCTGGAGACATTACACATCCCTGCCTAACACCTCTCTTAATAGGTTGGTATTGTCCTACTTCATTATCAATCCTTATGGCAGCTTGTTGTTTCCAATATATGTTTTTTATAAGTCTAATGTCTTTCCCATCAATTTGTAGATCTGCAAGCATATCCACAATGTTGACATGTCTAACTCTATCAAAAGCCTTTGTGTAGTCAATAAAGCAAAGATGTATATCCTTGTTTACTTCTAAAGCACGTTCAATAACTGTTCGCAGCATATACACAGCATTTACTGTACCCTTTCCTTCTACAAAACCACATTGTTCTTCCCCTATTTCAGGTTGTATTTTCTTCCTCACTCTTTGCATGATAATTCGTAACAAAATCTTTGTGATGTGACTCATTATACTAATTGTTCTATGTTTATCACATTCTAAGGTTCCTGATTTCTTTGGGATTGCAATAAATACAGAGTTACATAATTCAGAAGGTATATCTCCAGTATCATATAATGTGTTCAGCAGTCTAGTGACTTGCTCTAGTCCAAATTCTTCTAGAGCTTTAATCATTTCTGTTGTGATGTTATCTGCACCGGGGGCCTTGCCAGCTTTCATATGCTTAAGAACATTTTGAATCTCCATCTTTAAAATTGCTGGTCCTTCATTATTAAATCTAATAGCATACTGTTGCTCTCTGTTATCATTATACAGGTCTTTCACATAATCTGTCCATACATGTAGAATCTGATCTTTTTCTATTATGATTTTGCCATCTTTAGTTTTTAGACAGCCTGTTGATGTACTTGTTCTTTTATTAGTAAGTTCCTGAATTCTTTTGTGCACTAATTTGGTATTTTGACTGTTGTGTTGTTTTTCAATTTCTAAGCACTTTTCCTCAAGCCATGATTCTTTTGCCTTCCTACATAATATTCTGACTTGTCTGTGAATTTCTTCATATTTGGCAGGATTATTTTTGTTGAGTCTTCTTGTTTCCATTAAGTGTAAAATTTCCTCTGTCATCCATTTCTTACGACCCACCTTCTTTAATTTTGGAATAGTTTTTTCTGCAGCCACATTGATTGAATTCTTTAACATTTCCCATTGATCATCCACATCCTGGAATAGGATCTCTAGATCAGACAATATTTCAAATCTGTTCTGTACTTCTATGTTGAATTTGTTTTGTATTTCCTTGTCATTACTCAATGTACACAAATCATATTTAGTGTTCCCTGTTGTATACTTGACTTTCTTCAACTTTATCCTCAATGTTCCTGTGAGTAATCTGTGGTCACTATAACAATCAGCACTGGGAACTGTTTTTGCTACTTTTAGCGCGTTTCTAAATCTTCTGCTAATGAGAATGTAGTCAATCTGGTTTCTAATCCTGCTATCAGGACTCCTCCAGGTCCATAATCTTCTAGGGTGTTGCTTGAACCAGGTGTTTCCTACAATCATTTCCTGTTCTTTTGCCCACTCTACTAGTCTGTATCTACTAGTCTGTATTATTACATTATGCCAGTCCATTATCTCTTTCGGAACTTCAACCCACTCTCTTCCACGATTGATGGTCTCTAGATCACACACTTGACTTATAGAAAGTTCTGCTTATGCCATCCAGGACCTGTTTCGTCTTAGTATATGACCCTTGACTATATCCATGGCTTCATGCAGCGGGTGATCCTTATCTGCAGCAACTCTCAGGTACCATTTGACATGAAGGACCCTATGCCTATGCCTCATTGTTGGTAGCGCAAGGATATGCCTAATTAGTGTGTCCTTTGTGCGCCCCAGGATTACCCGAGTGGCAGCATTCTGTATGCGCTCCAACCTTTCAAGCTGGCTCTTTGATACTTTCAGCAACCCCAAACCATACTCAGTGACATAAATTATTAACTGCTGAAAGAGCCTGTATAGCATCCTCTGATCTACCCCGGTTGCTGCCATAGTTCTCAATGCATTAAGTCCCCTACCAGCCTTCACCACCAAATCCTCCACATAATCCTTAAAAGACAAACACCTGTCAAAGGTGATACCCAAGTACTTCAGTTTACTCTCTCGACTAAGAGGACATCCATTTAACTTAATACCTGGGACATCTGCCTCGACGATCCGGTTATCCAAGGAGTACCACACGACCGACGCCTTGTCTTGGTTTATAACGGCCCTTGGGTACCTGCACCACTCTGCCACCTTATTTACTGCCCCCTGTAAGTCTTTTGCCAAACTGGCCCTGTCTCTGCCCTGTCTGTACACCAGCACATCATCTGCAAATGTCAAGATTCTACCCACACCTGGTGTCTCAATAGCTACGATTTTGCTGATGTAGACATTAAACAGCACTGGGGACATGGCAGATCCCTGCGGCAACCCAGGTGTAATAGTACAAGGGTCAGAAGTCCAGGTACCCATGCGCAGTGCAACCTTACGCTCATAAAGGACCACCGCAACCCATCTAACAAGGCAAGGGCAGACCTCCATGTCCAACAGTGTGTGTATTAACCGATCATACCTGACCCCGTTACACGCATCCTCCAGGTCAAGAGCTACCGCCACTGTCTCTTGTTTATCCTGGAAGCCCTCGTAGACATCAAATTCAAAGGTTGCAGCATTGGCCCAGGTGTCCTTCCCAGGCCGGTAACTCCCGAGCCCTTTGGGAAGCAGATTACGATTTGCCAAATGTCACTGGAGCCTGCGTGCTACTATCTTTTCGAGGACTTTGCAATTCGTGTTTTGCTGGGTTATGATTCGGTATCCATTAAGTCTGGAGTGATCCTTACCTGGCTTTGGGAAGTGGACAAGGTAGCTATGCAGCCAATCGTGGGGTATTTCCGCCATATTGATGCTTAAGTTGAAACAAAGAGCTATTGATGAACGAAAGATGAGTAATTGGAAAGACCGAATGTAAAACGGGCCTGCGTGCCCAATTTGTGACTCTTTGAAAATAAAGTTCAATCAATCAATCAATTAATCAATCAATCAATCAATCAATCAATCACCTAAAGAATGTATCCAGAGCACCAGATTACAAGATCTGTGGAGATGGCTGAACGGCTACAGCAGATGGCAAAACATGCTGAAGACGATGACGATGATAATAATGATTATGATGACGACAATGTGTCGACACATATCAAACATAAAATCGACAACAGTTTACAGCA
The DNA here is from genome assembly GCA_963921405.1 of Cepaea hortensis. Lineage (NCBI taxonomy): Eukaryota > Metazoa > Mollusca > Gastropoda > Stylommatophora > Helicidae > Cepaea > Cepaea hortensis. The sequence goes on along the minus strand of OY992883.1, from coordinate 3,930,835 downwards.
GACATTGAGTTTTTATTTCTTTCGTGTTTCTTATGATGAATATGCTATAAATGTTCGAGTGATATTTAGAATTAATTTACAATTAAACATTTATCACTCATTCTTTCCAACAGGGACTTCAGATGGAAGCCTCCAACAAGTTCATGTTTGTGTCTCCCCTAGAGATGATCTCTGTTTGCAGATAGTAGACATTCATCAGTGGACAGTGCGCCTGAACACAAGAACACTGACCATCTCAAGTCTCATTCTCTAAAGTAAGTTTTCGTTGTAAACGACATATCCGGATATTCAGTTTTCTGTAATGTGATCGACAAAAGAATAAGTGTGGGAACATGTGGGAACTAGGTCGACATCATCTGTAGAATACGCGTGTGGGAATGTGTGTGAAATATGTCAACATTAATAGTAGAATAAATGTGCGGGAATAGGTGTGAAATATGTCAACAATAATAGTAGAATAAATGTGTGGGAATATGTGTGAAATATGTCAACATTAATAGTAGAATAAATGTGCGGGAATGTGTGTGAAATATGTCAACAATAATAGTAGAATAAATGTGCGGGAATAGGTGTGAAATATGTCAACAATAATAGTAGAATAAATGTGTGGGAATATGTGTGAGATATGTCAACAATAATAGTAGAATAAATGTGCGGGAATATGTGTGAAATATGTCAACAATAATAGCAGAATAAATGTGCGGGAATATGTGTGAGATATGTCAACAATAATAGCAGAATAAATGTGCGGGAATATGTGTGAGATATGTCAACAATAATAGTAGAATAAATGTGCCGGAATATGTGTGAGATATGTCAACAATAATAGTAGAATAAATGTGCGGGAATATGTGTGAGATATGTCAACAATAATAGTAGAATAAATGTGCGGGAATATGTGTGAGATATGTCAACAATAATAGTAGAATAAATGTGCGAGATTATGTGTGAAATATGTCAACAATAATAGTAGAATAAATGTGCGGGAATATGTGTGAAATATGTCAACAATAATAGTAGAATAAATGTGCTGGAATGTGTGTGAGATATGTCAACAATAATAGCAGAATAAATGTGCGGGAATATGTGTGAGATATGTCAACAATAATAGTAGAATAAATGTGCGGGAATATGTGTGAGATGGTCAACAATAATAGTAGAATAAATGTGCGAGATTATGTGTGAAATATGTCAACAATAATAGTAGAATAAATGTGCGGGAATATGTGTGAGATATGTCAACAATAATAGTAGAATAAATGTGCGGGAATATGTGTGAGATATGTCAACAATAATAGTAGAATAAATGTGCGGGAATATGTGTGAGATATGTCAACAATAATAGTAGAATAAATGTGCAAGATTATGTGTGAAATATGTCAACAATAATAGTAGAATAAATGTGCGGGAATATGTGTGAGATATGTCAACAATAATAGTAGAATAAATGTGCGGGAATATGTGTGAGATATGTCAACAATAATAGTAGAATAAATGTGCGAGATTATGTGTGAAATATGTCAACAATAATAGTAGAATAAATGTGCGGGAATGTGTGTGAAATATGTCAACAATAATAGTAGAATAAATGTGCGGGAATAGGTGTGAAATATGTCAACAATAATAGTAGAATAAATGTGTGGGAATATGTGTGAAATATGTCAACAATAATAGTAGAATAAATGTGTGGGAATATGTGTGAAATATGTCAACAATAATAGTAGAATAAATGTGCGGGAATATGTGTGAGATATGTCAACAATAATAGCAGAATAAATGTGCGGGAATATGTGTGAGATATGTCAACAATAATAGTAGAATAAATGTGCCGGAATATGTGTGAGATATGTCAACAATAATAGTAGAATAAATGTGCGGGAATATGTGTGAGATATGTCAACAATAATAGTAGAATAAATGTGCGGGAATATGTGTGAGATATGTCAACAATGCTCTTAATCATATGAAATCTGGCAAAACCCCCGGTCCAGACAGCGTCACAACAGAAATGATTAATGCTTTAGAAGAATATGGAATAGATAAAGTTACCAGTCTGCTTAATACAATATATGATACTGGAAATATACCTCATGAGTTATGTAATTCTGTATTTATTGCAATCCCAAAGAAATCAGGAGCCTTGGAATGTGATCAACATCGAACAATTAGTATAATGAGTCACATCACGAAGATTTTGCTAAGAATTATCATGCAAAGAGTTAGGAGGAAAATACAACCTGAAATAGGAGAAGAACAATGTGGGTTTGTGGAAGGCAAGGGTACAGTAAATGCTGTGTATATACTGAGAAACATAATCGAACGTTCTATAGAAGTAAACAAAGATCTACACCTTTGCTTTATTGACTACACAAAGGCTTTTGATAAAGTGAGACATGTCAACATGATAAGGATGCTTGAAGATCTACAAATTGATGGAAAAGATCTTAGACTTGTAAAAAACATATATTGGAAACAACAAGCTGCCATAAGAGTTGATAATGAAGTAAGCCAATATCAGCCTATTAAAAGGGGTGTGAGACAGGGATGTGTAATGTCTCCAGATCTGTTTTCCCTGTACAGTGAAAGTATTTTCAGAAATATTGAAGATATGGAAGGAATCAACATTGGGGGACGATGCATCAATAACATTAGATATGCAGATGATACAGTCTTGATTGCAGACAATGAACAGGACCTGCAACATTTAGTAGATGCGATTGTTACACACAGTGAACAACTAGGGTTAGAATTAAATTGTAAAAAGACACAGATTATGGTCGTCACTAGGAAGGACGAAATACCACAATGTAATATACAAGTAAATGGGAATATTCTTCAACAAGTGAGCAGGTACAATTATCTCGGAACAGTAATAACATCTGATGGGAGATGCCTTGAAGAGATTAGAACAAGAATCGCCATGGCAAAAGTAGCCTTTAGCAAGATGAAAAACATACTGACCAATAAAAAGATGTCAATTGAAACGAGAAAAAGAGTGTTGAGATGCTACATAGAACCTGTACTTTTATATGGATGTGAAGCTTGGACAATGAGCAGCCAGGCTGAAAAACATCTGATGGCTGTAGAAATGTGGTTTCTGAGGAAAATGCAAAGAATACCATGGACAGCCAGAAAGACCAATGAACAAGTCCTTCAAGAAACAAATGAAGATCGTAAACTGATCAGAGACATTAGACGTAGACAGTCACAATTTTTTGGGCATGTTATGAGAAGAAATGATTTGGAGAACTTGGTGACAACTGGTAAGATCGAGGGGAACAGACCAAGGGGAAGACCTAGAAACAAGTATCTGGATGGCTTGGCCTTGTGGCATGGTCGAGACAGAAACACGGAACTGATCCACGACTCTGTTGATCGAGTGAGATGGCAGAACATGACCGCCCACGCTTACCGGCATGGCACATGATGGATGGATGGATGTCAACAATAATAGTAGAATAAATGTGTGGGAATATGTGTGAAATATGTCAACCTTAACAGTAGAATAAATGTGCGGGAATATGTGTGAAATATGTCAATAATAGTAGAATAAATGTGTGGGAATATGTGTGAAATATGTCAACCTTAACAGTAGAATAAATGTGCGGGAATATGTGTGAAATATGTCAATAATAGTAAAATAAATGTGTGGGAATATGTGTGAAATATGTCAACAATAATAGTAGAATAAATGTGTGGGAATATGTGTGAAATATGTCAACATTACTACTAGACGTTCGTGGGAATACGTGTGAATTATATCAATATTAACACAATACGTGAGTTGAAACACTATGCAATGTATCAATATCATCACAATAAGTCGTTGGAAGCACGTAAAAAAAAAATATGACAACTTCAATACTAGTAGTGAATGGTAACACGTGTTGAGTTTAGTTGCACTCGAGGCATTTCCATAAACACTCATCCTCATCTTCAACACCCAGCCAAGAGACACAATATTCATGATGGCCGTTATAATATGATCATATATCCGTCTTGATTAATTCCGAGTGACGACTGTCGACCACATCATTTGATCACCTCTTGCAGTCGCATCCTCTCTAAATCATGATATTCTATCTACCCTTCTGCATTATTCACATGCTCAAAGATGGCCTTCACTACATCCAGCTTGTCATGCACCAAATCACCCCTTAATGATGCGGCACCAGCCAATATGTCTACCTGTTCATTTCCAGCCACACCAGAATGTCCCGGAGAAAAGATCCATCGAACGCTGAACCTGCGACCTCCGAATCGATGCATGCCATTCTGCACGAAGCAAGTCATCACCCTTGTCAACATGTTTTGTGAGTCACGTGTACAATATCTTCTTCTTCGTCGTCGTCTACTTCTTCTTCAGCGTTCCGAACCATTGAGGTTCTTTGCTGCAGATACAATCCGTCTCCATTCGGCTCTCTGGTTAACCTTCTCTTGCCAGTCGTTGATTCCAAGTGCTTGTAGGTCTGTATGTATATTATCTCTCCACCGTCTTCTTGGTCTACCTCGGGGTCTACGGTCATTTATTTCCTGAGTGTAAGCGAGTGTTGCCGGCTTCCTGACTTAGAGGTTAGCGACTTTTCTCCGTAATCTCGTATACTCTCGAAGGTAACGTGATGATGGTGAGAATCAGCAGTGGTTCGAATCGCATCTGTATCTTACGGGGTATGTGAGCCGGCAGCTCAGAAAGCAATGGCAAACTACTGAGCGTAATCTTGCCAAGAAATCAACATACAGCTGAACGATGCTGGTGTTGACAGCGATGTCCTGTAAATGATATGCAAAAAAAAAGCGAGTTTTGTTTCCCTATTATCTTCCATTCTTTCTATATGCCCCAGCCATTGTAGTCTATTAGCCTCATGATACCAGTGATTAGCGGGGACTTAAACAGATCATAAATGTCTTTGTTACTTCTTCTTTTCCACTCTCCACTTTGTGTATCCCTAATGGATCCAAAGATGCGTCTTAAAACTTTTTTCTCAAAGGTTTGTAACAAGGCTTCGTCTCCTTTCGCTGTACTCCAGGTTTAAGAGCCATACAGCACAACTGGTCTGATCAGTGTTTTGTATATTGTGATCTTGGTTTTACGAGATAGCGAATTTGATTTTAGTAGATGTTGTAGTGCATAGTATATCTTATTTCAAGAATTGATTCTATTTTGTATGTTGGAGCAGTTGAAGATTGTAACCAGGTATTTGTATGTTTCCGTTCTTTTAATGGTCATATTATCTATTTGTATGTGGCCAGAGTTTTTAGCCATTCCTTCTCTTGAAATTACCATATATTTTGTCTTATCTTGGTTGACAACCAGCCCCATCTGTTGGGCTTTTTCCTTTAAGTGAGTCAATATTTCCACTGTCTTTTGTTCATTTTCCCCTATAATATCTATATCATCTGCATAACCAAGCAGCTTGGATGTTCCTCCAATATCACATTCCTCCTTTACCTTCCTTACAACTTTCTCTAGAGCCAGATTGAAGAGTAGCGGCGATAATGCATCACCCTATTTCAAGCCAGAAGTTATTTGGAAAGGGTTTGATTTCTTGCCTTTATATGTTACTATATTATAAGTATCTTCCATGCATAGTCTGGTCATGTTGATTAACTTCCTTGGTATTCCAAAGTCCTGCATAGCATTCCATAGACTATTCCTACAATATAACAACACCAAAACGAGATATTCGTGGGAACACAGGTGACATATGTCATCATAATACAATAAGTGTGTGGGAACACAGGTGACATATGTCAACATAATACAATAAGTGTGTGGGAACACAGGTGACATATGTCAACATAATACAATAAGTGTGTGGGAACACAGGTGACATATGTCAACATAATACAATAAGTGTGAGGGAACACAGGCGACATATGTCAACATAACACAATAAGTGTGTGGGAACACAGGTGACATATGTCAACATAACACAATAAGTGTGTGGGAACACAGGTGACATATGTCAACATAATACAATAAGTGTGTGGGAACACGTGTGAGATATGTAAACATAATTCAATAAGTATGCCAACTCACAATTCTGGCCGCTGGGCCGGTATGAGAGTATCTAGCCACTATGCTACATCTTCTCCCATGTTGCCATTGTCCTCAAGTCCCATTGTCCTCAAGTGACATTGCCCTCAAGTGATATTGTCCTCAAGTGACATTACCCTCAAATGGCATTATCCTCAAGTGACATTGTTCTTAAGTGACATTGTCCTCAAGGGATATTGTCCTCAAGTGACATTGATCGCAAGTGACATTACCCTCTATTCACAGTGTCCTCAAGTGACAGTAGCCTCAAGTGACATTGTCGCGAAGTGACATTTTCCTTAAGTGGTATTCTGCTCATGTTATAATGTTGTCAAGTGACACTGCCCTCTACAGACATAGTCCTAAAGTGATATTGTAATCAAGTGACATTGTCCTCGAGTGACATTGTCGTGAAGTGACATTGTTCTCAAGTGGTATTTTGCTCAAGGTATATCGGTGTCAAGTGGCACTGCCCTCTAGCGACATTTTCCTCAAGTGATATTGTCCTCAAGGGATATTTTCGTGAAGTGACATTGTCCTCAAGTGATATTGTCCTCAAATTACACTGACCTCAAGTGACACTGTGATGTATTGACATTGTCCTCAAGTGACATTGACCTAAAGGGATAATGTCCTCAAGTAATATTGCCCTCATGTGATATTGTCGGAAAGTGACATTGTACTCATATGATATTGTCAATCAATCATGTGCCATGCCGGAAAGCGTGGGCGGTCATGATTCGCCATTTCACTCGATCACCAGAGTCGTGGATCAGCTCAGTGTTCCTGTCTCGTCCATGCCATGTGGCCAAGCCATCCAGGTATTTTCCTCTCGGTCTTCCTCTTGGTCTGTTCCCCTCGATCTTGCCAGCTGTCACCAAGTTCTCCAGTCCATTTCTTCTCATAACATGTCCAAAAAATTTTGACTGTCTACGTCTAATTTCTCTAATCAATCTACGATTTTCATTTGTCTCTTGTAGTACTTGGTCATTGGTTTTTCTATCTGTCCATGGTATTCTTTGCATTTTCCTCAGAAACCACATTTCTGCAGCCATCAGATGTTTTTCAGCTTGACTGCACATTGTCCAAGTTTCACATCCATACAAAAGAACAGGCTCTATGTATCCCCTCAACACTCTTTTTCTCGTTTCAATTGACATCAATTTATTGGTCAGAATGTTTTTCATCTTGCTAAAGGCTACTTTCGCAATGGCGATTCTTGTTCTAATCTCTTCAAGGCATCTGCCATCAGATGTTATGACTGTTCCGAGATAATTGAACCGATTCACTTGTTGAAGAATATTCCCATTTACTTGTATATTACATTGTGGTACTTCGTTCTTCCTAGTGACGACCATAACCTGTGTCTTCCTACAATTTAATTCCAACCCCAGCTGCTCACTGTGTACAACCACAGCGTCTACTAATTGTTGCAGATCCTGTGCATTGTCTGCAATCAATACTGTATCATCTGCATATCTAATGTTATTTATGTTTCGTCCTCCAATGCTCATTCCATTTAGGTCTTCTACATTTCTGAAAATATTTTCACTGTATAAGGAAAAAAGATCTGGAGACATTACACATCCCTGCCTAACACCTCTCTTAATAGGTTGGTATTGTCCTACTTCATTATCAATTCTTATGGCAGCTTGTTGTTTCCAATATATGTTTTTTATAAGTCTAATGTCTTTCCCATCAATTTGTAGATCTGCAAGCATATCCACAATGTTGACATGTCTTACTCTATCAAAAGCCTTTGTGTAGTCAATAAAGCAAAGATGTATATCCTTGTTTACTTCTAAAGCACGTTCAATAACTGTTCGTATGATATTGTACTAAAGTGATATTATCCTCAAGTGACATTGCCTTTACGTGACATTGTAGTGGAGTGACATTGTCCTCAAGTGACATTATCCTCAAGTGACACGTTCTCAATGCCCAGAAGTGGAACAACTGCCACACAGAAACAGCTACCTACCCAGATGAGCTTGTCCTCACGCACCTCGGTGATGTGGTGGATGGCCTTTTTCATAGCCGGCACGGTTTGGTCGCCGAAGTAATGAGGCTGGAATGCCCACTTCATGTAGTTGTCATCATAGAACACCAGAACCTGGTCACGTGACGTAAACATGGCTTTACTTATTCATGTTCAATGCTTACCCAGAATGCTTTACAAGTAACATCCGTATGTTATGACCATATTCCGATTCCCGGTGCCGTGGATTAGGCAATAGTGATATGCACTGTCTAGAGCAGGGGTGGCCAACCTTTTTAGCAGGTGGGCCAAATTTCAGAAATAATATTTCCTGCCGGGTCACGCACCTAATGTTTTGTTTGTTAATTAAAGTAAACAAGCAAGTGTGCTACAGCTTCGACCACATCGTCGCTTCCCACTCCGCGGGCCTCAACATGAATCCCGGCTGGCCGCATGCGGCCCGCGGGCCTCGTATTGGCCACCCTTTGTCTAGAAGGTTCGAAATCAGTCGATCGATGGCGCTTTGGAAACAGACAGCTTTGCGTGGATTTCGATGGTGTGAGGCGTAGGTCTCTCAGAAAGCAGTGGTAAACTACTGAACTAAAATTGATCGATTGATTGATTTAGGAACCGACATCACAGCATTCGGGGCATTCCCATAAGCGCTCCGTCCCAATCCTCATCAGCCAGCGAAGAGTTCCAACACTAATAGTTCCAGTAGCAATCTGATTATATGTCCGTCTCGCCTTTCCTCTAAGCGTCGATCGTCGGCCAGATCCCCTCGTCACCCCTCGCTATCGCATTCTTGCCAGACCATGGTGATCCATTTGCTCCTCCGAGGTGTGCACGTGCTCCCACAAGGCCGCAACCACTTCTGCTTTGTCATGCATCAATACTCCATCAAGTTCTGCAGAGCCAGCCAATCTGTCCGCCTGTTCATTTCCCAGCACACCGGCATGCCCCGGAGAAAAGATCCAGGCGATGCTTGTCACCCGTGACTTATGAAGCGAATCAAGCCACTCTGCAGGAAGCTTGCCCGTCCTCACCCTACTCAGCATGCTTTCTGAGTCAGTTACAATCACGATGTGTGTGTGTGTCGTATTCTCCATCCAGCGGAAAGCTGCACTGACCGCCTCCACCTCCATTCTTAAGCTACATTTTGTGGTGTACTAAAATTAAACTTTTAAAAAAAAATTGTTAGAATTATAGAATTTAAAAAAAATTCACTTGTATTCGCAACAATGTATTCGCTAAGTGAATTTAAACGCAGGAGCCACTAACAATATGTTGAAGGATTTATTGCCTGATATGATGAGATGAATCTCATCAGATGCATACTGCACAGTTAAATAGCATATGCAGTGAATACATGAGTTTATGCTTTGGATACAATACTGAAAACTCAGTCACTGGTTTTATTCGAATGTAGATCAATTGTTATCCACACTTTAATCTGAAAATTGAAACGCACTCTTTCTGTTTGAGAGTCACCATCTAAGACCCACTCCTGTCAGTACCCCCAGCCTTTCTTTTCTTCTCTAGCCACGACATTCGTGTATTCTTGTTAAAATCCCGCATCTCCACTATCTCCAGTTTCACTATGATTATATCTTTTTCCTGCCTCGTTTGCTCGCTTTCAACAACAGCGCAGTCTACTCTGGAATGGTGTTCCGTGTGGCCAACTTTCCCTATTACCAGTGCCTCTTGTCATCAGGTGAACACCCTCCGGTTTATGTGGTATTTGTAATTTTCGTCCCCAAGCCTAGGGCAAGACGTCAACGTTTAAGTCAATTTGACTGGTGTAGGGATTGAACCTACTACACCGTCATCAGCGACAGCGGAGGTTTCAGAGTGAGCACTCTCAACATTTCGGTCACACGATTTATACTAGGATACTACATGTTATTATAGCAACTGAGTGCTAGAGACGGGTTCATGAACAGTCAGTACATAGTGGGACAATGTAACAATTGATTGTAACAAGAAGGTTAATGAACAGTCAGTATGTAGTGGGGAACTGTAACAATTGAATGTGACAGAAGGGTTAATTAACTGTCAGTATATAGAGGGGCAATGTAACAATTGATTGTAACAGAAGGGTTAATGAACAGTCAGTATGTAGTGGGGAACTGTAACAATTGAATGTGACAGAAGGGTTAATTAACTGTCAGTACATAGAGGGGCAATGTAACAATTGCATGTAACAGAAGGGTTAATGAACAGTCAGTACACAGTTGGACAATGTTATAATTGAATGTGACAGAAAGGTTAATGAACAGTCAGTGTATAGTGGGGCAACGCAACAATAGAATGTAATAGAAGAGTTAATTAACAGTCAGTACATAGTGGGGCACTGTAACAATTGAATGTGACAGAAGGGTTAATGAACTGTCAGTACATAGTGGGCACTGTAACAATTGAATGTGACAGGGGGGTGAATGCACAGTCAGTATGTAGTGGGGAACTGTAACAATAGAATGTGACAGAAGGGTTAATGAACACTCAGTACATAGTGAGGCACTGTAACAATTGAATGTGACAGGGGGGTAACTGAGCAGCCACTACATAGGGGGGGGGGGGGGGACTGTAACAATTGTATATGACAGAAGAGTTAATAAACAGTCAGTACACAGTGGGGCAATTTAACAATTTTATGTGACAGAAGGGTTAATGAACTATGGGTACATTGTGTGGCACTGTAAAAAATTGTATGTGACAGAAGGGTTAATGAAAATTCAGTACATAGTGGGGCACTATAACAATTGAATTAACAAAACGGTAAATTAACAGTCAGTGCATAGTGGGGCACTGTAACAACAGAATGTGACAAAAGGGTTAATAAACAGTCAGTGCATAGTGGCGCACTGTAACAACAGAATTTTACAAAAGAGTTAATAAACAGTCAGTACTTAGTGGGGCACTGTAACAAGTGAATGTGACAAAAGGGTTAATAATCGATCAGTACTTAGTTGGACAACTGAAAGCGACTGGATGTTAACTCTTTTGGCCTACACTCGCTCCATTTGAAGACAGACTTTATGTAAATGGCAGAAATGTCCGAATTCTCTACTGATATCAGTACAGATTGTCATGTTCTGTCCTGTACAAAGCTAAGACTGTGCAGATTGAGATGTGTCCTGAATGAAGCTAAGACTGTACAGATTGAGGTGCTGTGTCCTGGACGAAGCTAAGACTTACAGATTGAGATGATGTGTCTTGAACGAAGCTAAGATTGTAGATCGTCAGATATCATGTTCTTGACAAAGCAGAAACGCTACACCAAATACCTACCCTAAACAGGCCGTTGTCCGGGTACTGGATGAGAAAGGGTTTGCCAATAATGAACTTATAGTAGACATTATACCCCTTGTGCTTGAATCCAGTGTGAATATGCCAAACTGGTCCATGCATGGCGTATTTGATTTTGGGCTTATTAACCAGTGAGTGGTAATCTGTTGGGATGATTGGACCTGCAACAGACACGAACACAGTTAATGAGGGTGGGGTCAGGTGGCATTCTAGCAGAGACACTCTATCAACTTTCGGCCGTGTCGACAGGGCCAAGTGTCATTCTAGCTGAGACACTTTATCAACTTTCGGCCGTGTCGACAGGGCCAGATGTCATTCTAGCTGAGACACTCTATCAACTTTCGGCCGTGTCGACAGGGCTAGGTGGCATTCTAGCTGGGTCACTCTATCTACTTAGGGCCGTGTCGACAGGGCCAAGTGTCATTCTAGCTGAGACACTCTATCATATCACGGCCGTGTCGACAGGGTCCGGTGTCATTCTAGCTGAGATACTTTATCAACTTTCGGCCGTGTCGACAGGGCCAGATGTCATTCTAGCTGAGACACTAGCATATTACGGCCGTGTCGACAGGGTCAGGTGGCATTCTAGCTGAGACACTCTAGCAACTCATGGGAGTGTCTGTAGACACATAAACACCCTATGGTCGCGGTAGCTCTGGCGGCTAGTATAAACACACAATCAACCTTTACGTATACCATCCTGATTACTGTGATTATTCACCTATGTATTTTTAATATTATCGTGTCTTCATCTTCTTCTTCTTCTTCTTCTTCTTCTTCTTCTTCTTCTTCTTCTTCTTCTTCTTCTTCTTCTTCCTCTTCTTCTTCTTCTTCTTCTTCTTCTTCTTCTTCTTCTTCTTCTTCTTCTTCTTCTTCTTCTTCTTCTTCTTCTTCTTCTTCTTCTTCTTCTTCTCGTTCGTGCATGTTAAGGCGTCAACCTGAAAGCACTTACAGAATACAACATTCGACATGAGGATGCAGACATCCCCACAGAGACTCTCATGAGACGGAGCTTTTGTACGCCAGTAATGACGTCACGTGAAGGACCCCGTGACATATTTAGACATATGAAACAACTAGTCTCATGTTTGAATTGACAAGACCATGGCTGACATGTTCGACGCCTTTCGTTCCCACCTCCTTCCTTAGTACAGAATTTAGAATGGGAGCCCAGGTGAATTGTAAAATTGCCTGGAACGTTTGCCAAATGAGCCGGCTGTCAAGCGTCTGGCTACTACATTACTGTGATTTACTACTGTGATGCACTACTGTGATGTATTAGGGGCGTTCATTTGAAACCCGTTCCAATGGCTTTATTACAAAAGCATCACAGAAACATTAACAGATGTGGTAGAATTAAACAAAGCATTCATTTTGAATGAATTATGCACCATGGTTTGGTCAGAAGAGGTCGCCTTAGGCATTCAGTCAAGCATCCCATTGCTTAGGTAGAAGGCGAATACCGTCCGCAAAAAAAGGATTGTGGTTGCTCACTGAATCAAGTGTTTACCGTGTTCATTACATCTGCATCTGTGTGAAATCGTTGCCCCTTAAGAGCTTTTTTAGAGGTCCGAACAAATAAAAATCACATGGTGACAAATCAGGGCTATAGGCTGGATGTTGCAGAATTTCCCACTTCTTCCTTGATAATGCTTGTTGCACAATCTTTGCGACATGCGGACGAGCATTATCTTGCAACAAAATCACACCGCGAGAAAGCATGCCAGGTCGTTTATTCTTGATGGCTTTTTGCAGCTTGTCTAGTGTTTGCAAGGAGTGGGTAGAGTTGATGTTGACACCGGGTTCTTTAAAGTCAGCCAACAATAGCCCTTCTGGTCAAAAAATATGCGCTCGGCATAACCTAACCAGCGGGAACCTGTAACTTGAATTTTTTGGCTTTTGATGATCCAGTATGCTTCCATTGCATGCTCTCTCTTTTGTTGCTCGGCTCAAAGTGGTGATACCATAATTCATCGCCTGCCACTAAGCGGAAAAGAAATGCATCACCCTCCACTCTGTAAAGCAGCAAGTGGTTCAAACACCATCCCATGCGTTCCTGTTTTTGGTGGTCGATCAACATCCGTGGTACCCACTGTGAACACACCTTCCGATATTGCAGTTTCTTATGAACAACCTTTTGAATTGTCCCAAATGACACATCAAATTCTTTCGCTAGCGAACGCGTGCTTCGACAACGGTTCATCTGCATTGCTGCATCAATTTTGGCGATGGTCTGCCTGCATTCTTCATTGAGCGTCCACTGGTCGACATCCTTCAAATGAAAGAAACTAAATCACCGCTCGTTGAGCTTCTTTGGGGGGGGGGGGGCGATTTTGGATCAACCCGGCCATTTTCTTAACGGTCAGGAACAGAACGTATGCATCATGTGACGATAAGTACGTGCTCTTTTATTCATTGGTCAGTATTTATCACATGACTATGACATGATCATGTTCAACGTACGCAATTACGCGCGGTGCGGCACGAACGGATTTTAAATGAACACCCCTTATACTAATATGAATTGCAAACAATTAGGTATATTTAGCTCCTGCGAAAAGAAGAGACATACTAAGCACAGACGCCATGTATATACCTTACAAAGAATTCAATGGATATACAAACTAAAAAACGAACAGCAGAAAAATCGACGACGAAAAGAGGTAGCAGCCAGGGAAGTAAATGATATGGAACAAAAGAAAAAGCATCGGCTGCAGCAGGATATAACAAAATAATATACCTAATTGTTTGCAGTTCATATTGTTATATCCTGCTGCAGCCGATGATTTGTTCTTTTCTTCCATGTGATGTACTGTTTTTTTTTGCATATCCTTTACAGGACATCGCTGCAAACATCAGCATCTTTCAGCTGATTGTTGATTTCTTGGCAAGATTACGCTCAGTAGTCTGCCATTACTTTCTGAGCGACCGGCTCAATACCCCGTAAGTTACCGACGCGGAGAGAACCACTACCAATTCTCGCGCAACGTCATGTTACTTACGAAAGTTGTGTAACCTCTAGACCAGAGAGCCGGCATGTGATGTACTATTGTGGTGTAATACTGTGATATGAGGAAGGGGCTAGGAAAGGTGCCCTAAACATTGTCTACTCCATCATTACCTAACCAGCTATCCGCGGTTTGTGGGTACTCCATACTGCGGTCGCCATACAAAGTAAAATCATATTCCATTGAAAAACCATATTCCATTGAAAAACCATATTCCATTGAAAATCGGATCTTGGAATGGACGCACCCTACTTGATAGAGACGGCGCGTCGGGTCCAGAGAGACGAACAGCACTGACTGGGAGAGAGCTGGGCAGGTATAACATCGACATTGCAGCCTTGAGCGAGACACGACTTGCAGAAGAAGGCCAAATCTGTGAAGTAGGTGCCGGCTACACATTCTTCTGCAGTGGAAGGAAAAGCGAGGAAAGACGCCAATCCGGTGTGGGATTTGCCTTTAAGTCGGCCCTGGTTGGAAAACTAGCTGAATTTCCGAAGGCTATAAATGACAGGCTTATGACCATTAAGTTACCTTTGCTGAAAGGAAAGAAGCATGCAACCATCGTATGTGTCTACGCACCAACCATGACCAATGAAGATGACGTTAAAAACAAGTTCTATGGGGACCTGCACAACGTATTAACATCTGTTCCCAAAGGAGACAAACTTATACTCCTTGGGGACTTCAATGCCAGAGTAGGCAAGGACACCGCCACTTGGAGTGGCATCATTGGAAAGTACGGAGTCGGAAATTGTAATAGCAATGGACTCCTTCTCCTTGAGACCTGTGCGGAACACGATCTCCTGATCACCAACACAATTTTCTGTCTTCCCACGAGAAGCAGGACATCGTGGATGCACCCTAGCTCGAAACACTGGCACCTCAATGACTATGTCATCGTCAGGAGGAGTGACAGACAAGACGTCCGGGTGATAAAGTCCATGTGTGGTGCCGAATATTGAACAGACCATCGTCTCATTATCTCGAAAATAAACATATACATCAAACCTCAAGGGGCAAAAATGCAAAAAATAAAAAAAAAAACTAAATGTCACCCGCCTAAATAGTAAAAAGTCGTTTGAAAATATGCTGGAAAACAGCCTCAAGCCCAATGCTGCAGCTAAACAGGATGCGGAATCAGAGTGGAGCGCCCTAAAGGACACAATTTACAACACTGCTATGGAATTCCTGGGTCCAGCCCCCCCCCCCCCCCCCCCGCAAAAAAAAGAAAGAAAGCACAAAGACTGGTTTGATGAAAATTCCGAAGACATCAACCAATTGCTGGCCGAGAAACATCTTCTCTTCAAGGCACATTTGAATGACCCGAAGTCAACATAAAATGCCTTCAGTAACATTCGGAGAGTAGTGCAGCAGAAACTTTGGCGCATGCGGGACTCCTGGTTGAGCAACAAAGCTGATGAGATTTAAGGCTTTGTTGAAGACATGATATAAAAACTGTTACAACTAAACTTCCTTTTTCGATGATGAAACCATCAACTGTCTTCACCAAGTTCCCACTAATGATACACTTGATGGCCTGCCAACCATAGTGGAAGTAAACAAAGCCATCCAGAAACTTTCCAGCATTAAAGCGTCTGGTCCTGACTCCATCCTAGCAGAGATATGCAAGGCAGGTGTGCCGGTCCTAATAGAGCAACTTTACCAAGTCTTTACAAACATATGGGTGAACGAGACCTTGCCACAAGATTTCAAGGACGCGTCAATAGTTCACGTTTACAAGCATGAAAGAAACCGCCAATCCTGTGACAACCACCGAGGCATCTAAGTGATCTCAACTGCTGGAAAGATACGCTCCAGAATTCTTTTCATTCGCTTCACGGCTCATCTCGATCAAGGTCTTCTTTCGGGGAGTCAATGTGGCTTCAGAAAAGAACGAGGAGTTGTTGACATGATTTTTGCTTCAAGGCAGCTGCAAGAGAAATGTCAGGAACAGAACTCCGAAATGTTCTGCACTTTCATTAACCTTACCAATACAGTTAGCAGGGAATGGCTGCGGAAGATTATGGCGAAATATGGCTCTCCACGAAAGTGTGTCCACATAATGCGGCTATTTCATGATGGCATGCAGGCAAGAGTACAGGAAAATGGTGAAGTGTCTGAGCCCTTTCCTGTCACCAATTGAGTGAAGCAAGTATGTATCCTTGAACCAACTCTTTTCAGCCTTATGTTGTCAGTTATTCTGACGACTGCCTTCGAGAACAACGACATTGGAATAGACATCACCTAACGCATTGGTGGAAAGTTATTCAATCTCAGAAGGCTGAAAGTCAGAACCAAAACTAACAGCGACACCGTCAGCGAGCTCTTGTTTGCTGATGATTGCGCTCTATATGCCAACTCAGAGGCAGACATGCAACACAATGTTTGAGCTTTCTCATATGCTTGTGCCAACTTTGGACTCAATATCAACTCGGAGAAGACTGTAGATATGTACCATCCAGTTCCAGGGAATAATCACGCCGTGCTGAATATCAAGGTGAATGTTTATATACTAAGTGTTGTGGCCAAATTCACCTATCTTGGCAGCACTGTGTCAAAAGCTGCCTCAATTAATGATGAAGTGCATGCAAGAATCTCCAAGGCCAGCGCTGCCTTTGGCAGATTGTACAAGAATGTATGGGACAGAAATAGAATAAGCCTGCAAACAAAGCGGAAAGTCTACAAAGCAGTTGTATTATCCACACTGCTATATTTATGCTTGTTGGTGTCAGGTCTTAGTCAGATATGATTAGGCTACCGCAATGACAGCTGACGGTACTACCTGCTTTCTGTTAGCAGCCAATGTCGGGCGGCGCTTACTAAACCTGACACCCCACATAGTGCCAACGGCTTCGGGCGGAAGAGCGCAATTGGGAGGGTACAAGCCTTATCCTGGTGCGAGGAAATGCAACCTAAAGACAAAATGTCATGGCAGGGCATACCAGGGCCTAAACCTTGGTTGGCAGCTGGTCTAGGATCAAAGTTCCGACAGGCGGACAGTTAGAGCATTGCTTTGCTGATCCGGCAGCTTCTGCAGCTTTTCTGGTTCCAGATGTATAGGTGTTACCATTCCTCTGGAGTGAACTTGGCAGACCGAGAGAGGGATCATGTTGCATGGGCAACACACGGTCTATATAATTTAGCCCAGTTTTTGTGCTATGGAGAGGTATAACTCCATCCCTGGTCTTAACCGGTCTCGGAATCAAAGCGAGAGCTAGCAGTTACGGGTTTAGTTTAGTTTAGTCGACGGATCAACATCAAGGCACACGCTTGTAACCCATAAGTACTCCGTTCTACTCCTAACAGACGTTGAGTCCGGATAAGCTCACTTCAGTGCACGAACTCGGTAGCACCGGAGAGGATCCTGAAATACTTTTGGGTAGATTTTTAACTCGAAATTTTGCCCAGGCAGCGCCGTTAGGCTAATCCTTTTAGATTTCCAACTGCCAGGGGATTTTTTAGTGCGCAACAATACACACGGGCGTCCTATCTCACTACCCAGAGACCAGGGGAAATTTTGTTACTAGAAGTCCACGTAAAAATATCCCGGCCCTATTCGGGGCTTGACCCCGGGACCTCCAGTATTCGAGGCGGACACCATACCTTGAGACCACTCAACCCCGGGTTATAAATCCTTGTCAACTGGCGTAGACATGGGGCGCCACGTGTTGCCTCTGATGGTGGGAGACACCTACAGGTGTCACTGATCAGCTACCGCCCGCCTTAAGCTGGGCAGATCCCGGCCAACTAGGTGCTGATTCGCCACAATCTGCCTGCTTCAATGGGTGCTTGGGGCTAGGACAAATTCTGAATAGCAGGCTATAAACCAATGCACCAGGTACTAGTAAAATAAAACATAGAAACTTCAAGCTATGACTTGCAACCTGGAATGTAAGAACCATGTGTCCAGGATTCTCCACTGACCAGAAAAATATTGATGATGAGTGAAAAACGGCTGTGAATAATACCGAACTCAGTCGTCTTAACATTGATATTGCTGGCCTGCAGGAGACTCGCTTCGCTGAGGAAGGGTCACTCATGGATAACAATTACACCGTAGTTTGGAAGGGTAGAGGGGAGGCAGAAAAAATGCAACATGGTGTGGGCTTTGCAGTGAAGAATTCGCTATTGGGAACGATTGAAATTTCAGCTGGAGGTAATGAAAGACTATTATCCCTGCGCTTGGCAACCTCTTGTGGTTTTGCCACCATTATCACTGCACATGCACCGACACTCACTTCCTCTGATGATGTGAAGGATTTGTTCAATGAGTAGTTAGACTCTATAATCAAGGCAGTTCCAAAATCCAACTACATTTATATGCTCGGTGAATTCAATGCTCGCGTGGGCAAGGACTCGAGTCCATGGCCAGTGTGCCTTGGAAAATACAACATCGGTCGCATGCATGATAATGGGCAATGGCTCCTGGAGGATTGCACAAGAAATGAGCAATGTATTACAAACTTTTTTTTTAAACAAAAGAGCTGCATAAGGTCATATGGAAACATCCAAAATAAGGCCATTGGCACCAGATGGACTTTATCATCACACGGAGACAACATCTCAACCATGCATCATTGACTCGAAGTTATCACAGTGCTGACTGTGATACGGATCATTCTTTGGTTGTTGCAAGGGTTAGACTGAGGTCAAAGAGAATCTACACAGCTAAACACAAATCTAGACCCTGGATTAATAATATTAGCACCCACGATCATGATAGGTGCTTGGAGTTCCAACAGCAACTTGATGACGCTTTCTCTGATACATCAGGAAATTGTACAGCAAGTGGAAAGTTGGGTAAACTTAAGGAAACTCTTTATAAAACAGCGGTAGGGGTTTACGGCACTGTAAATCACAAAAGGCGGGACTGGTTTGCGACAAACAGCCAGACACTGCAGCCCTTGTTTGATAAAAAGAAAATAGCTATCTTAAGAAACAATGAAAGAACAACGCGTAACACTCCCAGTGACCTGAAGCAAGCTAGATGGGATGTGCAAAAGGCTGACAAGCAGTGTGCATATGACTATTGGATCAAGTTAAGTGAGTCCACTCAAAATGCAAGTGATAAGGGAAACATCAGAAGCATGTATGAAGGGATAAAGAAAGCCTATGGTCCAATGATCAAAAGATGTTCACCGCTGAGAACCTTGACTGGAGAAATCATAACTGATAAGAAACAGGAGATGGACAGATGGGTAGAACATTATTTGGAGCTTGACTAAAGTGAGACCAAACTAGCCATAAAGGCCCTGCCAACTCTTGACCACCTGGACACACTTCCCACTATAACAGAAGTGTGCTATAAATGAACTTGCATCTGGCAAGGCTCCAGGTAAGGATTGGATTCCAATAGAGGTTATCAGGAGTGGGCAAGACACACTCACTCTACAGATCCACCAGATAATAGAGCTATTCTGGCGAGAAGGACAAGTCTCACATGATTTTAAAGACTCAAGCATCATAACGCTGTACAAGAACAAGGGAGATCGGAGCAACTGTAACAACTATAGGGGTATCTCACTTTTGTGTATTGTGGGGAAAGTATTTGCCAGAATTGTCCTGCGCAGACTTCAAGTCCTGGGAGACCAAGTCTACCCCGAATGACAGTGTGGCTTCTGACAGAACCGGTCTACCATTGATATAACATTACTATTGCGACAAATGAAAGAAAAAGCCGTGAACAGAATCAACCACTTTGTATTGCCTTCATCGACCTCACAAAGGTATTTGATTTGGTCAGTCCTGAGGGTCTGTTCAAGGAACTAAAGAATATTGGCTGCCAACCAACTCTTCTGTTCATTGTGGAATTGTTCCACACAGGCATGAAGGGTATATAATCAAGTTTGATGGTGCAAATTCAGAAGTGTTTGATATCAAGAATGGAGCTGAGCTTAGCAAGGTTGTGTACTAGCTCCCACCCTCTTTTGAATATACTTTTCACTTCTACTGAAATATGCCTTTCGTGATCAGGATGGTGGTATATACATTCACTCACGCTCAGATGGCGGCCTTTAAAATGCCCAAAGATTGAAGGCCAAGACCAAAATTAGGAGGGTACTGATCAGAGAGTTGCTTTTTGCAGATGATGTTGCAGTTACAACCCACTCTGAGGAAGAATTGCAATGTCTACTATCTGGATTCTCCAATGCTTGTTCTGAATTTGGTTTAATAATTAGCAAGAATAAGACACAGATTATGTCACAAGGTGCACATGGGGTACCATCAAATTTTATTGACGCCGAACTGGAGATGTTAGACCATTTTACATATCTAGGATCAGAGGTAAATAGCAAATTATACCTAGATCAGGAAATCAACATCAAGATTGGTAAGACAGCAATAACAATGAACAGGTTAACAAAAATTATCTGGGAGAACAGGAAGCTTACTGCCAAAACAAAAGTCGTTGTCTATCAAGCCTGTGTCCACTTCATGTCAGTGAAGCCCGGTCAACTTACTCACACCAAGAGAAACGTTTAAACAGCTTTCATATGCGGACAAATACTGAAGTATTGGAAAGATCAGGTTGTGTGACGGTTTGTTGCGTGCTCAGTTTTCATAGACTTAGATGGATAGGACACATTAGGAGAAGATGGTTGATGGCAGAATACCAAAGGTCATCTATTTGGTGAATTACAGATGTGTAAGATATCTCAGGGTCGGCCTCTACTACGATTCAAAGTTTTTGTAAGTGGGACATGATTGATCCAGGCATTGATAATGCACATTGGGAGCAAGTCGCCGCTGAACGTGTTGCGTGGAGGAAAAATATCAGAAATGGAATAAAGACAAAGGAGAAAATGATTGCAGATAAGTCACACACCGAGCGTATGAAACGTAAGATGATGCATGATGGTGGAAATGACCATATGTTCACATGCATCCACTGTGGACTAACATTTACAGCCCGAATTGGCCTTACCAGTCACATTCGCTGCCGCCATGGATTGTATTTATTAAGCCTTTTTAAAGCACAATGTACCAAACTATCGTCTGTCAAGACGGCAAGGTGCCAGTGAAGGATATTTTTCCTTGAGTTAGACAACGGCAGTTGTAATCTCCCTTGGCGTCAGTGTTACCAACAATTGTGTGAGTGTTTAGGTCACACTTTGTGAAAGGATCAAAATCGTATTTGCTGGTTGTTCAGATTAAATTATAAACTGACCCACACACATTCATGATTAATATCTCCGCTTAGAATTGACCTACAGACTTTAATAAAGTACCGTTGGATTTGTTGTTGTTGTTGTTGTTGTTGTTGTTGTTGTTGTTGTTGTTGTTGTTGTTGTTGTTGTTGTTGTTGTTGTTGTTTATATTGTTGTTGTTTTTTCAAAAGGTATCTAACTATGCTGGTTTCATAATTAAAAAGCAATTCAGAAAATGTTACTAAAGTGTCTATGTTTGTGACTTGCTGTGTTTCAAGTAGTTAGTATGTCAGCCTGTTATGTCATTGGCAGGGTCTCATGTTTCTCCAGTGTCTGTAGGTCTGTCTGGATGGAAAGTCTGTTCTCTGTCTCTGGCGTGCGTACTTACCTTTGACCTCCCCTTCTGGTGTGGTCAACATGTGCAGCTCCTGCACCCACTTGCCAAAGAAGATATTAAAATCATATTCGGGTTCTTCATGCCTTCTCATGGTGCCGCCAACATTGCCCAGCTTCACCTGATCCTTGCCCGTTGTGATGGATCGATACGTCCCACACACGACCTGCCCCGACCTGGCAGCCAGTGGGGACAGGAGTGGTTTCACGACCGCCGAGAGGACACGTAAGCCACGCATGATGTTTTCTTTCTCCTTGGGTTTCTGCAAGTCAGCAGCGGCAGGATGGACGTGTCCCGTCTGTTCCTTGGTTACAGGCGTTTGCTCCGCGGTCAAGATACTTGCTCGCACGCATGAACGCGCACTTTTCTGGTGTGCAGATTGTGGGATGTGTTCTTTCATCCTCATGTATTGATTGATTGATTGATTGATTGATTTAGGAACCGACATCACAGCTCATCCTCATGGATAAGAAAGACTAACATTATGTTATGTTATGGTATGTTATGTTATGTTATGTTATGTCGAACGATGTCACGGTTGGGAATGGGGGATGAGGGAGTGTAAAGATCTTTTATGCGCTCCTTCTAATTCTCTTTGTAAGTTGGTATTCATTTTCCGTCTCTTAATGAGTGCATCGGACGCGGGACACCTTGCTTATGACCGAGACGTTTTCCAGGAGGTTGTTATGGGAGATATATTCTGTAAAGGACATGCTACTGAATGAATTAATGAATTCATTCGCCAGAAGTTATTCTGGATACCATCGCTCCATAATTGTAGTGGTAGATATGAGCTAGGAATAATCACTTTCTCAAAGAGTCAACTTGTTACACTAGAGCGCATACATCATGAAACCATGAGGGTGATTCTGAGATGTACATAATTATCACCATCATATGCCATGCCGGTAAGCGATTACCAGAGTCGTGGACCAGCTCAGTGTTCTTGTCTCAACCATGCCATGTGGCCAAGACATCTATGTATTTACTTCTCTGCTTGCTTCCTCTTGTTCTTTTTCCCTCAATCTTACCGGTTGTCACCAAGTTCTCCCATTTATATTTTTTTTCTTATAACGTGACCAATAAATGTTGACTGTCTACGACTCTCTACTCAGTTTACGATTTTCATGTGTTTCTAGTATGACTTTGTCATTGGTTTTTCTGTCTGTCCATGGTATTCTTTGCATTTTCTTCATAAATCATATTTCCACAGCCATCAGATGTTTTTCAGCCTGTTTGCTCATTGTCCACGCTTCACATCCATACGACAGCATAGGTTCTATGTAGCACCTCAACACTAATTTTCGCGTTGCAAATGACATCTTTTTTATTGGTCAGTATGCTTTCGATTTCGAGAAATACGTCACAAGTGCAGAGTTGCCAAAGAAGAGTGGCTGCAGAAACATTGCAAAGAAATAGAGCATCTAGAAATAAAACACAACTCGAAAGAATTACATGAACATATAAAAAGATTTACAAAGAAGAAAAATAATATAACAGGAAACGGTTGTATCAGAGGAAACAAATTGAGAAATTATAATTAATAGCACTGACATAATAAAAGGATGGACAGAGTACACAGAAGATTTATTTTGGGACAACAGTGTCAATAGACCAACATTGTATAATACTCAAGATGGACCAAAAATATTAACGACTGAAGTAGAAAAAGCTATTAAAAATATGAAAGAAGGAAAGGCTGCTGGTCTGTTGAAGATAAAGATTGAGCTCGTATGGGAATGGACCGAGTGTAATGATGTCGGTTATGAACTCAACTCAACTAAACCATCACTGCATCTTGTACGTAATCATCATCCCCTTGCTCTTTATCCCTTATACTTCTTCAATGTGGCTCTTTGTGGCAGATGGTACCAGGGCATTCCCGTGAGATGGTCAAACCATTTAATGTATTGTTCTTTAATCAAGTTCATGACTGGTTTCAGACCTAGTCTTCTAACTGACGCATTCCAAATTCTATCGTATCTGGTTACCCCCGCAGCTCTTGTAAGGCATCCTATCTCAAGTGTTATGATTGTGCGCTCATTAATTGCAGTAATCGTCCGTATTGAACATTGGTAGCATAATGCCGTCCACAAAATACTTGTGATTAGCGTCAGTATTTATAGCTGTACTATAAAACAAAGAAAATTAAATATTTTGGTCACTTGAAACGTCATGAATGTTTGGAAATAACAATAATTGAAGGGTATATACCCGGGAAGAGAGGAAGAGGAAGGCCAAAGAGAAGATGGGTGCAGGATGTGGCGGATGATCTCCAGATGGGTGTATCGGCGCGGGACATCTTGCTTATGATCGAGTTTTGCGGAAGGTTGTTATGGGAGCGAGGTTCTGTAAAGGACATGCTACTGAATGAATGAACTTATAAGTATCTTTATTTGGGATAGAAGTGGCTCTGATTGTCCCAGTATTTGGTTGACCCTTACACACCGTGCCCTTGACGAAGCTCGGACTCATAATGCATCCTTTCAACCGACATTAATAAAACACGATGCCACATTTTTCACTTCATTGAATACATACAAATCTGTCACATGTAATACTTCATTGAATAAACAATAATCTGTCACATGTTTCACTTCATTGAATAAACAACATGTATCACATGCTTCACTTCATAGAATAAAAAAATGTGTCATATGTTTCACTTCATTGAATACCTACAAATCTGTCTCATGCTTCACTTCATAGAATACACAATATCTGTCACATGTTTCACTTTATTGAATAGACAAAATGTGCCACATGTTTCACTTCATTCAATACACAATATCTGTCACATGTTTCACTTCACTGAATAAACAAAATCTGTCATATGTTTCACTTCTTTGAAATTTATGACAACGTATTTTGTTTATTTCTATTGAAGGGATTCACTTCACTGCCTCATGATACGACGAACTTGCTCTGTAGCATACAGCCGACGAGATACAGTGAGATATGCCAGGCAGTACGCTGTGAAATATCATCTGGGCGATTGCATTATTCTTCTTCATGACAAGAAGCACTGTTTTGAACATAAAATCAATATTTCCATTGGGGAATTCCCCAGACGGTCCCAAGCACCGAATGTCACCAAATGTCACCGCATCCGTCTATAGATCTGAACGCCTCTCTCTGAACCAACTGACTACATCGCTGGTAAAACATTCTAGATCATTCTATAATATGTTTTATATTGTATCAGTACATATAACCTGAAATAGGAGAAGAACAATGTGTATTTGAAGAAGGCAGGGGTACAGTAAATATCGTTTATATGCTGAGAACAGTAATTTACGTTCTATATAAGTAAACAAAGACCTGCATCTTTGCTTTGTTGACTACACAAAAAGGCTTTCGATAAAGATTAAAGTAAGACATGTCAAAATGACTTAGACTTGTAAAAACACATATTGGAAACAACCAGCTGCCATAAAAATTGATAATGAAATAGGTCGATATCAGCCTATTAAGAGAGATGTATGACAGGGATGTGTAATGTCTCCAGATATTTATTCCATGCAGAGTGAACATATTTTCAGAAATTTAGAAGATAGAGAAATCTCCATTGCGGAGTAACTATATAATGTAATTGTCTCAATTTAAAGCGCACAATGACTACACGCCATGACAAGCCAAGAAACTGTCTCCGCCACGGAAGGAAAAAGACAAGAGCTCTGCTTACTCACCCCAGAGCTTGAATACTTTGTTTCTCACAATCCCCAGATCACAATAACTCGGGAGCTATGCAGCCTCTCACACGCCTGGCCTCAAGACTAGGCAAGACCATCTGTACAAACTGGCCCTCCTGGAGATCCGAACTGTCCTCACTGCAAGGCATTCCTTCCAGGGCCGCAGCGCTGCAGCGCGAACAGAGAGGGTGTGCAACTTGTGGGGGAGACGTCGCGAAACAGGAAGCTAGTCTGCTGGATCCATTCCTGGGTAGATGGGTTGAGGTTCGGAAAGAGAATTACTCAAAATTCCTCTCCGCCGTTGGTAATTGTCTCCATTGTTCTGTCTTCCTGTCTGTAATTACTGTTTGAAACATAAGTGATCGAAGGGAAGAATCAAACACGGGCCTGCTTTGATAATTTAATGAACCGCTTAAAATGAATCCCTCCTCTTCTTCTTCTTCTTCTTCTTCTTCTTCTTCTTCTTCTTCTTCTTCTTCTTCTTCTTCTTCTTCTTCTTCTTCTTCTTCTTCTTCTTCTTCTTCTTCTTCTTCTTCTTCTTCTTCTTCTTCTTCTTCTTCTTCTTCTTTATTCGTCACTTCCTCTTATTATTATTTTGTTGCTATCGCTGTCAACATTTGTTCTACATCTATTCCGGCATGGATCACAGTCGTGATGGTTGGCTCGAAATCGTCACGGTCCTCGCAGTTTTTCTCTTGAAGGACCTCAGAGAGGCCACATGTCCCCCCTGAGTCCGGGCAGTCTTGTGAGACATTGTTGCTTCTGTGGTTGTAAGCGCGTCTTGTCACTCTCATTAAAACATGAATAGACCATTGAAACTATTTGTTGACCAGGCAATGTAGATTCTCGTGTCTGCACTCATATTCTGTTGGTGTTTTCTGGCACCCATATTCTGTTGTGGTGTTTTGCCTCCCATGTTCTGTCGGGGTGTTCTGACACCCATGTTCTGTTGGGGTGTTCTAGCTCCCATGTTCTGTCGGGGTGTCCTGGGGTATCCATGTGGATGGGTATTTGACAACATGACCACCGGGTCGGCATTGACATTGTTGTAACATTAATCGAGAGATTTAGGAGTTTTAGGTGACACATGACGCATCATAATCATGGGATAACCACTGAGGCATGACACTCAAAGGCTGACCATTGCGTCGTATGTGCTTACCACAGAAGTACCCTAGTCATGGACTGACCACTGACTTCACGATCATAGGATGACCACTGAGTCACATGGGATGAGTTGTCACGGCCACAACAAGCTCCACATATTGAATGTACTCTGTGTCACTCATCATCATCATATGCCATGCAAGTAAGCGTGGGCGGTCACGTTTTGCCATCTCACTCGATCACTAGAATCGTGGATCAACTCAGTCATCTTGTCTCGACCATACAACGTGTCCAAGGCATCCAGGTATTTACTTCTCTGCCCTTCCCTTGTTCTCTTCCCCTCGATCTTGCCAGTTGTCACTAAGTTCTCAAATTTATTTCCTCTCATAACGTGACCAAAAAATTTGGACTGTCTACGTCTAATTTCTCTAATGAGTTTTCGGTTTTCATTTGTTTCCTGTCGGACTTGATCATTTGTTTTTATTTCTTTTCTTTGTATTCTTTGTATTCTCCTCAAAAACCACATTTTCCACAACCATCAGATGTTTTTCAGCTTGTCTGCTCATTTTCCACGCTTCACATCCATACAGAAACACGGGTTCTATGTAGCACCTCAACACTATTTGTCTGGTTGCAAATGACATCTTCTTATTGGTCAATATTTGTTTCATCTTGCAAAAGACTGCCTTCACCGTAGCGATTCTTGTTCTAATCTCTTCAAGTCATCTCTCATCAGATTTAATGGCTGTTCCAAGATAATTTTACCGATTCACTTGTTTAAGAACATTCCCATTTAATTGTATATTACATTGTGGTATTTCCTACTTCTTAGAGACGACCATAATCTGTGTCTTCTTACAATTTAATTCTAACCCAAGTTGTTCACTGTATGCAACAATCGCATCTACTAAATGTTGCAGATCCTGCTCATTGTCTGCAATCAATATTGTATCATCCGCATATTTAATGCTATTGATCTTATGTTCCCCAATGATGATTCCTTTCATATCGTCAACATTTCTGAAAATACTTCCACTGTACAGGGAAAAATTATCTGCAGGAATTACACATCCCTGTCTCACACCTCTCTTAATAGCTTTTGAATCAATTCTGATGGCAGCTTGTTGTTTCCAATGTATGTTTTTTTTTTCACAAGTCTATGGTCTTTCCCATCAATTTGTAGATCTGCAAGCATCTTTATCATGTTGACTTGTCTTACTCTATCGAAAGCCTTTGTGTAGTCAATAAAGCCAAGTTGTATATCTTTATTTACTTCCATAGAACGTTCAACTATTGTTCTCAGCATATCACACCATTTGCCGTACCTTTGCCTTCTACAAACCCACATTGTTCTTCTCCTATTTCGGGTTGTATTATCTTCCTAACTCTTTGCATGATAGTTCTTAGCAAAATCGTCGTGATATGGCTCATTATACTAATTGTTCGTTACTGATCACACTCCAAGGCTCCTGATTTCTTCGGGATTGCGATAAATACAGAATTACATAATTCAGGAGGTGTATCTCCAGTATCATATATTGTGTTCAGCAGTCTGGTGACTTGGTCTATGACATATTCTTCTAGGGAATTGATCATATATGTTGAGATGTTCTCTGGGCCCGGGGTCTTGCCAGATTTCACATGGTTAAGAGCATTCTGAACTTATATCTTAAGAATTGATGGTCCTTCATTATTACTCCGAATATCATAATATTCTTCTCTTGTATCATCATAAAGGTTTTTCACATAATCTGACCATGTATGTAAAATCTCATGGATTTCTATTATGATTTTTCCATCTTTTGTTTTCAGGCAGCCTGTTGATGTAGATGTTCTTTTATTAGTAAGCTTCTTAATTCTTTTGTGCATTAATTTGGTATTTTTACTGTTGTGTTGTTTTTCAATGTCTATGTAATTATTTTCAAGCCATGCTTCTTTCGCTTCTTTACATAACTTTCTGACTTCCCTATGAATCTCTTTATATTTGTCAGGATTATTTTTGTTGTGCCTTCTTATTTTTATTAGTCTTAAAATTTCTTCAGTCATTCATTTCTTACGAGCTACTTTCTTTAATTTTGGGATATTTGTTTCTGCAGCAAAGTTGATTGAATTCTTCAGAATTTCCCATTGATCATCCACATCTTGAATAAGATCTCTAGGTCAGTCAGTACTTCAAATCTGTTCTTTACTTCTTTGTTAAAATTGTCTTGTATGTCTTTCTCATTTTTAAATGCACACAGATCTTATTTAGTATTTCCTGGTGTATACTTTCTTTAACTTTACCTTCAATTTAGCTATAATAAATCTGTGATCACTGTAACAGTCTGCATTTGGAACTGTTTTTGCGACCGTTAACGCATTTCAAAACCTGCTGTTAATCAGGGTGTAATTGATCTGGTTTCTAATTCTGCTGTCAGGACTTCTCCATGTCCACAATCTTCTGTGATGTTGCTTAAACCAGGTGTTTCCCATTCTACAAATCGATATCCTCTCTCATTTCGTTCTCCCAAATCGTGTAACTAGAAGGTTGGATTACACATGTTGTGCACACCACAACACAGCACAGTACAACACAGCACAGTACAACACAGCACAGTACAACACAGCACAGTACAACACAGCACAGTACAACACAGCACAGTACAACACAGCATAGTACAACACAGCACAGTACAACACAGCACAGTACAACACAAAACCCCACAACACCCTACAGAACAGTACACAAAACCCCATACCACAGAACGCACAACAAATTTGGAATGTGTAACGGGGGCGGGGATGTTGGAGGGAAGACAAGAAGTCACACTGAACCCCTCTAGACAAGAAGTCACACTGAACCCCTCTAGACAAGAAGTCACACTGAACCCCTCTAGACAAGAAGTCACACTGAACCCCTCTAGACAAGAAGTCACACTGAACTCCTCTAGACAAGAAGTCACACTGAACCCCTCTAGACAAGAAGTCACACTGAACCCCTCTAGACAAGAAGTCACACTGAACCCCTCTAGACAAGAAGTCACACTGAACCCCTCTAGACAAGAAGTCACACTGAACCCCTCTAGACAAGAAGTCACACTGAACCCCTCTAGACAAGAAGTCACACTGAACTCCTCTAGACAAGAAGTCACACTGAACCCCTCTAGACAAGAAGTCACACTGAACCCCTGTGTCTGCCGCAGGTGTCCCCGAGGAGCTGCACAAGGACCTGGAGCACACAAAGGGAGAGATCACTTTCCGGCGGTGCGGAGAGGAGTGGACGGCAGAGACGTGCTACTTCAACTCGCTCAGTGCGGATGTCTGGAAGTTTAACTTCGATGATGAAATTCACCAGGAGTTGATCACTGGACAGCCCATCAGGGTTAGGTGTGAGTGTGTGTGTGTGTGTGTGTGTGTGTGTGTGTGTGTCTGTGTGTGTGTGTGGGTGTGTGTGTGTGTGTGTGTGTAAGAGAGAGAGAAAGAGAGTGGGTGGGTGGGTGAGCGTGTGTGTGGGGCATGAGTGTGAGTGTGTGTGTGTGCGAGTGTGTGTGTGTGGGTGTGTGTGAGTGTGTGTGGGGAGTAAGTGTGTGTGTGAGAGAGAGAGAGAAAAAGAGTGGGTGGGTGGGTGAGCGTGTGTGTGGGGCATGAGTGTGAGTGTGTGTGTGTGTGTGGGTGGGTGTGTTTGAGTGTGTGTGGGTGAGTAAGTGTGTGTGTGAGAGAGAGAGAAAGAGAGTTGGTGGGTGGGTGAGCGTGTGTGTGGGGCATGAGTGTGAGTGTGTGTGTGTGCGAGTGTGTGTGGCTGTGTTTGGTTGTGTGTGGATGGGTGTGTGTGTATGGATGTGGGTGTGAGTGTGTGTGTGTGTGTGGGGGGGGGGGGGGGGGGAGGGGGGATGATATTTCATCTATAGCTCGTTAGTTAATTAGTCTTTCCTCTTGAGCCTAAGGCGGCGCATAGGGCAGAAGTCCTGTCTCTCCATGCCTGGCGGTTCGCTGCTACCTGTTGTAGACCTTGGATATTCACTTGGCCGTTGAATGAGCCTTCTCTGATGATGGTTCTACGCAGGGTTTCTCTTGGTCTTCCCCGTTTTCTTTTCCCTACTGGTGACCATATGAGGGCTTGATAGGGGAGTCTTGTCTTGTCCATTCTGAGTACATGACCGATGTAGTTCCAACGCAGTTTTCTTATAAAATTGGATACAATGTCTTGCTTAGTCTCTTGTCGTATTTGCGTATTGGTTCTGAATCTGCCCAGGTTCTTCTAAGACATTTGTTCTCAAAATTGTCTAATTTTGTATCTAAAGCTACCGTTGATTTCCAACTCTCACATCCATACGCTAGCACTGGAATCACACAAGAGTTGAAGATTGTAAGTTTCGTATGTTTGCTGAGTGTCTTTGACAGATGTTTGACAGTTTATTTAAAGCACCAGATGCCAGTGCGATTCTGGATAATATTTCTGGCGTTGAGTCCCCTGTAGATGTCATTTTGCTTCCAAGGTATGTAAAGCGGTTGACTTTTTCAAGAACACGGTTGTTTAATTTGGTGTCGTCTGAACTGTTGGTAATATCAATAGTTTTTGTTTTTGCAGTGTTAATTTGGAGACCAATTTGTCCTGAAACATTTTGGAGACGGTTTATTTTCTCTTGGGCATCTAGGTGTGTTGAACTTAAAATCACTATGTCGTCGGCAAAGTCCATGTCTTCTAGAATTTTTTTCAACCCAATGGATACCCCTATTTGTGTTGTTTGTGCATTTGCGTATGACCCAATCGATGGCTATTCCAAAGAGAATCGGTGACAAGACACAACGCTATTTCACTCCCGTTTCCACTGAGAACCAGTCAATAGCTCGTGCTGTTATTTAATATGTTCTCGATATTTTCTCCCAATCTGTGCTTCAAGAAAGGGTCGAAGAAGGAGAAGAAGAAGGAGAAGAAGAAGAAGAAGAAGAAGAAGAAGAAGAAGAAGAAGAAGAAGAAGAAGAAGAAGAAGAAGAAGAAGAAGAAGAAGAAGAAGAAGAAGAAGAAGAAGAAGAAGAAGAAGAAGAAGAAGAAGAAGAAGAAGAAGAAGAAGAAACAGCAGCAGCAGTAGCAGTAGCAGTAGTAGCAGCAGCAGCATGGGTAGGAGAAGGAAGAGAAGGAGGAAGAGGAGGAGGAGTAGAAAAAGAAACCCTGTGAGTATATCCTTCCATCATTCCATCGTTATGTCCTCAGAGTGTCTGGTACCAGGACGGACCACTGATACGGGAGCGCCACGTGACCTTCTTGGGGCCTAAAAAGATGATGACGGTGGTCAACGAAGTGGTTGGGAACAAGCTGACTATAGTTAGTTGCTCTTGATTTGTATGTGTGTTTGAATGTTTGACAGGTGCATATCATTGGAGACAAACTGACCATAATGAGTTAATTTAGGTGTTTGTCTAAGTTGACTTGAGATGACTTAAAAACCGATATCACTGCACTTTGGACATTCCCACACGAGCTACTTCCCCTCGTTCAACAGCCAGCGAAGAGTCATACTGCTGATGGTTCCAACTGCTTGAACTCCATCTGATTGAACTTTTTCCAGGTCTTCCCTCTCAGTTTAGAGATTCGTCCAGAACCGTTGCCGATCCCTCGCCATATCATTCTCTCCACATACGAGTCCACAGTGTGTAGTCCCGCCTTCTCCACCTAGTCCCACAGGAGCTCACGGCCCGACCACCTCTCCCTTGTCCATAGTTAATCTACTACCGAGAGGTGCTTTCCCTGCCAGCTTATCAACCTGTTCATTACCTCGCACTCCACCATGACCAGTACAAAATATCCACACAATTCTCACAATCTGTGATCTCTGAAGCGAGGCAAGCTATTCTACACGAAACATTCATTTCTCCACCTTACTAAGTATACTCCGAGTCCGTGATGAATACAACGTGTATGGTGAAGTGGTCTCCTCCAACCATCGGAAAGGCGCTGTTACTGCCTCCACTTCCATTCTCATGCTGGAGGTCGTAGTCTCATATGCCAGACTCTCCTTTTTCAGGCTTCGTCCATTAGTCTTCGCAATGAAACCCCAGCCACTCCGTCTGTTTCTCACCACTGACCCATTGGTGTAGATGTCACCTTAATGTGTGTTACTCTGTTGCTGCACCTCACACTCAGTGCGGTCCGCTGCCCATTCTCTACACTCACGACCCAGTGTTACTATTACATTGTGCCAGTCCGTCCTGTCTGCCGGTAATTCGACGTACTCTTTTTCACTATTGATGTTCTGTATTTCACACACCTGTTAGATAGATATTTCTTCCTGTGCCATTCAGGATCTGCCTCGTCTTAGTCTAAGACCCTTGACCATATCCATTGCTGCATGCAGCGGGTGATCCCTATCTGCGGCAACTCTCAGGTACCATTTGGCCTGAAGGACCCTATGCCTATCCGTCATTGTTGGTAGTGCCTGGATATGCCTCATGCATATAATTGATGTGTCTTTTGTGCACCCCAGGATCAACCACATGGCAGCATTCTGTATGTTCTCTTAACTTTCAAGCTGGCTCTTTGATACTGTCAGCAGCCCCAAACTATACTCAATAACAGAAATTATTAACTGCTGAAAGATCCTGTAAAGCATCCTCTGTTCTACCCCGGTTGCTGCTTTCAGTGGAAAACGGCATTCGTCAACATCCAACATTTTGCGGTTGGTGAAGGATACAGCATTCGTCAACATGCAACATTTTGCGGTTGGTGAAGGATACAGCATTCGTCAACATGCAACATTTTGCGGTTGGTGAAGGATACGGCATTAGTCAACATGCAACATTTTGCGGTTGGTGAAGGATACGGCATTCGTCAACATGCAACATTTTGCGGTTGGTGAAGGATACGGCATTCGTCAACATGCAACATTTTGCGGTTGGTGAAGGATACAGCATTCGTCAATATGCAACATTTTGCGGTTGGTGAAGGATACGGCATTCGTCAACATGCAACATTTTGCGGTTGGTGAAGGATACGGCATTCGTCAATATGCAACATTTTGCGGTTGGTGAAGGATACAGCATTCGTCAATATGCAACATTTTGCGGTTGGTGAAGGATACGGCATTCGTCAACATGCAACATTTTGCGGTTGGTGAAGGATACGGCATTCGTCAACATGCAACATTTTGCGGTTGGTGAAGGATACGGCATTCGTCAACATGCAACATTTTGCGGTTGGTGAAGGATATAGCATTCGTCAACATGCAACATTCTACGGTAGATGAAGCAAGCGGAATGCTAATAAACTACAACCACATTTCAGACTGACTTCACACAAAACTCCCAGGCAACCAGACATTACAGATATCAACTAAATCTCATTGATTCAGACTGACTTCACACAAAACTCCCAGGCAACCAGACATTACAGATATCAACCAAATCTCATTGGTTCAGACTGACTTCACACAAAACACCCAGGCAACCAGACATTACATACATCAACTAAATCTCATTGATTCAGACTGACTTCACACAAAACTGCCAGGCAACCAGACATTACATACATCAACTAAATCTCATTGATTCAGACTGACTTCACACAAAACTCCCAGGCAACCAGACATTACAGATATCAACCAAATCTCATTGGTTCAGACTGACTTCACACAAAACACCCAGGCAACCAGACATTACATACATCAACTAAATCTCATTGATTCAGACTGACTTCACACACAACTGCCAGGCAACCAGACATTACAGATATCAACCAAATCTCATTGATTCAGACTGACTTCACACACAACTGCCAGGCAACCAGACATTACAGATATCAACCAAATCTCATTGATTCAGACTGACTTCACACAAAACTCCCAGGCAACCAGACATTACATACATCAACTAAATCTTATTGATTCAGACTGACTTCACACAAAACTCCCAGGCAACCAGACATTACATACATCAACTAAATCTCATTGATTCAGACTGACTTCACACAAAACTCCCAGACAACCAGACATTACAGATATCAACTAAATCTCATTGATTCAGGCTGACTTCACACAAAACTGCCAGGCAACCAGACATTACAGATATCAACCAAATCTCATTGATTCAGACTGACTTCACACAAAACTCCCAGACAACCAGACATTACAGATATCAACCAAATCTCATTGATTCAGACTGACTTCACACAAAACTGCCAGGCAACCAGACATTACAGATATCAACAAAATCTCATTGATTCAGACTGACTTCACACAAAACTGCCAGGCAACCAGACATTACAGATATCAACCAAATCTCATTGATTCAGACTGACTTCACACAAAACTCCCAGGCAACCAGACATTACAGATATCAACCAAATCTCATTGGTTCAGACTGACTTCACACAAAACACCCAGGCAACCAGACATTACATACATCAACTAAATCTTATTGATTCAGACTGACTTCACACAAAACTCCCAGACAACCAGACATTACAGATATCAACTAAATCTCATTGATTCAGACTGACTTCACACACAACTGCCAGGCAACCAGACATTACAGATATCAACCAAATCTCATTGATTCAGACTGACTTCACACACAACTGCCAGGCAACCAGACATTACAGATATCAACCAAATCTCATTGATTCAGACTGACTTCACACAAAACTCCCAGGCAACCAGACATTACATACATCAACTAAATCTTATTGATTCAGACTGACTTCACACAAAACTCCCAGGCAACCAGACATTACATACATCAACTAAATCTCATTGATTCAGACTGACTTCACACAAAACTCCCAGACAACCAGACATTACAGATATCAACTAAATCTCATTGATTCAGGCTGACTTCACACAAAACTCCCAGACAACCAGACATTACAGATATCAACCAAATCTCATTGATTCAGACTGACTTCACACAAAACTGCCAGGCAACCAGACATTACAGATATCAACAAAATCTCATTGATTCAGACTGACTTCACACAAAACTGCCAGGCAACCAGACATTACAGATATCAACCAAATCTCATTGATTCAGACTGACTTCACACAAAACTCCCAGGCAACCAGACATTACAGATATCAACCAAATCTCATTGGTTCAGACTGACTTCACACAAAACACCCAGGCAACCAGACATTACATACATCAACTAAATCTCATTGATTCAGACTGACTTCACACAAAACTCCCAGACAACCAGACATTACAGATATCAACTAAATCTCATTGATTCAGACTGACTTCACACAAAACTGCCAGGCAACCAGACATTACAGATGTCAACCAAATCTCATTGATTCAGACTGACTTCACACAAAACTGCCAGGCAACCAGACATTACAGATATCAACCAAATTTCATTGATTCAGACTGACTTCACACAAAACTCCCAGACAACCAGACATTACAGATATCAACTAAATCTCATTGATTCAGACTGACTTCACACAAAACTGCCAGGCAACCAGACATTACAGATATCAACCAAATCTCATTGATTCAGACTGACTTCACACAAAACTCCCAGACAACCAGACATTACAGATATCAACCAAATCTCATTGATCTACCACCACCGCTTCTTCACTTGAATATTTTCAAGTTCTCTGTTCAAAATTACAACGTTGTAAAATGTCAATATGTGGTATTTGGTGATAATCAAAAGAATCCAGAAGGATCCGGCCAGCATTAAAATTTGTAAGCTACTTTACACTCTTATAGCAGATCATAACAAGATGAAATCTTTGCCAAACAAACAATCAATAAATACAGTGGTTAGCGTTACCTTGATGTTATGTATAATCAGATCAAGAAGCTAAACAAATCTGTATATAAATTGCAAGCCAGGGTCCACTTATCCTACAATCAGATTCCAAAACTAGGTAACACCTTGGAGGATTTGAACCTTGCATAGAACCCACTAATGACCCCCACTAAAGGCTACTCAACACCCGTAATCTAGATAAGTGATAAGAAACATCGTAAACTGCTGTGATTCTCGAGCTTCACAAATGTCCGTCTGGATGATTGCTGTGTCCAATATATTCACGAACATTTACACAAGGGAAATGATTGGTCGGTTCCAATGTTGTTCACACACAAACACCAATGCGTCAGCGCCATCCTGATGCTTCTATGTACCACATATTTCACATCATATCGCTTGATTCGATTTGTATTGTTTCACACTATCCGTTGTGTTTTGTCTGGAGTGGCATTTTAAATTGTTGTTGTGTTGTTCTGATGTTTCTTGTTGAATGTTGATGATTGCTGATGAAAGATGACTGCCGTAACGCCTCTGCTGTTTTTAATTGTCAGTTTGTGTCTATGTGTCAGGACGTAGAATGTTCTTCTATCATGGTAAGTCAGTCTCTGTCAGTGTGTCAGGATGCGGATTGTTCTTCTGTCACGGCACGTGAGTCTGTGTCAATGTGCAATGACATGGACTGTTCTTCTCTCAGGTCAGATGTGTATGTGTAGATATGCCAAAACGTGGATTATCTTCTATCAGGGCACGTGAGTCAGGTGGATTTAATCAACCTGCCTTAGCTCTGAGATCTACGTCCCATATTTAAACCCTCATAACTATCTAACGTCGTCTTTATAAGACGTCACACGCATCACAACATGCTGGAATCATTGTCCATCCTTCACCAGTTCCCCTGTGTTATGTGTTGTCACTCATAAGTGCCTGCAAAGTCCAGTGTTTACCTTCATGCTGATGGAAAATTGCCTCTTTTCCTAGGAAGCACTCCTTCCTTGACCGTACTAGCTACATGCATAGGTTGTGTGATGTGGCTACATCGTTTCAGTTTCCCAGACCCGATGCTGTATATGAGCTGGTTGTCTTCGATGTTACGCAACTGAGCAATGGCAGTATTTGTCTTTGTTTTGTTCAATGTACAGTTTTAAGAATTGTTATGTAACGCGTGTTGTCTCCGGTAGTGTGGGGTCCGATTGTTAGATTTCTGCCTCACCCGTTCATTTGGTAGAGACTTAAATAATTGTTAATTCCCGCCATTTGTTACTTCTTCTGCAGACGTCGAGACTCGGGGGCGTCACTTCGAAGGTCATCTACGAGCGACCGAGGTCCTAAATAGGATGGGGCCAGGAGACCAAAGAGCATCTCAACGATCGGAGTCTTGGGCTC
Source organism: Cepaea hortensis (assembly GCA_963921405.1). NCBI lineage: Eukaryota > Metazoa > Mollusca > Gastropoda > Stylommatophora > Helicidae > Cepaea > Cepaea hortensis. The sequence continues at coordinate 3,893,046 of OY992883.1, read as the reverse complement.
GAGGGTTGGTCACTAGCACACCCATCTATTTCAGTGCGTTGCTAATTTGTTTCTGAATCATATATGTTGATTCGTTTATCAAATGTTCCATCAAATATATTGATACCTCTACAAAATTCCCTCGTCAAATATGTTGATACCAAATCCGCCATCAAATAGTGATACCTCTACCACATGTCCCATCAAATATATTGATCATCATCATCATCAAGTGTCGTGCCGACTGGCGTAGGCGTTCATGACTCCCCATAGATCTCGGTCTTTGGTTTTCTGGATCAACTTTACCCATTGATATTCCTCCATGCCACCGTCGCAATCCATCCAGCATCATTTCTCTTGGTCTGCCTTTGCCTCTCTTCCCCCCGATCTTTCCAGTTGTCATGATGTTCTCCAATGCCTCTCTTCTCATCACATGACCAGCAAAATGTTGTTTGTCTCTTTCTTATTGTTGTATATATTGTTCTAGTTTCATTAGCCTCTTTCAGGCAATCGTTGTTACTTACTTTGGCAGTCCAAGGAATTTGCAACATTCGTCTCAGGATTCACATCTCTGTTGCTTCCAATCTCTTCCTAATTTGTTCATTTATCAATGCTACAAAATGCCTCATCAAATATGTTGATGCATCTACTAAATACCCTATCAAATATTGATACAGCTCCCAAATGCCCCATCAAATATTGATACATCTACCAAAGATCATATGAGATATGTTGATACACATACCGAAGGCCCTATAAAATATGTAGTCATACTTTTGTAAAGCATTATGTTATATATTATGCGTATGTCGTTGTAATGTTGTATATTATCCGTATGTCGTTGTAATGTGAATGAGCAAACAATAAAGATCAAACCAACTGTGACCAGATAAGTGTTTATTGTCTTGTTGTTGTCTTTCCTCTTCCACATGTGCTGTTCGTGGGATGTGTGACGTGTATGGGCTATGTGAAATGTGTGAGATATGGGAAATGTGTGGGTTGTGTGACATGTGTGAGATATGTGAAATGCAGGAGATGTGGGAAATGTGTGGGTTGTAGGAAATGTGTGTGATGTGTGGGAAATGTGTAGGGTGTGTGTGAAATGTGTGGGATGTGTGGTATGTGGGAAATGCGTATGCCATGCTGTGTGTGGGAAATGTGTGGTGCCACTGACGGGAATTTTCTTTTTCCGTGGGCATCTAAGTGTCATAGGCAAGTTATACTTATTATACCCCATAATTGCCATAGGTGAAAGATGGTCTTAAGTGCCATAGGCAATTATTTTCTGTGCGGGTACGCTTCTATGTCATGGACTCGTTTATGTCTAGGGATGACGTGATCTCATCATTGTAGACATCTCTATTATTATAGTTGGTTATAGTTAGGATCTTCCATTCTATACAGTCCACAATGACTGACTGTTAGAATGCAACTCAACACTTATTTGATAACGCAACACAGGCTCTGATGTAGATACTCAATTGTCCCCTGAACTATTGTACAATTCACATTGTCATTTACACGAACACATTTGTCCAACGATACTGTACAATACATATACACTCTCGATAATTACTATTACTCTAACTATTGTTATAGCGGCACAATCACTGTCCATTGCTATCTTCACAAGGTGGTGCGTCCACACTCAACCACAACCACGACTTGAATGATCCCTTAGTAACCTTCGCGAATCTTGTTATTCGCTTCAGTGACAACTCGGCGTGCGCCCCGTGGCTCAAGACTCAAGATCTCCGCCTTCGGCGTGCCTATATTTTTACATGCCATGAGCCGTAAATTGGGTCATGGCATTACACTGGCGGGTCTAGAAACAAAACAAATTGGGAACCATTTTTTTCCTATTTCCTATTCTAGATACTATACAACAATTTAAGATCTGGATTATAATAATCCTATAAGCATTTTAACCAATATCCTATCGTTTAAGATTATATATATATAAAATTAAGACACTACTCTAATTATATCTTGAATTGTCTGTTGTCTGACACTAATACTTGGTACTACCACTTGAAATTCTGAAACGACAAGAATCTATTAACATCTTATTTTAAGTGTCAAATACATACATATCATCCTACAATAAAAACATTTCTCTATATACGGAACACGAACACAAGGAAGCGTTGCCGTTCATGGATACCCTAATGAGACGTTGAGCACAATTCAAAGATCGGTGTACCGTAAAGAAACATGGACTGGCCAATAATTACATTTTCGTAGCTTCGCACCTGTCCAGTACAAACGTGGCTTAGTACGGACCCTGTTTGACCGTGCAAGGAAGATATGCACCCAAGATACACTGATAGAGGAATTTTAAACTCTGAAGAAAGTCTTAGACTTGAATGGGTACTCCACAGGATTTATAAAGCGCCACCGCCAACAGCAGAAACCAAAACCAGACGATACTACAGTCCCTAAGATCAAGATATTTATCCAGCTAATCTGTCGAGGGGATGACGTAATGCAACGTTGACAGGACCGGCTCATTACAGCAGTCGGCCGAACATTCTGTGCTGCAACTCCAGTTATTAGGTACAAAATCACACCTATTCCCAACCCAGCAGTAAAAGAATCTACCTCTCTGTACGCCAAATCCAACTGCATTACTAATTGGACTGCAGGTGCATGTCTACCTACATCGGCAGAGCAGAGCGGCAGTTACACAGCAGGATAGTTGAACACATACCCTGCTGGATTGACAAGATACTACACACAGGCGATGGGATCATGGGAAGGCTGACACACCACAAATACAAACTTCCGGCGTTGTCCATTGCACGTGATTTCTTGGAAACCTGTCATGTAATTGATAGAGACATTGGTTTTCGCGTGTTTCATACACAAAAATTCGTTTGTTAAAGTTTGCAGAAGCCATAATAATTCATCTACATAGGTCAGTTTTGTGAAAACAGAAAGACACGATAGTCAGTTTAAAATTACCATGGTAAACAATTGATATTACTGTGTGAACATGTGTATATTTCAGCTGGAACGATGAATCTAATTATTTAACTCTACGTTGTGTGACATCTGCAGTAAGTACCAGACGAGATGTAGCGAAATATGCCAGGCAATAAATCGTACATTCTATGGTTTGTGTCTTCGGTATTGAAATACAATACAGTAATGTATTTCTTATATGTTCTATTTATTTGTCAATTATTTGAAACATATCTTCTTCTTCTTCAGCGTTCCGAGCCATTGAGGTTCTTTGCTGCAAATACAATCCGTCTCCATTCGTCTCTCTGGTGGACCTTCTCTTGCCAGTCGTTGATTCCAAGTGCTTGTAGGTCTGTACATGTATTATCTCTCCACCGCCTTCTTGGTCTACCTCGGGGTCTACGGTCATTTATTTCCTGAGTGTAAGCGAGTTTTGTTTCCCTATTATCTTCCATTCTTTCTATATGCCCCAGCCATTGTAGTCTATTAGCCTTCATGATACCAGTGATTAGCGGGGACTTAAACAGATCATAAATGTCTTTGTTACTTCTTCTTTTCCACTCTCCACTTTGTGTATCCCTAATGGGTCCAAAGATGCGTCTTAAAATTTTGTTCTCAAAGGTTTGTAACAAGGCTTCGTCTCCTTTCGTTGTACTCCAGGTTTCAGAGCCATACAGCACAACTGGTCTGATCAGTGTTTTGTATATTGTGATTTTGGTGTTACGAGATAGCGCCTTTGATTTTAGTAGATGTTGTAGTGCATAGTATATCTTATTTCCAGAGTTGATTCTAGTTTGTATTTCTTCCCTTATGATGTTGGAGCAGTTGAAGATCGTACCCAGGTATTTGTATGTTTCCGTTCTTTTAATGGTCATATTATCTATTTGTAAGTGGCCAGAGTTTCTAGCCATTCCGTCTCTTGAAATTACCATATATTCTGTCTTATCTTGGTTGAAACATATATATATATATATATATATATATATATATATATATATATATATATATATATATATATATATATATATATATATATATATATATATATATTCTGTTAATTTAATTCTTAATGTAATGTATAACAATTATAATTTGTTCAAATTATGATCTTAGTGTTTCTAAACATACATAATTCTCAAAGAAATCTTATGACATGAATTACATTTTCAACAATAGTAAACATGTCAGTAATAAATATCGCAAAGTGGAGTGTCCTTGGCAAAGTAGTCAAGATATCTAACTCGGGCTCCGAAGGTTGTGGTTTCGATTCCGGGCCGTGTCCTTCGGTTCACGCGTGTATTTTTCGGAGACTTCTGAGGGTCGTCGCTGGAGCTACGGAATTTGTGATTTGTGCGACGCTTTATGCGCTGCGGGAAGAGACTGAGCCATATGGGATAATACTCGGTGCAATGACGTCGACCTGTCGACTGTCAAGCGACTTTTTTTTTAAATTGCATGATTCTGAAAGACTGATAGCTTGTGGAACAGTTTTCAAAGCCCTTTTCCGACTTTACTCTTAGTTTAATCTCCCGGGCATTCAAGAGTATTGTTCTGCTGTGATGAGAGTCCCCACAAGCCCCCCACGCCTCTCTCTATCCAGCCCACCAGGATTCGGATATCAAGATACAACCACAGCTCCCTTCCGTCCTGAACAAGTCCAGCCCTACATAAAATCATCCATACCTCGGCTGTCTTGATGTTACTTCAGCTCTTACACTCGAGCTACAGCTTTCGCCGACACAACTCAGAGGTGACTATCGTCAGTTAGTAACCTGCATCACATATCATCTCAATGTATGCCTGTATGCTGAAATCTGCAATCATTGCCTCGTGTATGATTGATTTCAATTGTACTTATTACTGAGTCAAAATGTGCATTATCATAGATTATCAATTATTATTTTTTTTTTTCAAACACAACATAATTGTGTAATACAGTATAATGATTAAACTAATCCTCTATTACTAATTATCATTATTGTTTTACCCATCCCAGGAACTCCATTCCTTTTAAATTAATAAATCACAATGTCACGAAATGAATTTCAATGATACATTCAAATATAATCAATCAACGATGGTATTAATTGGCATTTATAAACTTATTAATAATCTTTATAATTTATTACATGTAATCAAATATATCTTCGTGGCTTAGAGGTTGTGACTTTTCTCCGTAATCTCGTATACTCTCAGGTAACGTGATGACGGTTCAAATAAGCAGTGGTTCGAATCGCATCGGTAACGCACGGGGTATGTGAGCCGGCCGCTCAGAAAGCAATGGCAAACTACTGAGCGTAGTCTTGCCAAGAGATCAACAGACAGCTGAAAGATGCTGGTGTTGACAGCTAAGTCCTGTAAAGGATATGCTAAAACAAAAACAAACAAAAAAAACAAAAAACAAAAAAATCAAATATATTTCAATCAACGTATTATATTAGTAAACAATAATCTATTGATTGAACACGTTATTGTTTCAACAAAAATCGATCATACAACCAACAATTGCAAACATTAATTTATGTGTGTACTATATGATAAACAATGAGGTAATTGAGACCAGTCACTACTCTACTAAGTTTCATCTTAGTATCCACTTATATCTATGGATGCAATGTCTACCGCATGTATAAGACTATTTTTAACAATTAATACGTATTGAAAAAAATATGAATTAATAATTTTGTCGTCATGCTTCATAACAACCATACCCTGTTGAAGTAGCATAGCGTATGCTACGATGATAGGAAATATAAAAAGTTGATACAAATAGACTTCCTAGGCACAGACCGATTATACACTGAAGATTACGAGACAAAATGGCTCGAAATTCTAGACTGATCAAAGGTCTCAGAACCGATCTGATCTTCTGATAGTGACATGCAGGAGAGGGATGGTGACCAACGGTACTAAGAATAAGACTGCATGCTCAGATTCTTCAGCTACTTTGCCTGTATTAAAGATTAATTCCCCAAATCTGATCCACTCTCACAGACACTGAGAAAGACAAATTAATATATATCCATCCATCATGTACCATGCCGGTAAGCGTGGGCGGTCATGTTCTGCCATCTCACTCGATCACCAGAGTCGTGGATCAGCTCCGTGTTTCTGTCTCGACCATGCCACAAGGCCAAACCATCCAGGTACTTGCTTCTAGGTCTTCCCCTTGGTCTGTTCCCCTCGATCTTACCAGTTGTCACCAAATTCTCCAATCCATTTCTTCTCATAACATGCCCAAAAAATTTTGACTGTCTACGTCTAATTTCTCTAATCAATTTACGATGTTCATTTGTTTCTTGAAGGACTTGTTCATTGGGCTTTCTGGCTGTCCATGGTATTCTTTGCATTTTCCTCAGAAACCACATCTCTACAGCCATCAGATGTTTTTCAGCCTGACTGCTCATTGTCCACGCTTCACATCCATATAAAAGTACAGGTTCAATGTAGCATCTCAACACTCTTTTTCTCGTTTCAATTGACATCTTTTTATTGGTCAATATGTTTTTCATCTTGCTAAAGGCTACTTTTGCCATGGCGATTCTTGTTCTAATCTCTTCAAGGCATCTCCCATCAGATGTTATTACGGTTCCGAGATAATTGTACCTGCTCACTTGTTGAAGAATATTCCCATTTACTTGTATATTACATTGTGATATTTCGTCCTTCCTAGTGACGACCATAATCTGTGTCTTTTTACAATTTAATTCTAACCCTAGTTGTTCACTGTGTGTAACAATCGCATCTACTAAATGTTGCAGGTCCTGTTCATTGACTGCAATCAAGACTGTATCATCTGCAAATCTAATCTTATTGGTGTATCTTCCCCCAATGTTGATTCCTTCCATATCTTCTATATTTCTGAAAATATTCTCACTGTACAGGGAAAAAAGATCTGGAGACATTACGCATCCTTGTCTCACACCTCTTTTAATAGGCTGATATTAGCCTACATCGTTCTCAATTCTGATGGCAGCTTGTTGTTTCCAATATATGTTTTTTACAAGTCTAATATTGTCATGAAACCACTGTATTCCCGAAAGATGATGAAACAACAGAAGAAGACTATATTCCAACTTACAAACTGTTTGCAACTAGAGGCCACATTCCCGTCACATCAAAAGCGCCGCTGGTCTATGATGATTCCGCGGAGACACGGGAAAAGAGTTTCCCCGCTGCCTTAAAGCAGACTCAAGATGAAAGGGAAAAACGCCGCCATGATTTGGTTGCCACATGTTGTTGACAGGAGAATGACGTCACGAGGTCAATCCCAGAATATATAAAAACAAGCTTGTAGTCGGGAGTGCACAAAAAAGTTAACCTAGGCTCAAGTGTTGAATAGCTCAGTGCTCGTAGTGAAAAGAATCCCGCATGTTTACTATCAGTAAGTGAGAATAAAACATGTGTCCTTCATGACATTTTGGAGATTCAATTCGGACTGTGAGCTAGGAATTAATAGGGTATCTACACTTAGCATTTAAATGTTAATAATGTAGAATAGTAAAATGATAGTGAAGTCTAGAACTTTAACGTAGTAGTTGCTTTGTAGTCAAGTATAAAAACAGTGTCGGCGACAATAGACAGTCGCAGTGTTAAACTAACTAGTGTGAGATGTAAAATAGCTCAGCTAGTTGAGGATAGTGAAAGGGGATGATATTTGGTGTGATTGGGAATGGGGGGGGGGGGAGGGGATAGAGGAAATGTCCAAGGGTGGGATATTCCAGTGGGATTCTACTGGGGTTCTACACTTCGTATATGGGTATTTCCTTGTCTTGCCCTAACTCAGGCCAGGGGAAGGAGCTCTTCTGACGTGACAGAGATTGGTTCACTGTCATGGATCTGAGTAAGAATGTAGGCCCACACTCATCTAAATGGAGTCAGTGGCAGATTGCCCTCACCGAGTCTGTTATATCTCTTTCACAGGTTCCTTTCGGGTTTTCAAAGAACAGATGCTGAATTGTTTGTATCATGGAGAACTTGGTACGAGGAGATCTGTTCAGTGGCCTGTGCATTTGGCCCATGAGAAAAGGGTTTATGATGTCACACCACGGGTGTAAGATAAATATCGTGTTTGATTATTTATGATGTCACACCACGCGTGTAAGAACAATATCGTGTTTGATTATGACAATACAAGTGAACTAACATTAAAGTGTTGAGTATCACACTACAAGTGACATCACATTAGAGTTGAGTATCACACTGCAAGTGACATCACATTAGAGTTGAGTATCACACTACAAGTGACATTACATTAGAGTTGAGTATCACACTGCAAGTGACATCACATTAGAGTTGAGTATCACACTACAAGTGACATCACATTATAGTGTTGTAACATTTTCACACCACGAGTGAAATATGAATAAGATATAATCCAAAGAACGAGAACAGTGTAACAGTGCAAACGGTAGGACTTGTAAGGATGAGTCATTTATTCCCAGGAACCGTGTTACTTGTTTTCAGTAGGCAGGGAAGGTTTATGGTTCGGAACCATGTAGACATTTATTAACAGGGTGTATAAGCAGATAGAAAGGATGGAAAGGATACAGAATGAAGCTATGCGCATTATTCTTGGATGTACAAGAGATACAGCATGCAGGGCGATGCGCTACCTTCTTGATTTTCCAACCATTGAAGAGAGAATACAAGTTTGCAGGGCACGCGCCTACCTCAGAATTAACGCAAACACACAACATCCACTGCATAGTGAAATTAGGAAGGTGAAGGGCAGCAGGTTAAAAAGAGGACGGTCATGGATGGGTCAAGCCGAAGACATTCTTCAACAGGTGTGTTCACTTGAGGACTTAGAACTTGGCGAGGAGTGGGTGCAAGTGCCAACAGACTTCTGCACATCCTTTTCAGTTTGCCTCCAACTAGATAGAAAATGCAGACAAGAAAATCCGGCTGCTGTGGAGGCGGAAGTACAAGCGTTGATTTTCGAGAATTCGCTAGACGGTGACGCGGTCATCTACACAGATGGGTCGGTCGTCCGACATGTGAGAAGCTCATGGGCCTTTACAGCTCGGGCCGGAGGGAGAATTGTGAAGGAGGACTCTGGTGCTTTCACTGAAACCACAAGTAACCTGACCATGGAATTCATGGCAGTAAGTAAAGCAATAACATGGCTCGAGACACAGACATTCACTAGGGCCTGTTTCCTTAGCGACTCAATGAACATGATCAAGAGGATAGAGGAGGGGTCGATCCGAAGAGAATGGTTGCTGCCTCTGAAGCGGTCTCGGCTGGCAAACATTAGTTTCATCTTCGTGCCAGGTCATGCGGGAGTACAAGGAAATGAGCGGGCTGACAAGCTCGCAGGTGAGGCTACTGTGGAGGGCGGACGCGCCATGGACCAGGCTGACATTCTGAATGCTCTACGAGAAGTGAGACTTTTGCGAGAACCAAGTGATGACTGTGAATCTACAACAATGGCCAGACTGCGGGAGCAGCAAATTAAAAGAGGGGTGGCCAAACAAGAACACTACGCAGGAAGCCAAAGAAGATTGATAAACCAACACAGAACTGGCGTCGTTAGCCGCTACACGCTGCGGGATTTGCTGAGGAGGGGATCCGAGCACTTATGGACTGAATGGTTCGATGTGCAACGAGGATGATCTGTCGAGTAACTAACTAACTAACATGATCACTGCCAGATCATTATCGGACTATATTCGTGATTGGTGACCAGGAATCTGGCTTATCAAAGGGGCTACCGGAGACAGTCAACATCGAACAAGAGGGACACGGCGTGTGGTGAGGTTTTTGTTTACTGACCCGTGATGATGTGGTGTAACTCGTACAATGATGATCTTAATGTGATCCGGAGCTTTGTAGTCTGATTTCTACATATACACCAAGAATATGCGAACACACCACACATTACACACACACACACTTCTCCCACATATACTCTTAGCTTTAATAAATGTCTTGTTTTTATTTGTTGAAGCTAGAGTTGTCAAGTATGTTATGTTGGGGAAGAATGAGAGGGGGCATGATCCAGGGGTGAGCAAGAGTGAGAAGAAGGTGTCCTTGGGCTGAGGGAGTGTTGTGGACGGAGTCTGGTGGATATCTCCAGAATAGTGATATTGAAACTGGAACAAAAATGTGGGTGTTGATTCCCCTCACTCCAGGGACGACACTATAGAAGTAATATCTCTCAAGACACTATAGTAGAGAGACTTATATTCACGACAAATATATATATATATAAAGTGACAAACCTTCCGTCTTCTTACTAATACTAATTTTACTAAGGTTACTTGGTAAGGTAACAAAATAAGTTTTGTGAAATAAAATAAAAAGTCGCTTAAAAGTCGACAGAGTCCACTTCATTGCACCGGGTCTTATCCCATATGGCTCGTTCTCTTTCCGCAGCGCGGAAAGCGTCGCAGAAACCACGAGCTCCATAGCTCTAGTGACGACCCACAGGAGTCTCCGAAAAATTTAGCTCGTGAACCGAAGGACGCGGCCCGGAATCGAACCCACAACCTTCGGAGCCCGAGTTAAACGGCTTGACCACTTCGCCACGAAGACTCCCGATTGTGAAATTTCACCCTCACAACATGAAGTTTTAATATATTATCACACTGGGGGCGAACCACGGGGCGGGGGGGGGGGGGGGGGGCGCAGCCCTGTACATTCATAAGGGGTGGACAGAAATTACCATTTATCCCGGTCCTCAGAGAATCTTTTGAAACAATCTTCTTCCATATCCTCAACTCTGTCTTAGACCAGATGAAATGCATGCAAGAAACATTGCGATTGGGGAATTCCCCTGGCGATTCTAAGCACCATATGGCATCTAATGTGTGCCTGTAGCTGAACGTGTCTCTCCGAGCCAACAGTATCCATCTCTAGCAAGTTGCAGGTAAGAAACACTGTGCAAAGGACGGTCAGAAATATACGCACCATAATTATTAATTGTTATTTCGGAAATTATTTGTTCAAAATGTATTAAATTTACAATACATATACCTGAACTCTTCCTCTGTACATCTTATTTTTCTACATTGACCCCGTGCGGCCTTAACCAGCTCGAAACAAGTGCATGCCTGGCCTTGACTGTACCAGGTGTGGTCCTGCTCACATGGTCATTTCACATCCAAACATCACCAGGCCTTTCCCCCAAGGAGTGCATTTTCAGCGGAACAGAACGATCACAGGAAGGCAGATCGGGGCTAAAGAGTGGAGGACGGAGTCCAGTCGACCTCAGTTGGCAATTGCCTCACGTGCTATCTTGTGTGAGGAGGTACATTGCCGCGTTGGAGCGACAGTTCTTTTGCATTCTGGCTGGGCCCAACTCTCGGAGTATGCATACTTCCGGTGACAACATAGGGCTGTTAATCTTCCATATTTCATGTGGCAACATACGGGTGTTAAAGGTGCATATTTAGCATATCAGCTAAAATAAAGTAATAATATTCCTTTGAATATAAACTATGATGAAGTGTATGAACACTTCTTTTGGCGAAAAATAAAACAAGAACAGATCTATCCAGCACGAACTCAATTCCGATGAAGATTGGTTGTTCAGACAAATAGATATGAGTAAAATGAAGTGTTTTGAGAGTGAAAAAAAAGGCAAGGATGTCTTCAAAAGATTACATCCCACGGAAGTTAAGTTTGGGCCAGGTCACAGATCAATGGAGAGTGACTCATGATGAAATACGTGGCTCATGTCAGAGATAATCAGAGGGTGACTCATGGTGAAATACCTGGCTCATGTCAGAAATGAACGAATGGTGACTCATGGTGAAATACTTGGCTCAAGTCAGAGATGAACGGAGGGTGACTCGTGGTGAAATACGTGGCTCATGTCAGAGATGAACGGAAGGTGACGCATGGTGAAATACGTGACTCATGTCAGAGATGAACGGAGGGTGACTCATGGTGAAATACGTGGCTCATGTCAGAGATGAACGGAGTGTGACTCATGGTGAAATACCTGGCTCATGTCAGAGATGAACGAATAGTGACTCATGGTGAAATACTTGGCTCATGTCAGAGATGAACGGAGGGTGACTCATGGTGAAATACTTGGCTCATGTCAGAGATGAACGGAGGGTGACTCATGGTGAAATACGTGGTTCATGTCAGAGATGAACGGAGGGTGACTCATGGTGAAATACCTCGCTCATGTCAGAGATGAACGAATGGTGACTCATGGTGAAATACTTGGCTCATGTCAGAGATGAACGGAGGGTGACTCATGGTGAAATACATGGCTCATGTCAGAGATGAACGGAGGGTGACTCATGGTGAAATACGTGGCTCATGTCAGAGATGAACAGAGGGTGACTCATGATGAAATACCTGGCCTATGTCAGAGATGAACGGAGGGTGACTCGCGAAATACCTGGCTCATGTCAGAGATGAACGGAGGGTGACTCATGGTGAAATACCTGGCTCATATCAGAGATGAACGGAGGGTGATCCATGATGAAATACGTGGTACAAATTAGCGCGTAACGGAGCGTGATTTATTATGGAGAAATTTCTCATGAAGTACAAGTCATAGATGAACGAAGAGACTCCAAAGGACACAGCAGGACGGGCATTAGGTTTCGAAGTTGCAGGTAGAGAAGAATTGAATTTCCTGAAATCAACAAAGGCTACATCGGATAAAGTCGCCACTTAGCATGTTGTATAACTGTATTAGAGTTGTTGTATAACTGTATTAGAGTTGTTGTATAACTGTATTAGAGTTGTTGTATAACTGTATTAGAGATGTTGTATAACTTATTAGAGTTGTTGTATAACTGTATTAGAGTTGTTGTATAACTGTATTAGAGTTGTTGTATAACTGTATTAGAGTTGTTGTATAACTGTATTAGAGTTGTTGTATAACTGTATTAGAGTTGTATAACTGTATTAGAGTTGTTGTATAACTGTATAAGAGTTGTTGTATACCTGTATTAGAGTTGTTGTATAACTCTATCAGAGTTGTTGTATACCTGTATTAGAGTTGTTTTATAACTGTATTTCAGTTGTTGTATAACTATGTTAGAATTGTTGTATAACTGTATTAGGATTGTTGTATAAAAGTATTAGTAGTTTTGTATAATTATGATTGTTGTATAACTGTATTAGAGTTGTTGTATAACTGTATTAGAGTTGTTGTATAACTGTATTAGAGATATTGTATACCTGTATTAGAGTTGTTGTATAACAGTATTAAAGATGTTGTATAACTGTATTAGAGTTGTTGTATAACTGTATTAGAGTTGTTTTATAACTGTATTACAGTTGTTGTATAACTATGTTAGAATTGTTGTATAACTGTATTAGGATTGTTGTATAAAAGTATTATTATTTTTCTATAATTAGGATTGTTGTATAACTGTATTAGAGTTGTTTTATAACTGTATTAGAGTTGTTGTATAACTGTATTAGAGTTGTTGTATAACTGTATTAGATTTGTTGTGTAACTGTATTAGAATTGTTGTATAACTGTATTAGAGTTGTTGTATAACTGTGTTAGTGTTGTTGTATAACTTTATTAGAGTTGTTGTGTAACTGTATTAGAGTTGTTGAGTAAGTGTATTAGAGTTGTTGTATAACTGTATTAGAGTTGTTGTATAACTGTATTAGAGTTGTCGTAAAACTGTATTAGATATGTTGTATAACTGTATTAGAGATGTTATATAACTGTATTAGAGTTGTTGTATAACTGTATTAGAGATGTTGTATAACTGTATTAGAGTTGTTGTATAACTGTATTAGAGTTGTTGTATGACTTTATTGGAGTTGTTGTATGACTGTATTAGAGTTATTGTATAACTGTATTAGAGTTGTTGTGTAACTGTATTATAGTTGTTGTGTAACTATATTAGAGTTGTTGTGTAACTGTATTAGAGTTGTTGTATGACTTTATTGGAGTTGTTGTATGACTGTATTAGAGTTGATTTATGACTGTATTAGAGATGTTGTATAACTGCATTAGAGTTGTTGTGTAACTGTATTAGAGTTGTTGTATGACTTTATTGGAGTTTTTGTATAACTGTATTAGAGTTGTTGTATGACTGTATTAGAGATGTTGTATAACTGTATTAGAGTTGTTGTGTAACTGTATTAGAGTTGTTGTATGACTTTTTTGGAGTTGTTGTATGACTGTATTAGAGTTGTTGTATAGCGGTATTAGAGTATTTGTGTAACTGTATTAGAGTTGTTGTGTAACTATATTAGAGTTGTTGTGTAACTGTATTAGAGTTGTTGTATGACTGTATTAGAGTTGTTGTGTAACTGTATTAGACTTGTTGTGTAACTGTATTAGACTTTTTGTATAACTGTATTAGAGTTGTTGTATAACTGTATTAGAGTTGTTGTATAACTGTAATAGAGTTGTTGTGTAACTGTATTAGAGTTGTTGCGTAACTGTATTAGAGATGTTGTTTAACTGTATTAGAGTTTTTGTAAAACTGTATTAGAGTTGTTGTATAACTGTATTAGAGTTGTTGTGTAACTGTATTCGGATTGTTGTATAAATGTATTAGAGTTGTTGTATAACTCTATTAGAATTGTTGTATACCTGTATTAGAGTTGTTTTATAACTGTATTACAGTTGTTGTATAACTATGTTATAATTGTTGTATAACTGTATTAGGATTGTTGTATAAAAGTATTAGCACTTTTGTATAATTAGGATTGCTGTATAACTGTATTAGAGTTGTTGTATAACTGTATTAGAGTTGTTGTATAACTGTATTAGAGATGTTGTATAACTGTATTAGAGATGTTGTTTAACTGTATTAGAGTTTTTGTATAACTGTTTTAGAGTTGTTGTATAACTGTATTAGAGTTGTTGTGTAACTGCATTAGGATTGTTGTACAACTGTATTAGATTTGTTGTGTAACTGTATTAGAGTTGTTGTATAACTGTATTAGAGTTGTTGTATAACTGTGTTAGTGTTGTTGTATAACTGTATTTGAGTTATTGTATAACTGTGTTAGAGTTGTTGTATAACTGTATTAGAGTTGTTGTATAACTGTAATAGAGTTGTTGTGTAACTGTATTAGAGGTGTTGTATAACTGTATTAGAGTTGTTGCGTAACTGTATTAGAGTTGTTGTATGACTTTATTGAAGTTTTTGTATAACTGTATTAGAGTTGTTGTATGACTGTATTAGAGATGTTGTATAACTGTATTAGAGATGTTGTGTAACTGTATTAGAGTTGTTGTATGACTTTATTGGAGTTCTTGTATGATTGTATTAGAGTTGTTGTATAGCTGTATTAGAGTGTTTGTGTAACTGTATTAGAGTTGTTGTGTAACTGTATTAGAGTTGTTGTGTAACTGTATTAGAGTTGTTGTATGACTGTATTAGAGTTGTTGTGTAACTGTATTAGACTTGTTGTGTAACTGTATTAGAGTTGTTGTATAACTGTATTAGAGTTGTTGTATAACTGTAATAGAGTTGTTGTGTAACTGTATTAGAGGTGTTGTATAACTGTATTAGAGTTGATTTATAACTGTATTACAGTTGTTGTACAACTATGTTAGAATTGTTGTATAACAGTATTAGGATTGTGTTATACACTAGGAACGTGTTTAGAATCCAGCGTCAGAGTGGGAAGTATACTGAGCATGAAAGTATAAAACAGTTTAAATACGATTATACGAGTATGTATTTTAGAAACATCCACCATTCTGTATAAGACGTTTGTAGATAATGATTGACAGAGTGCTGGACTCTAAACCAGTCTTACCATATTAGTAGTGTCATGGAGCCGGTCAAGACCAGCTGTACGCAGAGCAGGTTGTGAGAGGAGCGGCTCAACCCTGACTAAAGTCCAACAGCTATTGTAAGCATCTCATCTCACAAACTACAGAAACATAACTTTAAGTGCGAAACCCCCACAAGATCTGGACAGGTCTTGTTTAAAGTCTGGGATCACCGATGTCAAGGATTAAGGAATGAAGAGGACATAACCAACAGACATTCAAAGACATAAAGGGGAAGAGGCGTCCTCCATCAAATATATACGTGTCTACCAGCATCGTCATAACCAAGTTCCCATATATCATATATAAACTTGTCTACCAGCATCGTCATAACCAAGTTCCCATATATCATATATAAACTTGTCTACCAGCATCGTCATAACCAAGTTCCCATATATCATATATAAACTTGTCTACCAGCATCGT
The DNA here is from genome assembly GCA_963921405.1 of Cepaea hortensis. Classification (NCBI taxonomy): domain Eukaryota; kingdom Metazoa; phylum Mollusca; class Gastropoda; order Stylommatophora; family Helicidae; genus Cepaea; species Cepaea hortensis. Next base: position 3,876,950 of record OY992883.1, on the reverse strand, counting down.
CATAACCAAGTTCCCATATATCATATATAAACTTGTCTACCAGCATCGTCATAACCAAGTTCCCATATATCATTTATAAACTTGTCTACCAGCATCGTCATAACCAAGTTCCCATATATCATATATAAACTTGTCTACCAGCATCGTCATAACCATGGTCCCATATATCATATATAAACTTGTCTACCAGCATCGTCATAACCAAGTTCCCATATATCATATATAAACTTGTCTACCAGCATCGTCATAACCAAGTTCCCATATATCATATATAAACTTGTCTACCAGCATCGTCATAACCAAGTTCCCATATATCATATATAAACTTGTCTACCAGCATCGTCATAACCAAGTTCCCATATATAATATATAAACTTGTCTACCAGCATCGTCATAACCAAGTTCCCATATATCATATATAAACTTGTCTACCAGCATCGTCATAACCAAGTTCCCATATATCATATATAAACTTGTCTACCAGCATCGTCATAACCAAGTTCCCATATATCATATATAAACTTGTCTACCAGCATCGTCATAACCAAGTTCCCATATATCATATATAAACTTGTCTACCAGCATCGTCATAACCATGGTCCCATATATCATATATAAACTTGTCTACCAGCATCGTCATAACCATGGTCCCATATATCATATATAAACTTGTCTACCAGCATCGTCATAACCAAGTTCCCATATATCATATATAAACTTGTCTACCAGCATCGTCATAACCAAGTTCCCATATATCATATATAAACTTGTCTACCAGCATCGTCATAACCAAGTTCCCATATATCATATATAAACTTGTCTACCAGCATCGTCATAACCAAGTTCCCATATATCATTTATAAACTTGTCTACCAGCATCGTTATAACCAAGTTCCCATATATCATATATAAACTTGTCTACCAGCATCGTCATAACCATGGTCCCATATATCATATATAAACTTGTCTACCAGCATCGTCATAACCAAGTTCCCATATATCATATATAAACTTGTCTACCAGCATCGTCATAACCAAGTTCCCATATATCATATATAAACTTGTCTACCGGCATCGTCATAACCATGGTCCCATATATCATATATAAACTTGTCTACCAGCATCGTCATAACCAAGTTCCCATATATCATATATAAACTTGTCTACCAGCATCGTCATAACCATGGTCCCATATATCATATATAAACTTGTCTACCAGCATCGTCATAACCATGGTCCCATATATCATATATAAACTTGTCTACCAGCATCGTCATAACCAAGTTCCCATGTATCATATATAAACTTGTCTACCAGCATCGTCATAACCAAGTTCCCATATATCATATATAAACTTGTCTACCAGCATCGTCATAACCAAGTTCCCATATATCATATATAAACTTGTCTACCAGCATCGTCATATCCAAGTTCCCATATATCATATATAAACTTGTCTACCAGCATCGTCATAACAATGGTCCCATATATCATATATAAACTTGTCTACCAGCATCGTCATAACCAAGTTCCCATATATCATATATAAACTTGTCTACCAGCATCGTCATAACCAAGTTCCCATATATCATATATAAACTTGTCTACCAGCATCGTCATAACCATGGTCCCATATATCATATATAAACTTGTCTACCAGCATCGTCATAACCAAGTTCCCATATATCATATATAAACTTGTCTACCAGCATCGTCATAACCAAGTTCCCATATATCATATATAAACTTGTCTACCAGCATCGTCATAACCAAGCTCCCATATATCATATATAAACTTGTCTACCAGCATCGCCATAACCAAGTTCCCATATATCATATATAAACTTGTCTACCAGCATCGCCATAACCAAGTTCCCATATATCATATATAAACTTGTCTACCAGAATCGTCATAACCAAGTTCCCATATATCATATATAAACTTGTCTACCAGCATCGTCATAACCAAGTTCCCATATATCATATATAAACTTGTCTACCAGCATCGTCATAACCAAGTTCCCATATATCATATATAAACTTGTCTACCAGCATCGTCATAACCAAGTTCCCATATATCATATATAAACTTGTCTACCAGCATCGTCATAACCAAGTTCCCATATATCATTTATAAACTTGTCTACCAGCATCGTCATAACCAAGTTCCCATATATCATATATAAACTTGTCTACCAGCATCGTCATAACCATGGTCCCATATATCATATATAAACTTGTCTACCAGCATCGTCATAACCAAGTTTCCATATATCATATATAAACTTGTCTACCAGCATCGTCATAACCATGTTCCCATATATCATATATAAACTTGTCTACCAGCATCGTCATAACCATGGTCCCATATATCATATATAAACTTGTCTACCAGCATCGTCATAACCATGTTCCCATATATCATATATAAACTTGTCTACCAGCATCGTCATAACCAAGTTCCCATATATCATATATAAACTTGTCTACCAGCATCGTCATAACCATGGTCCCATATATCATATATAAACTTGTCTACCAGCATCGTCATAACCATGTTCCCATATATCATATATAAACTTGTCTACCAGCATCGTCATAACCATGGTCCCATATATCATATATAAACTTGTCTACCAGCATCGTCATAACCATGGTCCCATATATCATATATAAACTTGTCTACCAGCATCGTCATAACCATGTTCCCATATATCATATATAAACTTGTCTACCAGCATCGTCATAACCAAGTTCCCATATATCATATATAAACTTGTCTACCAGCATCGTCATAACCAAGTTCCCATATATCATATATAAACTTGTCTACCAGCATCGTCATAACCAAGTTCCCATATATCATATATAAACTTGTCTACCAGCATCGTCATAACCAAGTTCCCATATATCATATATAAACTTGTCTACCAGCATCGTCATAACCAAGTTCCCATATATCATATATAAACTTGTCTACCAGCATCGTCATAACCAAGTTCCCATATATCATATATAAACTTGTCTACCAGCATCGTCATAACCATGGTCCCATATATCATATATAAACTTGTCTACCAGCATCGTCATAACCATGGTCCCATATATCATATATAAACTTGTCTACCAGCATCGTCATAACCAAGTTCCCATATATCATATATAAACTTGTCTACCAGCATCGTCATAACCAAGTTCCCATATATCATATATAAACTTGTCTACCAGCATCGTCATAACCAAGTTCCCATATATCATATATAAACTTGTCTACCAGCATCGTCATAACCAAGTTCCCATATATCATATATAAACTTGTCTACCAGCATCGTCATAACCAAGTTCCCATATATCATATATAAACTTGTCTACCAGCATCGTCATAACCAAGTTCCCATATATCATATATAAACTTGTCTACCAGCATCGTCATAACCAAGTTCCCATATATCATATATAAACTTGTCTACCAGCATCGTCATAACCAAGTTCCCATATATCATATATAAACTTGTCTACCAGCATCGTCATAACCAAGTTCCCATATATCATTTATAAACTTGTCTACCAGCATCGTCATAACCAAGTTCCCATATATCATATATAAACTTGTCTACCAGCATCGTCATAACCATGGTCCCATATATCATATATAAACTTGTCTACCAGCATCGTCATAACCAAGTTCCCATATATCATATATAAACTTGTCTACCAGCATCGTCATAACCAAGTTCCCATATATCATATATAAACTTGTCTACCGGCATCGTCATAACCATGGTCCCATATATCATATATAAACTTGTCTACCAGCATCGTCATAACCAAGTTCCCATATATCATATATAAACTTGTCTACCAGCATCGTCATAACCATGGTCCCATATATCATATATAAACTTGTCTACCAGCATCGTCATAACCATGGTCCCATATATCATATATAAACTTGTCTACCAGCATCGTCATAACCAAGTTCCCATATATCATATATAAACTTGTCTACCAGCATCGTCATAACCAAGTTCCCATATATCATATATAAACTTGTCTACCAGCATCGTCATATCCAAGTTCCCATATATCATATATAAACTTGTCTACCAGCATCGTCATATCCAAGTTCCCATATATCATATATAAACTTGTCTACCAGCATCGTCATAACAATGGTCCCATATATCATATATAAAGTTGTCTACCAGCATCGTCATAACCAAGTTCCCATATATCATATATAAACTTGTCTACCAGCATCGTCATAACCATGGTCCCATATATCATATATAAACTTGTCTACCAGCATCGTCATAACCATGGTCCCATATATCATATATAAACTTGTCTACCAGCATCGTCATAACCAAGTTCCCATATATCATATATAAACTTGTCTACCAGCATCGTCATAACCAAGTTCCCATATATCATATATAAACTTGTCTACCAGCATCGTCATAACCAAGCTCCCATATATCATATATAAACTTGTCTACCAGCATCGCCATAACCAAGTTCCCATATATCATATATAAACTTGTCTACCAGAATCGTCATAACCAAGTTCCCATATATCATATATAAACTTGTCTACCAGCATCGTCATAACCAAGTTCCCATATATCATATATAAACTTGTCTACCAGCATCGTCATAACCAAGTTCCCATATATCATATATAAACTTGTCTACCAGCATCGTCATAACCAAGTTCCCATATATCATATATAAACTTGTCTACCAGCATCGTCATAACCAAGTTCCCATATATCATTTATAAACTTGTCTACCAGCATCGTCATAACCAAGTTCCCATATATCATATATAAACTTGTCTACCAGCATCGCCATAACCAAGTTCCCATATATCATATATAAACTTGTCTACCAGCATCGTCATAACCAAGTTCCCATATATCATATATAAACTTGTCTACCAGCATCGTCATAACCATGGTCCCATATATCATATATAAACTTGTCTACCAGCATCGTCATAACCAAGTTTCCATATATCATATATAAACTTGTCTACCAGCATCGTCATAACCATGTTCCCATATATCATATATAAACTTGTCTACCAGCATCGTCATAACCATGGTCCCATATATCATATATAAACTTGTCTACCAGCATCGTCATAACCATGTTCCCATATATCATATATAAACTTGTCTACCAGCATCGTCATAACCAAGTTCCCATATATCATATATAAACTTGTCTACCAGCATCGTCATAACCAAGTTCCCATATATCATATATAAACTTGTCTACCAGCATCGTCATAACCAAGTTCCCATATATCATATATAAACTTGTCTACCAGCATCGTCATAACCAAGTTCCCATATATCATATATAAACTTGTCTACCAGCATCGTCATAACCAAGTTCCCATATATCATATATAAACTTGTCTACCAGCATCGTCATAACCAAGTTCCCATATATCATATATAAACTTGTCTACCAGCATCGTCATAACCATGGTCCCATATATCATATATAAACTTGTCTACCAGCATCGTCATAACCAAGTTCCCATATATCATATATAAACTTGTCTACCAGCATCGTCATAACCAAGTTCCCATATATCATATATAAACTTGTCTACCAGCATCGTCATAACCAAGTTCCCATATATCATATATAAACTTGTCTACCAGCATCGTCATAACCAAGTTCCCATATATCATATATAAACTTGTCTACCAGCATCGTCATAACCAAGTTCCCATATATCATATATAAACTTGTCTACCAGCATCGTCATAACCAAGTTCCCATATATCATATATAAACTTGTCTACCAGCATCGTCATAACCAAGTTCCCATATATCATATATAAACTTGTCTACCAGCATCGTCATAACCAAGTTCCCATATATCATATATAAACTTGTCTACCAGCATCGTCATAACCAAGTTCCCATATATCATATATAAACTTGTCTACCAGCATCGTCATAACCAAGTTCCCATATATCATATATAAACTTGTCTACCAGCATCGTCATAACCAAGTTCCCATATATCATATATAAACTTGTCTACCAGCATCGTCATAACCAAGTTCCCATATATCATATATAAACTTGTCTACCAGCATCGTCATAACCAAGTTCCCATATATCATATATAAACTTGTCTACCAGCATCGTCATAACCAAGTTCCCATATATCATATATAAACTTGTCTACCAGCATCGTCATAACCAAGTTCCCATATATCATATATAAACTTGTCTACCAGCATCGTCATAACCAAGTTCCCATATATCATATATAAACTTGTCTACCAGCATCGTCATAACCATGGTCCCATATATCATATATAAACTTGTCTACCAGCATCGTCATAACCAAGTTCCCATATATCATATATAAACTTGTCTACCAGCATCGTCATAACCAAGTTCCCATATATCATATATAAACTTGTCTACCAGCATCGTCATAACCAAGTTCCCATATATCATATATAAACTTGTCTACCAGCATCGTCATAACCAAGTTCCCATATATCATATATAAACTTGTCTACCAGCATCGTCATAACCAAGTTCCCATATATCATATATAAACTTGTCTACCAGCATCGTCATAACCAAGTTCCCATATATCATATATAAACTTGTCTACCAGCATCGTCATAACCAAGTTCCCATATATCATATATAAACTTGTCTACCAGCATCGTCATAACCATGGTCCCATATATCATATATAAACTTGTCTACCAGCATCGTCATAACCAAGTTCCCATATATCATATATAAACTTGTCTACCAGCATCGTCATAACCAAGTTCCCATATATCATATATAAACTTGTCTACCAGCATCGTCATAACCAAGTTCCCATATATCATATATAAACTTGTCTACCAGCATCGTCATAACCAAGTTCCCATATATCATATATAAACTTGTCTACCAGCATCGTCATAACCAAGTTCCCATATATCATATATAAACTTGTCTACCAGCATCGTCATAACCAAGTTCCCATATATCATATATAAACTTGTCTACCAGCATCGTCATAACCAAGTTCCCATATATCATATATAAACTTGTCTACCAGCATCGTCATAACCAAGTTCCCATATATCATATATAAACTTGTCTACCAGCATCGTCATAACCAAGTTCCCATATATCATATATAAACTTGTCTACCAGCATCGTCATAACCAAGTTCCCATATATCATATATAAACTTGTCTACCAGCATCGCCATAACTATGTTCCCATCTACCCAGTTTACCCCTGCACAACACAAATGGTAAGCCACTAATCCTGAACCCTGACATTTAACCCTCAGTTTAGAAGACCTGTGAAATTATGGAATGACAAGTCATTTAATTACCGAAGGAACTAAAGCAGTCTCACAAGAACCGACCTAACTCTTGCGTGAAAATGACCCCTTTTCCCCACATTCCCCAGATCACAATAACTCCTGAGTCATGCAGCCTCTGACACGGTTGGCCTCAAGGTTAGGCAGGAACATCTGCACCACCTTGCCCTCGTGGAGATCCGAACTAGTCTCCCTGAAGTACATGCCTTGCAAGGTCCTGACGCCGCAGCGGGAGCAGAGGAGATATGGTTTTGTTGAGGGAGAGAAATGGGATCAGGATCCATCTTTGCTGGATCCATTTCTGGGGAGATGGATTGAGAATCGGAAAGAGAATTACTCCAGATATCTTTCCGCCGCTGGTAATTGCCTTCATTGTGATGGTCTGTCTGTCTGTCTGTCTGTCTGTTTGTCGGTCGGTCGGTCGGTCTGTCTGTCTGTCTGTCTGTCTGTCTGTCTGTCTGTTCTGTCTGTCTGTCTATACTCTGTGGAGCGGTGTTTATAGACTTTAGAAAAGCATTGGATATTATAGATCATACTATTCTATTTAAACAATTAGAAACAATGAAAGTAAGCTTTAATATAGTGACATTAATAAAATCATGTTTAATAGAAAGAAAACAAGCAGTATCATACAATAAATCCTTATCTCAATTACCATCAACATTGGAGTGCCTCAGGCGCAAACACTGCAAATCCTATTGACATAGTCTTGTAACGGGACAAACACTGAATATTATAGTCTTGTAACGGGACAAACACTAAATATATTGTACTGACATAGTCTTGTAACGGGACAAACACTGCATATCGTACTGACATAGTCTTGTAACGGGACAAACACTGCATATCGTACTGACATAGTCTTGTAACGGGACAAACACTGCATATCGTACTGACATAGTCTTGTAACGGGACAAACACTGAATATATTGTACTGACATAGTCTTGTAACGGGACAAATATAGCATATAGCACTAAGACAGTCTTGTAACGGGACACACATAGCATAAAGCACTAAGACAGTCTTGTAACGGGACAAACACAGCATATAGCAGCACTAAGACAGTCTTGGTGCAGAACAAACACAGCATATCGTACTGACACAGTCTTGTGTGTTTCAGGAGTGCACAGGAGTATGCAGGGGTCGCTGTTGAATACTAAAACCGAGATTACTTATAGAAGGAATGGCGAGGACTGGGAAGTGGAAACGAGAAACGTGGACTCGCCTTATAGAAATATCCACACGTTTCAGTTCGGGGACGAGAGGGATTACGTCCTGTTTACTGGACTACCAATGAGGGTAGGATGATGTTGAGGCTATGGGTGATGAGATTGCGACTGTTGATGTTGTGGGTGTTGTTGTTGTGTCTGTTGATGTTGTGACTGTTAATGTTGTGGATGTTGATGTTGTGGGTGTTGATGTTGTGACTGTTGATGTTGTGGGTGTTGATGTTGTGACTGTTGATGTTGTGGGTGTTGTTGTTATGACTGTTGATGTTGTGACTCTTGATGTTGTGACTTGATGTTGTGGGTGTTGATGTTGTGGGTGTTGATGTTGTGACTGTTGATGTTGTGACTGTTGATGTTGTGGGTGTTGATGTTGTGGGTGTTGATGTTGTGGGTGTTGATGTTGTGACTGTTGATGTTGTGACTGTTGATGTTGTGACTGTTGATGTTGTGACTGTTGATGTTGTGACTGTTGATGTTGTGACTGTTGATGTTGTGGGTGTTGATGTTGTGACTGTTGATGTTGTGGGTGTTGATGTTGTGACTGTTGATGTTGTGGGTGTTGATGTTGTGGGTGTTGATGTTGTGGGTGTTGATGTTGTGGGTGTTGATGTTGTGGGTGTTGATGTTGTGACTGTTGATGTTGTGACTGTTGATGCTATGGGTGTTGATGTTGTGGGTGTTGTTGTTGTGACTGTTGATGTTGTGGGTGTTGATGTTGTGACTGTTGATATTGTGGGTGTTGTTGTTGTGACTGTTGATGTGTTGACTGTTGATGTTGTGGGTGTTGATGTTGTAGGTGTTGATGTTGTGACTGTTGATGTTGTGACTGTTGATGTTGTGGGTGTTGATGTTGTGGGTGTTGATGTTGTGACTGTTGATGTTGTGACTGTTGATGTTGTGGGTGTTGTTGTTGTGACTGTTGATCTTGTGAGTGTTGATGTTGTGACTGTTGATGTTGTGGGTGTTGTTGTTGTGACTGTTGATGTTGTGGGTGTTGATGTGTTGACTGTTGTTGTTGTGACTGTTGATGTGTTGACTGTTGATGTTGTGGGTGTTGATGTTGTAGGTATTGATGTTGTGACTGTTGATGTTGTGACTGTTGATGTTGTGGGTGTTGATGTTGTGGGTGTTGATGTTGTGACTGTTGATGTTGTGGGTGTTGTTGTTGTGACTGTTGATCTTGTGGGTGTTGTTGTTGTGACTGTTGATGTTGTGGGTGTTGATGTTGTGACTGTTGGGGTTGACAGTGTTGAGGTTGTGTATGTTGAGGCAATGGGTGCTGAGGTTGTGGGTTATGATTGATCGTGTGTGCATGGTTTATTTTATTCTGATGTCATGTTCTCGAAAAGTGAGAACGAGTGGTTTACCACCGAAAAAATAGACTAAGAAGGGAGAGAAGGAATCCATCGAGGAATAGAAGTGGAAATGGATGGTTAGGAAGAGGGGAGGAGGAAGAGGTGTTGATGGAGGAACAGAAGTGGAAATAAATGGGTAGTAAGAGGTGATGTGGGGGAGGAATAGTTGTGGTGGAAGAGAATTTGAAAGAGACGAGTAGAAAGAGGGGGAAAAATAGTGTGAGACGAAAAAGAAAAATGAAAGAGACGAGTAGAAAGAGGGGGAAAAATAGTGTGAGACGAAAAAGAAAAATGAAAGAGACGAGTAGAAAGAGGGGGAAAAATAGTGTGAGACGAAAAAGAAAAATGAAAGAGACGAGTAGAAAGAGGGGGAAAAATAGTGTGAGACGAAAAAGAAAAATGAAAGAGACGAGTAGAAAGAGGGGGGAAAATAGTGTGAGACGAAAAAGAAAAATGAAAGAGACGAGTAGAAAGAGGGGGAAAAATAGTGTGAGACGAAAAAGAAAAATGAAAGAGACGAGTAGAAAGAGGGGGAAAAATAGTGTGAGACGAAAAAGAAAAATGAAAGAGACGAGTAGAAAGAGGGGGAAAAATAGTGTGAGACGAAAAAGAAAAATGAAAGAGACGAGTAGAAAGAGGGGGGAAAATAGTGTGAGACGAAAAAGAAAAATGAAAGAGACGAGTAGAAAGACGGGGAAAAATAGTGTGAGACGAAAAAGAAAAATGAAAGAGACGAGTAGAAAGAGGGGGAAAAATAGTGTGAGACGAAAAAGAAAAATGAAAGAGACGAGTAGAAAGAGGGGGAAAAATAGTGTGAGACGAAAAAGAAAAATGAAAGAGACGAGTAGAAAGAGGGGGAAAAATAGTGTGAGACGAAAAAGAAAAATGAAAGAGACGAGTAGAAAGAGGGGGAAAAATAGTGTGAGACGAAAAAGAAAAATGAAAGAGACGAGTAGAAAGAGGGGGAAAAATAGTGTGAGACGAAAAAGAAAAATGAAAGAGACGAGTAGAAAGAGGGGGAAAAATAGTGTGAGAAGAAAAAGAAAAATGAAAGAGACGAGTAGAAAGAGGGGGAAAAATAGTGTGAGACGAAAAAGAAAAATGAAAGAGACGAGTAGAAAGAGGGGGAAAAATAGTATGAGACGAAAAAGAAAAATGAAAGAGACGAGTAGAAAGAGGGGGAAAAATAGTGTGAGACGAAAAAGAAAAATGAAAGAGACGAGTAGAAAGAGGGGGAAAAATAGTGTGAGACGAAAAAGAAAAATGAAAGAGACGAGTAGAAAGAGGGGGGAAAATAGTGTGAGACGAAAAAGAAAAATGAAAGAGACGAGTAGAAAGAGGGGGAAAAATAGTGTGAGACGAAAAAGAAAAATGAAAGAGACGAGTAGAAAGAGGGGGAAAAATAGTGTGAGACGAAAAAGAAAAATGAAAGAGACGAGTAGAAAGAGGGGGAAAAATAGTGTGAGACGAAAAAGAAAAATGAAAGAGACGAGTAGAAAGAGGGGGAAAAATAGTGTGAGACGAAAAAGAAAAATGAAAGAGACGAGTAGAAAGAGGGGGAAAAATAGTGTGAGACGAAAAAGAAAAATGAAAGAGACGAGTAGAAAGAGGGGGAAAAATAGTGTGAGACGAAAAAGAAAAATGAAAGAGACGAGTAGAAAGAGGGGGAAAAATAGTGTGAGACGAAAAAGAAAAATGAAAGAGACGAGTAGAAAGAGGGGGAAAAATAGTGTGAGACGAAAAAGAAAAATGAAAGAGACGAGTAGAAAGAGGGGGAAAAATAGTGTGAGACGAAAAAGAAAAATGAAAGAGACGAGTAGAAAGAGGGGGAAAAATAGTGTGAGACGAAAAAGAAAAATGAAAGAGACGAGTAGAAAGAGGGGGAAAAATAGTGTGAGACGAAAAAGAATAATGAAAGAGACGAGTAGAAAGAGGGGGAAAAATAGTGTGAGACGAAAAAGAAAAATGAAAGAGACGAGTAGAAAGAGGGGGAAAAATAGTGTGAGACGAAAAAGAAAAATGAAAGAGACGAGTAGAAAGAGGGGGAAAAATAGTGTGAGACGAAAAAGAAAAATGAAAGAGACGAGTAGAAAGAGGGGGAAAAATAGTGTGAGACGAAAAAGAAAAATGAAAGAGACGAGTAGAAAGAGGGGGAAAAATAGTGTGAGACGAAAAAGAAAAATGAAAGAGACGAGTAGAAAGAGGGGGAAAAATAGTGTGAGACGAAAAAGAAAAATGAAAGAGACGAGTAGAAAGAGGGGGAAAAATAGTGTGAGACGAAAAAGAAAAATGAAAGAGACGAGTAGAAAGAGGGGGAAAAATAGTGTGAGACGAAAAAGAAAAATGAAAGAGACGAGTAGAAAGAGGGGGAAAAATAGTGTGAGACGAAAAAGAAAAATGAAAGAGACGAGTAGAAAGAGGGGGAAAAATAGTGTGAGACGAAAAAGAAAAATGAAAGAGACGAGTAGAAAGAGGGGGAAAAATAGTGTGAGACGAAAAAGAAAAATGAAAGAGACGAGTAGAAAGAGGGGGAAAAATAGTGTGAGACGAAAAAGAAAAATGAAAGAGACGAGTAGAAAGAGGGGGAAAAATAGTGTGAGACGAAAAAGAAAAATGAAAGAGACGAGTAGAAAGAGGGGGAAAAATAGTGTGAGACGAAAAAGAAAAATGAAAGAGACGAGTAGAAAGAGGGGGAAAAATAGTGTGAGACGAAAAAGAAAAATGAAAGAGACGAGTAGAAAGAGGGGGAAAAATAGTGTGAGACGAAAAAGAAAAATGAAAGAGACGAGTAGAAAGAGGGGGGAAAATAGTGTGAGACGAAAAAGAAAAATGAAAGAGACGAGTAGAAAGACGGGGAAAAATAGTGTGAGACGAAAAAGAAAAATGAAAGAGACGAGTAGAAAGAGGGGGAAAAATAGTGTGAGACGAAAAAACGAAAAAGAAAAATGAAAGAGACGAGTAGAAAGAGGGGGAAAAATAGTGTGAGACGAAAAAGAAAAATGAAAGAGACGAGTAGAAAGAGGGGGAAAAATAGTGTGAGACGAAAAAGAAAAATGAAAGAGACGAGTAGAAAGAGGGGGAAAAATAGTGTGAGACGAAAAAGAAAAATGAAAGAGACGAGTAGAAAGAGGGGGGAAAATAGTGTGAGACGAAAAAGAAAAATTGAAAGAGACGAGTAGAAAGAGGGGGAAAAATAGTGTGAGACGAAAAAGAAAAATGAAAGAGACGAGTAGAAAGAGGGGGAAAAATAGTGTGAGACGAAAAAGAAAAATGAAAGAGACGAGTAGAAAGAGGGGGAAAAATAGTGTGAGACGAAAAAGAAAAATGAAAGAGACGAGTAGAAAGAGGGGGAAAAATAGTGTGAGACGAAAAAGAAAAATGAAAGAGACGAGTAGAAAGAGGGGGAAAAATAGTGTGAGACGAAAAAGAAAAATGAAAGAGACGAGTAGAAAGAGGGGGAAAAATAGTGTGAGACGAAAAAGAAAAATGAAAGAGACGAGTAGAAAGAGGGGGAAAAATAGTGTGAGACGAAAAAGAAAAATGAAAGAGACGAGTAGAAAGAGGGGGAAAAATAGTGTGAGACGAAAAAGAAAAATGAAAGAGACGAGTAGAAAGAGGGGGAAAAATAGTGTGAGACGAAAAAGAAAAATGAAAGAGACGAGTAGAAAGAGGGGGAAAAATAGTGTGAGACGAAAAAGAAAAATGAAAGAGACGAGTAGAAAGAGGGGGAAAAATAGTGTGAGACGAAAAAGAAAAATGAAAGAGACGAGTAGAAAGAGGGGGAAAAATAGTGTGAGACGAAAAAGAAAAATGAAAGAGACGAGTAGAAAGAGGGGGAAAAATAGTGTGAGACGAAAAAGAAAAATGAAAGAGACGAGTAGAAAGAGGGGGAAAAATAGTGTGAGACGAAAAAGAATAATGAAAGAGACGAGTAGAAAGAGGGGGAAAAATAGTGTGAGACGAAAAAGAAAAATGAAAGAGACGAGTAGAAAGAGGGGGAAAAATAGTGTGAGACGAAAAAGAAAAATGAAAGAGACGAGTAGAAAGAGGGGGAAAAATAGTGTGAGACGAAAAAGAAAAATGAAAGAGACGAGTAGAAAGAGGGGGAAAAATAGTGTGAGACGAAAAAGAAAAATGAAAGAGACGAGTAGAAAGAGGGGGAAAAATAGTGTGAGACGAAAAAGAAAAATGAAAGAGACGAGTAGAAAGAGGGGGAAAAATAGTGTGAGACGAAAAAGAAAAATGAAAGAGACGAGTAGAAAGAGGGGGAAAAATAGTGTGAGACGAAAAAGAAAAATGAAAGAGACGAGTAGAAAGAGGGGGAAAAATAGTGTGAGACGAAAAAGAAAAATGAAAGAGACGAGTAGAAAGAGGGGGAAAAATAGTGTGAGACGAAAAAGAAAAATGAAAGAGACGAGTAGAAAGAGGGGGAAAAATAGTGTGAGACGAAAAAGAAAAATGAAAGAGACGAGTAGAAAGAGGGGGAAAAATAGTGTGAGACGAAAAAGAAAAATGAAAGAGACGAGTAGAAAGAGGGGGAAAAATAGTGTGAGACGAAAAAGAAAAATGAAAGAGACGAGTAGAAAGAGGGGGAAAAATAGTGTGAGACGAAAAAGAAAAATGAAAGAGACGAGTAGAAAGAGGGGGGAAAATAGTGTGAGACGAAAAAGAAAAATGAAAGAGACGAGTAGAAAGAGGGGGAAAAATAGTGTGAGACGAAAAAGAAAAATGAAAGAGACGAGTAGAAAGAGGGGGAAAAATAGTGTGAGACGAAAAAGAAAAATGAAAGAGACGAGTAGAAAGAGGGGGAAAAATAGTGTGAGACGAAAAAGAAAAATGAAAGAGACGAGTAGAAAGAGGGGGAAAAATAGTGTGAGACGAAAAAGAAAAATGAAAGAGACGAGTAGAAAGAGGGGGAAAAATAGTGTGAGACGAAAAAGAAAAATGAAAGAGACGAGTAGAAAGAGGGGGAAAAATAGTGTGAGACGAAAAAGAAAAATGAAAGAGACGAGTAGAAAGAGGGGGAAAAATAGTGTGAGACGAAAAAGAAAAATGAAAGAGACGAGTAGAAAGAGGGGGAAAAATAGTGTGAGACGAAAAAGAAAAATGAAAGAGACGAGTAGAAAGAGGGGGAAAAATAGTGTGAGACGAAAAAGAAAAATGAAAGAGACGAGTAGAAAGAGGGGGAAAAATAGTGTGAGACGAAAAAGAAAAATGAAAGAGACGAGTAGAAAGAGGAGAGCACAAGGAGGTGCGAGACTAGAAAGATAAGGAAGAGAATAAGAAGAAGAAGGCGAAGAAGAAGAGAAGGGGGCAGGGGAGAATAACACGAAAATGAAAGAGCATGAAGAAGGGGCAAAAAAGAAGAACAGGAACAGAGAAAGAGGGAGCAGAAGAACAGGACTGAGCATGGTATGTCATCATTGGACTGTCTGTCCCCAGAGTGTGGCCACCCAGGATGGGAAGACCATCTATGAGAAGCACGATAGCTGGATTGGAATGGTCATCATCATTGTCAACGAGGTCATCGGAAATCAGCTGGTTGTGGTGGGTGTCTGTGTGTGTAAACTGTCGTGTAGATCTGTCTGTCTGTCTGTCTGTCTGTCTCTCTGTCTGTCTGTCTGTCTGTCTGTCTGCCTGTCTGCCTATTTGAGCTTTTGTATGGATGTGAAGCATGGACAATGTGCAAACAGGCTGAAAAACATCTGATGGCCGTGGAAATGTGTTTCTGTCATAGACAGATAGAATAACCAATGACCAAGTCCTAAAAGAACAACATGAAAATCGTAAATTCACTAGAGAAATTAGACGCAGACAGTCACAATTTGTTGGTCATGTTATGAGAAGAAATAAAGTGGAGAACTTGGTGACAAATGGCAAGATCGAGGAGAAAGCAACAAGGAAAATGCAGAGAAATAAATACCTGGATGGCTCGACCACGTGGCATAGTCGAGATAAGAACGCAGAGCTGATCCACGACTCTGGTGATCGAGTGAGATGAAGAAAAAACATGACCACCCACGCTTGTCGGCATGGCACATGATGATGATGATCTATCTGCCTGCCTGTCTGTCTGCCGTATGTCTGCTGTCTGTCTTTTCTGCCCTGTGTTCCTCATCGGAGCGTATACCCTAAAACAAAAACAAAAAACACACCCAGTTGTTCTCTTTCACAGTGAAAGTTTCACTTTCTCCTGCAGCTCCCTTCATTTCCTCCCGGTATGATTAATCTATCTCTGTAATTCTCTTCTACATGTGCCTTAAGGTGGCAGCTTCCACCATGTCCTCCCGGTATGAGTAGATGTACAATAGCGGTTTGGGGCCAAAAAAAATTCATGGTATCACATGGACCCATATGGACCCCACATGGACCCCACATAGCAGCCAGATAGGCTCTACATAGCACCAGCCTAGCACCCTGCTAGTCCCTAGGGGGCTTTCTT
The DNA here is from genome assembly GCA_963921405.1 of Cepaea hortensis. Classification (NCBI taxonomy): domain Eukaryota; kingdom Metazoa; phylum Mollusca; class Gastropoda; order Stylommatophora; family Helicidae; genus Cepaea; species Cepaea hortensis. Next base: position 3,860,551 of record OY992883.1, on the reverse strand, counting down.
TTGGCGCTCCTGTAGTGCCCCGACCCTTTTGGCCCCAAACCGCTAATTGACATCTACTGTATGATAAATCTATCTCTGTAATTCTCTTCTACATGTGCCTTAAGGCGGCAGCTTCCACCATGTCCTCCTGGTATGATTAATCTATCTCTGTAATTCTCTTCTACATGTGCCTTAAGGTGGCAGCTTCCACCATGTCCTCCCGGTATGATTAATCTATCTCTGTAATTCTCTTCTCCATGTGCCTTAAGGCGGCAGCTTCCCCCATGTCCTCCTGGTATGATTAATCTATCTCTGTAATTCTCTTCTCCATGTGCGTTAAGGCGGCAGCTTCCACCATGTCCTCCTGGTATGATTAATCTATCTCTGTAATTCTCTTCTACATGTGCCTTAAGGTGGCAGCTTCCACCATGTCCTCCCGGTATGATTAATCTATCTCTGTAATTCTCTTCTACATGTGCCTTAAGGTGGCAGCTTCCACCATGTCCTCCTGGTATGATTAATCTATCTCTGTAATTCTCTTCTCCATGTGCCTTAAGGCGGCAGCTTCCCCCATGTCCTCCTGGTATGATTAATCTATCTCTGTAATTCTCTTCTCCATGTGCGTTAAGGTCTTCCGCTGTTTCGTTTACCTCAAGTTTTCTCATTGTGTGTTCTGTCCATTAAGATTACATGACTGTAGTGAGTCTCATGTTAATTATGTTTATGTAGATATTTTAATGTTGGAGATGTTTTAACGTTCGAGATGGTTTAATATTCGAGATATTGTAATTTTCGAAACAGAATGACTGCAGTGCGTATATCTGTATTTATGTGATTGTACATATTCTAATTTAGGAAAGCACATTATTGTAGTCCATGTCTGCTGAATATCAAGAAAACAGTAACATTGGTGATATCAAAGAAAATGGTGACACCAAAATGTGACAGAAATAGAAGGGAACATTCTTAACCAAGTGGATAACATTAAATACCTAGAGGCATTTATAACATCAGATGGAAGATGTACAACAGAGATTAAGAGCAGAATAGGGCAGGCAAAAGCCGCATTTTAGAAAATGAAGAGTATCTTATGCAATAAGTCATTATCAACGAATGTAAGGAAGAGAGTGCTGAAATGCTATGTAGAACCAGTTTTGCTGTATGGCTGTGAATCTTGGAATGTAAATGAACAAATTAGGAAGAGATTAGAAGCAACAGAGATGTGGTTCCTGAGACGAATGTTGCGAATTCCTTGGACTGCCAGAGTAACTAACAACGAATGCCTCAACGAGGCTAATGAAACTAAAACATTTTATACAACAATAAGAAATAGAAAATCAACACATCGTGACAGCTGGAGAGATCGAGGGGAAGAGAGGCATAGGCAGACCAAGAGAAATAATGCTGGATGGATTGCGACAGTGGCATGGAGGAATATCAGTGGTAGAGTTGATCCGGAAAACCAAGGACCGAGATCTGTGGGGAGTCATGAACGCCTAGGCCAGTCTGCATGGCAATTGAGATTAATGGATTGTAGTGCGTGTCTTTTATTGATGTTCGTGTCGATTGTTTAATACTGGAGATCACCTGTCCGCAGCTGATATCTCCTCATTTGTGTGTATGTGTGTACATATTGTACGTATGTGTGTATGTTTGTTATGTGAGGACAGTCAGTGAATCCTTCTGAATATGGTAATATAATCGAACAGCTGTATGGAGTCAGTTATGGACCATCAGAAAGGTTAGGAATTGTGTGTAGGATACAAAGATGTGCTGTTGTGTAAGAATGACGAGAATACACGGATAGCAAGAGCCACGGAGAGATCTTAGCAGAAATTATTAGCTTACAGAGAAAACTCGCATCAGGAGAAGACATTCTACAGCCCTTGGACATTTCATGAGAAGAAGAACGCTGGAGCTTATCGTCACAAAGGAAACGTTGGAGGGGAGGAGATGCAGAGGAACCAAAAGAGAGGAGGCGGGTGTGTAGTAGGTGTGTACACAGTGCTCACACGCCAGTGATCCGGAGTTCTATCCCTGGTCCAATCAGGGGTATGCACTACTGACGAGCTCAAACGAGAGCCAAACTCGAGTATGGTGCTTCCGATCCGACGTGGACAAGGCCCAAGGTTCGAACCGGAATACGATCAGCGTTGCCAGTAGTGGGTTGTGCTCAATCTTTAAACTTCAAATCTCGAAACAAACAAATAAATCTATAAGAAGATTAAGAGTACACGAAACACTCGGCAGTGGACAGACATGATCACCAACATCACACGGCATGGACTATAAGAAGATTTGCAGCACATGAGACAGAAGGCTGTGGACAGACATGATCACCAACATCACACGGCATGGACTATAAGAAGATTTGCAGCACATGAGACAGAAGGCTGTGGACAGACATGATCACCAACGCCACACGGCATGGACTATAGGAAGATTGACATGTGCTATAAGAAGAAGAAATGAACAGGAGGTACGTCCTAATAGCAGAAGAAAGCATACAGGTAAATATTATCAAATGAGACTGAAGAAAACACTACCGCTTGTAATCAAGATCCTGGGAAGAGACACATCCCCTTGTAGATCTGATCGAGTGAAACATGGAGGGAAAACTTATTAGAGGAAGACAACGCTGGATGTGGGTGGGTAAGGTAACCAGATGGACTGGAAGAAGACTGTATGGACAACTGTAAACACGCGCGACAGAGCTTCACGGAGATGACATACTGATGATACATAAATTCAGATGTTTGATATACAGGCAATTTGGGGCACATAGTGACATCATGTCTCAAATAAGCGGCTGACAAGCCAAGCCAGAGTGTGAGGAGTTTGTTGAACGCTACCAAAGCCTGATGTGGCAAACCCTTGTACGATTACAATACAATTATTAGGCGTGCTGCAGTTTCTGGCACAGACAGATTTAATAACTGTCGGCATCCGAACTATCCTTCGTATACATTTGTTACTGTAACTGTTTATATCTGAACGTTCTATCATATACATTTGTTACTGTAACTGTTTATATCTGAACGTTCTATCATATACCTACATTTGTTACTGTAACTGTTTATATCTGAACGTTCTATCATATACATTTGTTACTGTAACTGTTTATATCTGAACGTTCTATCATATACATTTGTTACTGTAACTGTTTATATCTGAATGTTCTATCATATACATTTGCTACTGTAACTGTATATATTGAACGTTCTCTCGCATACAGTTGTTACTGTATCTATTTATATGTGAACTTTCTATCATATACATTTATTACTGAAACTATTTATGTATGAACTTTATATCGTATACATTTGTTACCATAATTATTTATATCTGAGCCTTTTCTTGTAAACAATCGTTACTGAAACTATTTATATCCGAACTTTTTGCCGTACACATTTGTTACTGTAATTATTTATATCCGAACTTCCTGCCGTATACAATTGTTGCAGTATCTAGGAGAGGACTTCAAACTACACCATAAATTGTTATTTTATTTCTTATTTATTTTTTGGTGGATATATTCTGAAAACAAAGAACAAATGTATCATTTTTCGATGTAGTCACCACTGCGTTCAGTGCAAGTCCTCCAGCGTCGATACTCTACCGCAGATAGCTTTTGCTGTAACTATTTATATCTGAAGTTTCTACCGCAGACAGCTGTTGCTGTAACTTTTTATATCTGAAGTATCTACCGCAGACAGTTGTTGCTGTAACTATTTATATCTGAAGTTTTTACCACAGACATTTGTGACTGTAACTATTTATATCTCAAGCTTCTTCCGCAGACAGTTGTTACTATAACTATTTATATCTGAAGTTTCTTTCGCAGACAGTTGTTACTGTAACTATTTATATCTGAAGTTTTTACCGCAGAAAGTTGTTACTGTAACTATTTATATCTGAAGTTTTTACCGCATACAGTTGTTACTGTAACTATTTATATCTGAAGTTTCTAACGCAGACAGTTGTGACTGTAACTATTTATATCTGAAGTTTCTACTGCAGACAGTTGTTACTGTAACTATTTATATCTGACGATTCTACGACAGACAGTTGTTACTGTAACTATACACACATTTATTTGTTCATGGATTTTACAGGGTTATATGGCTCTGTCTCTTTCCGTAAGGCCTTCTGCGGAAAGCGTAGCTCAAAGCACAAACACTGTAGCTCCAGCGACGACCCCCAGGAGTCTCCGATAAAAGTGCACTCGTGAGCCGAAAGACGTAGCCTGGAATCGAACCCATAATCTTCAGAGCGAGAGGCAGGCGGGTTAACCACTTGGCCACGGTGACTCCCTGAGCTTGTGATTAGGCGAGTCGGTGGGAGATGCCGAATCCTGGTACCAATGCTGATGAAGGTTGATGAGTGTGAGTAGCCAATAAATGATGCCTGTCCACGCCATGAGCTGTAGAGGATACATGGTACCAGTGATATATTTATAGGCCAGTCAACACTTGATGGGGGTGTGGTTAATATCAGGCCAGTCAACGCTTGATGGGGGTGTGGTCGATATCAGACCTGTCAACGCTTGATTGGGGGGGGGGGGGTGTTAATGTCAGGCCAATCAACGCTTGACGGGGTGTGGTGAATATCACGCCAGTCAACGCTTGATGGGGGTGTGGTTAACATCAGGCCAATCAACGCTTGATGGAGGTGTGGTCAATATCAGGCCAATCAACACTTGATGGAGGTGTGGTTAACATCAGGCCAATCAACGCTTGATGGGGGTGTGGTTAACATCAGGCCAATCAACGCTTGATGGGGGTGTGGTTAACATCAGGCCAGTCAACGCTTGATGGGGTGTGGTTAATATCAGGCCAGTCTTGATTACTTCCCATACCATTTTTGAGAAAAATTTTGTTAGGCTGGTCCTCGTGGATCCCATGTTTGTAAACAAATAAATCCCTGCACCGGTGGGGAATTGAACACATAGACACTGTACAGGCTGGCAAGGACGCAAGCCACTGGGTTATGGTCACTTCAGTTGCCATGTGTGGGAGAACGGAAACAGCCGCCAGACTGGTGGCCATTTTTCGCTGGTATAGCTGATTGGTTGACTTCTCATCTCTATAAGCCTGTCAGCTTAGCTCGTTAGACCGATGTCTTCAGGTTCCAGTGTTCTGGCCATAGAAAAGTCACAGGACGTCGTAGTCAACTTCATCATTTTTTTTTGGCTGTTTGTGATTCCTTGGCAAGTTTACGTTCAGTATTTTGCCATTGTTAGAAAGGGTTTGCATATATTAAAGTGAAGTTGGTTTAGCAGCCATCTTCTTGACTCGGCCTGTGCGCACACTTCATCCATGCGGGGACAGTTCTTTCTTCCTTCTCTAAACTCACAATAGAGGATTTGGGAAAGTCCGTTACCGGAGCGTCACATCTGCGTGGTGGTATGATGACACTTGGCCAGGCTAAAGTCCACGCAGACGATCCCTAATGTCTGGTCAGTGTGAGACCTGATCCCTGGGTGTGTAGCCTCGCGGGTTTATTTTTTAGAGATGTGAGCGAGTATTTATTGTGGCCATTTCTTGCATCTTTCGCAGACTTCAAAACTAGACGGTGTAACAGCCAAAGTCTACTACGACCGGGCTGCTTAATAAGTGGGATCGCAATTCAAACCGTGCAACGAACATTTCAACTGTTGGAATCTTGAGGCAGCTGAATAAAGAACATCCCAGCTGTTGGAATCTTGAGGCAGCTGAACAAAGAATATTCTAGCTGTTGGAATCTCGTTGTTTGCTAACTACACATCACGTGGTCATCGTCACGGCTGCTGGCTAGTCAGCTGACATCATTGTCTATAATTAGTAACACTACGTTACATTTTGTATGTTGATCATTTATATATTTATATCCATAAAGACGATCAATTACGATCAATGTTTAGTGATATGTGTACGGAAGAAAATTGCTTTAGTTATTTTTATATAGAATCTTGAGCCATAAGAGTGGTCTAACTTGCGTTAGGATAGTACACTGTTGATACAGCCTATCCATTTGTTTCTGGATCCTTCTTCAGCTCTGCCGCCACACTTTCTTCTGTTGTAGGCAGCTGCTGTTATTAATGTTAATAAATGCGTAATACATTATTGTCTACAATCAACAACACGTCGACAGTTGGTAATTGTCTACAATTAATTGTATCAGACACCTTGCGCTGATTTCCATACAATGGTATAAGTGGTTGTCGTTCAGAAAGGAATAGCAAACTGCTGAAAGTAAACTTGGCAAGACATCACAAAAAAATGCAGCGTCCTGTAAAGATATGCAACTAACTTTAACTACAATTGTTAAAAGACAAGCCTCTACATTGCGGCAATGTCTGCAAACTAAGAAATAATTGAAATTTTGTTATCGCTTGGGAATCATTGCTCGCTGCAAACATTCCTTGGCAGTTGAGAATCATTGCTCGCTGCAAACATTCCTTGACAGTTGGGAATCATTGCTCGCTGCAAACATTCCTTGGCAGTTGAGAATCATTGCTGGCTGCAAACATTCCTTGACAGTTGGGACTCATTGCTCGCTGCAAACATTCCTTGGCAGTTGAGAATCATTGCTCGCTGCAAACATTCCTTGACAGTTGGGAATCATTGCTCGCTGCAAACATTCCTTGGCAGTTGGGAATCATTGCTCGCTGCAAACATTCCTTGACAGTTGGGAATCATTGCTCGCTGCAAACATTCCTTGGCAGTTGGGAATCATTGCTGGCTGCAAACATTCCTTGGCAGTTGGGAATCATTGCTGGCTGCAAACATTCCTTGGCAGTTGGGAATCATTGCTGGCTGCAAACATTCCTTGGCAGTTGGGAATCATTGCTGGCTGCAAACATTCCTTGGCAGTTGGGAATCATTGCTGGCTGCAAACATTTCTTGGCAGTTGGGAATCATTGCTGGCTGCAAACATTCCTTGGCAGTTGGGAATCATTGCTGGCTGCAAACATTCCTTGGCAGTTGGGAATCATTGCTGGCTGCAAACATTCCTTGGCAGTTGGGAATCATTGCTGGCTGCAAACACTTCTTGGCAGTTGGGAATCATTGCTGGCTGCAAACATTCCTTGGCAGTTGGGAATCATTGCTGGCTGCAAACATTCCTTGGCAGTTGGGAATCATTGCTGGCTGCAAACATTCCTTGGCAGTTGGGAATCATTGCTGGCTGCAAACATTCCTTGGCAGTTGGGAATCATTGCTGGCTGCAAACATTCCTTGGCAGTTGGGAATCATTGCTGGCTGCAAACATTCCTTGGCAGTTGGGAATCATTGCTGGCTGCAAACATTCCTTGGCAGTTGGGAATCATTGCTGGCTGCAAACATTCCTTGGCAGTTGGGAATCATTGCTGGCTGCAAACATTCCTTGGCAGTTGGGAATCATTGCTGGCTGCAAACATTCCTTGGCAGTTGGGAATCATTGCTGGCTGCAAACATTCCTTGGCAGTTGGGAATCATTGCTGGCTGCAAACATTCCTTGGCAGTTGGGAATCATTGCTGGCTGCAAACATTCCTTGGCAGTTGGGAATCATTGCTGGCTGCAAACATTCCTTGGCAGTTGGGAATCATTGCTGGCTGCAAACATTCCTTGGCAGTTGGGAATCATTGCTGGCTGCAAACATTCCTTGGCAGTTGGGAATCATTGCTGGCTGCAAACATTCCTTGGCAGTTGGGAATCATTGCTGGCTGCAAACATTCCTTGGCAGTTGGGAATCATTGCTGGCTGCAAACATTCCTTGGCAGTTGGGAATCATTGCTCGCTGCAAACATCCCTTGGCAGTTGGGAATCATTGCTGGCTGCAAACATTCCTTGGCAGTTGGGAATCATTGCTGGCTGCAAACATCCCTTGGCAGTTGGGAATCATTGCTGGCTGCAAACATTCCTTGGCAGTTGGGATTCATTGCTCGCTGCAAACATCCCTTGGCAGTTGGGAATCATTGCTGGCTGCAAACATCCCTTGGCAGTTGGGAATCATTGCTCGCTGCAAACATTCCTTGGCAGTTGGGATTCATTGCTCGCTGCAAACATTTCTTAGCATTTGGAAGATCGTTGAATGTTGCAAACATTTCTTGCCAGCTGGCTGATCGTTGCGAGTTGTGTTAACAACAGAATATGATGTTCTCTGTGTGCAGCTGAGGAAAGGCAACAAATGCAGTGCTAAAATATCGCAGCTGAGCTGTAGAACGAACAGTACGCATCCCACTCGCAATACTAGACAACGGATGAAGCATGTAGAAGATGAAATGTAGGCATGTGTAGGCAAGACGAATGGTATTACATCAGGTTGCACAGTTGGCATCATCGGTAATTCCCTGTTATCAGAAACCTCGGGCTGGTCCAACGTTTGGTGTCGTAGTTGTCTAAACATGTCTGTTGGCTCTTCCTTCTTGTCAACTATTCCCTGAACTTGTCTGTTGGCTCTTCCTTCTTGTCAACTACTCCCTGAACATGTCTGTTGGCTCTTCCTTCTTGTCAACTATTCCCTGAACTTGGATGTTGGCACCAGCTTATGTGACTAGTTGAACAGACCCATCTACAGAAGCAGTTTCCTCGCATGGGTTTGGAATCTAACATGCTGGTACATGTTCGAAGGGCTCCATCAAATATGAAGTTAACGGTGTGGGGAGTTATTGTTTTATATAATCTGTTTTATCATGTGCTTCTTCATACAATAAAGATATCACCAAAGGTTCTCTTATGTCTGTGTGTGTGTGTGTGTTTGTGTGGGCGGGTGTGTATGTGTGGGGGGGGGCGCTCAGTCGCCGTGTTGATCTGCCTTTGACACTTTAGGTGATGATGTTAGTTGCAAGACAATTGTATGTGGAGCTGTGGTTATAAGATGGAAGACCAGTGTTTGTGGAGCTGTGGTTATAAGATGGAAGACCAGTGTTTGTGGAGCTGTGGTTATAAGATGGAAGACCAGTGTTTGTGGAGCTGTGGTTATAAGATGGAAGACCAGTGTTTGTGGAGCTGTGGTTATAAGATGGAAGACCAGTGTTTGTGGAGCTGTGGTTATAAGACGGAAGACCAGTGTTTGTGGAGCTGTGGTTATAAGTTGGAAGTCAAATGTTTGTGGAGCTGTGGTTATCAGTTGAAAGGAAAGTTTGTAGAGCTGTGGTTTTAACTTGGAAGACTATGGTTTGTGGAGCTGTTGTTATCAGTTGGAAGATCAGTGTTTGTGAAGCTGTGGTGATGTTAGATGGAAGACAAATGTGTTTGAGCTGTGATGATGTTAGTTGGAAGACAAATTTATTTGAGCTGTGATGATGTTAGTTGGAAGACAAATGTGTTTGAGCTGTGATGATGTTAGTTGGAAGACAAATGTGTTTGAGCTGTGATGATGTTAGTTGGAAGACAAATGTATTTGAGCTGTGGTGATGTTAGTTTGAAGACCAGTGTTTGTGGAGCAGTTGTGATGTTAGTTGTAAGACACATGTTTGTGGAGCTGTGGTGATGTTAGTTGGAAGACAAGTATATCTGGAGCTGTGGTGATGTTAGTTGGAAGACAAGTGTTTGTGGAGCTGTGGTGATATTAGATGGAAGTCCAGTGTTTGTGGAGCTGTGGTGATGTTAGTTGGAAGACCAGGGTTTGTGGAGCTGTAGTGATGTTAGTTGGAAGACAAGGGTTTGTGGAGCTGTGGTGATGTTAGTTGGAAGACAAGTGTTTGTGGGGCTGTGGTGATGTTAGTTGGAAGACAAGTGTTTGTGGAGCTGTGGTGATGTTAGTTAGAAGGCAAGCCATTAGAGCTATTAAATCCTGTGGGACTATCCTCGCCAGCATAGCTCTATTAGCTGGTGGATTTGTAGAGTGAGTGTGTCTTGCCCACTCCTGATAACTTCTATTGGAATCCCATCCTTACCTGGAGCCTTGCCAGATGCAAGTTCATTTATAGCACACTTAACTTCTGTTATGATGGGAAGTGTGTCCAGGTGGTCAAGAGTTGGTAGAGCCTCTATGGCGTTGGGGGCATCATCCGCTAGCTTGGTCTCGCTTAAGTAAAGCTACAAATAGTGCTCTACCCATCTATCCATCTACTGTGTCTTATCAGTCACGATTTCTCCAGTCAAGGTTTTCCGTGGTGCACTTCTTTTGATCAATAGACCACAGGCTTTCTTTATCCCTTCATACATGCATCTGATGTTTCCCTTATTACTTGCATTTTGAATGAACTCACACAACGCGATCCAATAGTCATTCGCACACTGCATGGCAGCCTTTGCACATCCTTCCTAGCTTGCTTCAGCTCACTGAGAGTGTTACGCGTTGTTCTTTCCTTGTTTCTTAAGAGAGCTATCTTCTTTTTATCAATCAAGGGCTGCAGTGTCTGGCTTTTTGCCGCAAACCAGTCCTGCCTCTTGTGATCCACAGTGCTGTAAACCGCTACCTCTGTTTTATAAAGTTTCCCCTTAAGTTTACCCCCAACTTGTCACTTGCTGTACAATTATCTGATGTTTCACAGAGAGCGTCTTCTGACATATCGCTTTGCAACTCAAAGCACTTATCATGATCTTGGGTGTGAATAATATAATATTATTAATCCTGGCGCTAGATTTGTGTTTAGTCGTGTAGATTCTCTTTGGTCTCAGTCTAAGCCTTGCAACAACTAAAGAATGATCAGTATCCCAATCAGCACTGTTGTAGCTTCGAGTTAATGATGTTTTATGCAAATGTTTTCTTGTCTTGATGAAGTCTAGCTGATGCCAATGGCCGGATCTTGGGTGTTTCCATGTGACCTTATGCCGCTCAATTGTTTTAAAAAGATGAGTTTGTAATACATAGGTCGTTTCTTGTACAATGCTCCAGCAGCCTTTGTCTAAGGTAATTCATGTGACCGATGTTGTGTTTTCCCAAGGGACACTGGCCATAAACTCGAGTCCTTGACCACAAGAGCATTAAAATCACCAAGCATGTACATGTAGTCAGATTTTGGTACAGCTTTGATCACTGAGTCTAACTCCTCATAAAATGAATCCTTCACATCAGATGAAGTGAGTGTCGGAGAATATGCAGTGATAACGGTGGGCAAAAAAAAAAAACACATACAAGTTGGTTGTCAAGCGCAAGGATATTAATCTTTCATTTCCGCCAGCTGGAATGTCAATCATTCCCAGTAGTGGATTCTTCACTGCAAAGCCATTTCTATGTTGCCTGTTTACTCCCTGCCCCCTGCCTTTCCACACACAAAAAAGGTGTAATGGGTTTTCCTGGGTGACCTTTTCTCAGCGAGGCGAGTCTCCTGCAAGCAAGCAGTTCAGCATCAATTACAGCCGTTTTTCGCGCCCCGTCAATATTCGCCAGCAAGAATTGGCAATGTCCCGACTGCAGGATCTGATGTTATATGAGAATGCTTAGTTCTTCTACAACATGTATCATGCATGCAGGAGTAGAGTCTGTAACGGCAGCCTTCCCATGGTTGAAGGGCAGCACAGCCAGACATCATGCGGGTGTAACGGAGTTCGGTTAGGAAAGTGAACTCTGGCATGCTCCGGGTGGAGTGACTGGGATTGCTGGAAAGTACAGAGATGAGCATATCGTGGATTTTCTGCCCATGGCATGCTGGAGTGGTGGGCAATGAATAGGTTGATAGATTATCTGCAGTCCCGCTGTGTGAATACCTACTTTATGATGACGGTGATGTAGTGAAGGCTGTCTGGGACCGGATAGAGAGAGCAGCGGAACAGTCGGAATATCCATGTCTGGAGAGACTGACCCAGAGAGTGAGTGAGCAGAGGTTCTGGACGATGTTCAAACCCTAGAGGAAACCCCGGGCGCATGTGCAACCACATTATTGCTGGAATAATCAGGATGGGAACTCTGCGCTGCCTGTCGACAAAGGGGGCGTGGCAAGTGTGGGATTACCCGGAATGAGGTAATCAGTTGATGGGTATAATGTAAACAGCCCGCGTCATGCTGATAACTCGGGTTGTGTCGCTGAGCAGGAGAAGGAGAGACAACACATTGGATATAACTGCAACAAACCTCTTAATCTGAATACAATAAAAGCATGAGTAATAATGGTTACAAAGAAATAAATTATCTTCCCAAATGCAACATCAACGTTATTAGAAGCAGTCTGAAAGAAATCGTCTCGTATTGAATCAAGTGTGTACTGCCGACAGACAGTCATCAGCGCCGCCCGGCATGGATTATAATAAGATGCTGCTGCTTAGTGTACGAGGTGTGAATATATGTGTCTGTTGATGTCGACTGACATATCAAAGACTTATCAACATATGCGCGGCCTAACATGACCTAGACTTGTGATTATGGAGTCTGTTTATATTCTGCTAACAACAACACAAATAAGAAAGCAGAACTAATATCCAAGATGTTCTGAAATGTTTATTACTTCAAATTCCAAAGAAAATAATAGTTGATAACATTCTTAAAAGTATCGAAATTAAAAAAGGCAAAATATTAAAATCACCACATTGCTAAAAGATTTCCGCTGTAAAACACGCATCATGGGCGCCTAGACATACATTATATATATTTACAGTGTGTTTTAGACTGTACGTTTTCCATTTCCTTTCAAGAAATGAAAGTGATGTGTTGTTTCTGTTGCTGCTTGTGTGAAATGTGGAACATGTATGCATATGACTCAATGTGACATAATACGAAATCACGTGACTCAGTGTGACATATTTAGAAGCCACGTGACATTACTGTTGGTAAATTATGCAACGCCCTCTAACCCGGAAACACGACAGAAACACAACCAGCGCGGATGTTCCTGGGAACAAAGACAACCCGACCTTGCCGACATTGCTTGCGATTGGGGGACATGGCTGGCAAGTGTCCCTACAGCCATCTGGTAACAACAACCGCAGACATGAGCAGCCACGCAGAAAAGAAGTGATATCTTGGTGAACCTGCAACGAGAGGGACAAGAGGCAAGTTACAGAGTATTGCCGATAGTTGCGACATGTCTATCGAAGCGGAAGGGATCCAGTCCCCACACCTCATAAATCACGATCTAGCATACGTGAAGGCTTAATAATATTTACATCATTTCTTAGCCAGATTGATTGAGCTACCGTATGACAGTAGACGGTACTACCTGCTTTCTGTTAGCTCCGATTGTTGCGCGGCATTCACTAAACCCAACACCCTATATTATGCCAACGGCTTCGAGTGGAGAAGCGCATTGGGGGAGAGGGGGTTTTAAAAGCCTTACCCAAGAGTGAGGAAATGCAACCTAAAGACTAAATGCCATGGCAGGGCAGACCTGGTCTGAATCTTGGTAGGCAATTGGTCTAGGATGAAAGCTCTGACAGGCGACAGTTAGAGCATTGCATTGCTGATCCAACGGCGTCTGCAACTTGTCTTGTTTCAGACGTATTGGTGTTACTTTTCTTCATGAGTAAACTAGGCAAGGCAGGAGAGGGATCTTGCTGCATGGGCAACACATGGTCTCTACAGTTCAGCCCAGGCTTTGTGTTATGGAGAGGTATAACTCCATTTTACAAACTATCGTCTGCCAAGATGGCAAGGTGCCAGTCATCTCTTAATAAGGAAATCACGTGGTTATAGTGGAACCAATATGGTGGAGGCGAAAATTGTAAGGAACCTTTCCTAGCTCTTCCCACATGTCATGGATGTCAGCTCTTCCCACGTGTCATGGATGTCAGCTCTTCCCACATGTCATGGATGTCAGCTCTTCCCACATGTCATGGATATCAGCTCTTCCCACATGTCATGGATGTCAGCTGTGCCCACATGTCATGGATGTCAGCTCTTCCCACATGTCATGGATGTCAGCTCTTCCCACATGTCATGGATGTCAGCTGTGCCCACATGTCATGGATGTCAGCTGTGCCCACATGTCATGGATGTCAGCTGTGCCCACATGTCATGGATGTCAGCTCTTCCCACATGTCATGGATGTCAGCTCTTCCCACATGTCATGGATGTCAGCTCTTCCCACATGTCATGGATGTCAGCTCTTCCCACATGTCATGGATGTCAGCTCTTCCCACATGTCATGGATGTCAGCTCTTCCCACATGTCATGGATGTCAGCTCTTCCCACATGTCATGGATGTCAGCTGTGCCCACGTGTCATGGATGTCAGCTCTTCCCACATGTCATGGATGTCAGCTGTGCCCACATGTCATGGATGTCAGCTCTTCCCACATGTCATGGATGTCAGCTGTGCCCACATGTCATGGATGTCAGCTGTGCCCACATGTCATGGATGTCAGCTCTTCCCACATGTCATGGATGTCAGCTCTTCCCACGTGTCATGGATGTCAGCTCTTCCCACATGTCATGGATGTCAGCTCTTCCCACATGTCATGGATGTCAGCTCTTCCCACATGTCATGGATGTCAGCTGTGCCCACGTGTCATGGATGTCAGCTCTTCCCACATGTCATGGATGTCAGCTGTGCCCACATGTCATGGATGTCAGCTCTTCCCACATGTCATGGATGTCAGCTCTTCCCACATGTCATGGATGTCAGCTCTTCCCACATGTCATGGATGTCAGCTCTTCCCACGTGTCATGGATGTCAGCTCTTCCCACGTGTCATGGATGTCAGCTGTGCCCACATGTCATGGATGTCAGCTCTTCCCACATGTCATGGATGTCAGCTCTTCCCACATGTCATGGATGTCAGCTCTTCCCACATGTCATGGATGTCAGCTGTGCCCACATGTCATGGATGTCAGCTGTGCCCACGTGTCATGGATGTCAGCTGTGCCCACATGTCATGGATGTCAGCTCTTCCCACATGTCATGGATGTCAGCTCTTCCCACATGTCATGGATGTCAGCTCTTCCCACATGTCATGGATGTCAGCTCTTCCCACATGTCATGGATGTCAGCTCTTCCCACATGTCATGGATGTCAGCTGTGCCCACATGTCATGGATGTCAGCTGTGCCCACATGTCATGGATGTCAGCTGTGCCCACATGTCATGGATGTCAGCTCTTCCCACATGTCATTGATGTCAGCTGTGCTTTCCTAAAGAGAGCTGCACTTTAGCTCAGGGAGGTGCCGAGGTCGAAAAATTGTCAAATCCGAGCAGTCTCCAGTCACGTGTCAGCAAACCACTGGACACGCCTGAAGGTGAACTAGCAGCCACCTGTGTGTTACAGCCATGTCTGTACAGACAGTCGTTACTGGCCACCTGGTGTTACAGCCATGTCTGTACAGACAGTCGTTACTGGCCACCTGGTGTTACAGCCATGTCTGTACAGACAGTCGTTACTGGCCACCTGTGTGTTACAGCCATGTCTGTACAGACATTCGTTACTGGCCACCTGGTGTTACAGCCATGTCTGTACAGACAGTCGTTACTGGCCACCTGGTGTTACAGCCATATCTGTACAGACAGTCGTTACTGGCCACCTGGTGTTACAGCCATGTCTGTACAGACAGTCGTTACTGGCCACCTGGTGTTACAGCCATGTCTGTACAGACAGTCGTTACTGGCCACATGATGTTACAGCCATATCTGTATAGACATTCGTTACTGGCCACATGGTGTTACAGCCATGTCTATACAGACAGTCGTTTTGGCCACATGGTGTTACAGCCATGTCTGTACAGACAGTCCTTACTGGCCAGCTGTGTGTTACAGCCATGTCTGTACAGACAGTCGTTACTGGCCACATGGTGTTACAGCCATGTCTGTACAGACAGTCGTTACTGGCCACCTGGTGTTACAGCCATGTCTGAACAGACAGTCGTTACTGGCCACCTGGTGTTACAGCCATGTCTGTACAGACAGTCGTTACTGGCCAATTGGTGTTACAGCCATGTCTGTACAGACATTCGTTACTGGCCACCTAGTGTTACAGCCATGTCTGTACAGACATTCGTTACTGGCCACCTGGTGTTACAGCCATGTCTGTACAGACAGTCGTTACTGGCCACCTGGTGTTACAGCCATGTCTGTACAGACAGTCGTTACTGGCCACCTGGTGTTACAGCCATGTCTGTACAGACAGTCGTTACTGGCCACCTGGTGTTACAGCCATGTCTGTACAGACAGTCGTTACTGGCCACCTGGTGTTACAGCCATGTCTGTACAGACAGTCGTTACTGGCCACCTGGTGTTACAGCCACGTCTGTACAGACATTCGTTACTGGCCACGTGGTGTTACAGCCATGCCTGTACAGACATTCGTTACTGGCCACATGGTGTTATAGCCATGTCTGTACATACAGTCGTTACTAGCCACCTGTGTGTTACAGCCATGTCTGTACAGACATTCGTTACTGGCCACGTGGTGTTACAGCCATGTCTGTACAGACAGTCGTTACTGGCCACATGGTGTTACAGCCATGTCTGTACAAACAGTCGTTACTGGCCACATGGTGTTATAGCCATGTCTGTACAAACATTCGTTACTAGCCACCTGTGTGTTACAGTCATGTCTGTACATACAGTCGTTACTAGCCACCTGTGTGTTACAGTCATGTCTGTACAGACATTCGTTACTGGCCACGTGGTGTTACAGTCATGTCTGTACAGACATTCGTTACTGGCCACCTGTGTGTTACAGCCATGTCTGTACAGACAGTCGTTACTGGCCACCTGGTGTTATAGCCATGTCTGTACAGACAGTCGTTACTGGCCACCTGTGTGTTACAGCATTGTCTGTACAGACAGTCGTTACTGGCCACCTGGTGTTACAGCCATGTCTGTACAGACAGTCGTTACTGGCCACCTGGTGTTACAGACATGTCTGTACAGACCTCTACTTCCCCAGACAGTTTATGGTAGCCATGTTATGTCAATTTGTGTATATCCAAATCCGAATAGATGCGCTTCGAACTCATGATCACCGCACGGACAAGCGAGTGTCCAGTCTCTACACCACAACTGCTCCCGTGTAGACACATACACGGTTAGGACATAAAACAGCTATGATATAACACGGCTATGATATAACACGGCTATGATATAACACGGCTATGATATAACACGGCTAGGATATAACACGGCTATGATATAACACTGCTAGGATATAACACGGCTAAGACATAACACGGCTAGGACATAAAATAGCTTGGGCATAATATGGCTTAGACATAGCACGGCATGGACATAACAGTTTGGGCATAATAGCTTGGGCATAACACAGCTTTCACGTAACACGGATTGGACATAACACAGCTTTCACGTAACACGGATTGGACATAACACAGCTTTCACGTAACACGGATTGGACATAACACAGCTTTCACGTAACACGGATTGGACATAACACAGCTTTCACGTAACACGGATTGGACATTACACGGCCTGGAGATAGCTTAGACAACATGGCTTGGACATAACACGGCTTGGACACAACATGACTTGGACACAACATGGCTTGGACACAACACGACTTGGACACAACATGGCTTGGACACAACATGGCATGGACATAACATGGCTTGGACATAACATGGCTTGGACATAACATGGCTTGGACATAACATGGCTTGGACATAACATGGCTTGGACATAACATGGCTTGGACATAACATGGCTTGGACATAACATGGCTTGGACACAACATGGCTTGGACATAACATGGCTTGGACACAACATGGCTTGGACACAACATGGCTTGGACATAACATGGCTTGGAAACGGACATAACATGGATTGGACATAACATGGATTGGACATAACATGGCTTGGACATAACATGGCTTGGACATAACATGGCTTGGACATAACATGGCTTGGGCACAACATGGCTTGGACACAACATGGCTTGGACACAACATGGCTTGGACACAACATGGCTTGGACATAACATGGCTTGGACATAACATGGCTTGGACACAACATGGCTTGGACATAACATGGCTTGGACATAACATGGCTTGGACACAACACGGCTTGGACATAACATGGCTTGGACATAACATGGCTTGGACATAACATGGCTTGGACACAACATGGCTTGGACACAACATGGCTTGGACATAACATGGCTTGGACACAGCATGGCTTGGACACAACATGGCTTGGACACGGACATAACATGGCGTAGACATAACATGGCTTGGACATAACATGGCTTGGACACAACATGGCTTGAACATAACATGGCTTGGACATAACATGGCTTGGACACGGACATAACATGGCTTGGACATAACATGGCTTGGACACAACATGGCTTGGACATAACATGGCTTGGACACGGACATAACATGGCTTGGACACAACATGGCTTGGACACAACATGGCTTGGACACAACATGGCTTGGACATAACATGGCTTGGACATAACATGGCTTGGACATAACATGGCTTGGACATATCACGGCTTTCAATCCCAGGGCAGCTTTGTAGGATGTGCTCTGGTGCTCCACAGCGTCTCTTTTAAACTCTCTGTACTCACGGAAGGACTCTTCTGAGATAAAACTGCTCTCTAAAGCGCCTTCTAATTCTCGTCTGCTGATATCTGCCTAGTTTGTTCCAACTTTCTGTCTGAACTGTCATCTTTGTTTTATTATCTCCAATTCACTTTCATATCTTGTTTAATGAGTGCCTGTGTTGCTTCGGAGCTGTAGGAAGGGCGAAGCAGCTCCAGATTCCCCCAAGGCTTTGCCAGCTCATCCGCCTTTCCATTCCCAGGGATGGCACAGTGAACTGGTATCCACAGCAGTATGTCTCTCACGGCCTCGTCACCCAGCACGGAATAAGAGACGTGTGGGTAAGACCAGGCTAGGGTAGACACGAGAGCCACGTCGGAAGAATGAGGAGCTTCGTCAACCGGCACGGAATAAGAGACGTGTGGGTAAGACCAGGCTAGGGTAGACACGAGAGCCACGTCGGAAGAATGAGGAGCTTCGTCAACCAGCACGGAATAAGAGACGTGTGGGTAAGACCAGGCTAGGGTAGACACGAGAGCCACGTCGGAAGAATGAGGAGCTTCGTCACCCAGCACGGAATAAGAGACGTGTGGGTAAGACCAGGCTATGGTAGACACGAGAGCCACGTCGGGAGAATGAGGAGCTTCGTCAACCAGCACGGAATAAGAGACGTGTGAGTAAGACCAGGCTAGGGTAGACACGAGAGGCACGTAGAGAGAATGAGGACCTTCGTCAACCAGCACGGAATAAGAGACGTGTGGGTAAGACCAGGTTAGGGTAGACACGAGAGCCACGTCGGAAGAATGAGGAGCTTCGTCACCCAGCACGGAATAAGAGACGTGTGGGTAAGACCAGGCTAGGGTAGACACGAGAGCCACGTCGGGAGAATGAGGAGCTTCGTCAACCAGCACGGAATAAGAGACGTGTGGGTAAGACCAGGCTAGGGTAGACACGAGAGGCACGTAGAGAGAATGAGGACCTTCGTCAACCAGCACGGAATAAGAGACGTGTGGGTAAGACCAGGTTAGGGTAGACACGAGAGCCACGTCGGAAGAATGAGGAGCTTCGTCAACCAGCACGGAATAAGAGACGTGTGGGTAAGACCAGGTTAGGGTAGACACGAGAGCCACTTCGGAAGAATGAGGAGCTTCGTCAACCAGCACGGAATAAGAGACGTGTGGGTAAGACCAGGTTAGGGTAGACACGAGAGCCACGTCGGAAGAATGAGGAGCTTCGTCAACCAGCACGGAATAAGAGACGTGTGGGTAAGACCAGGCTAGGGTAGACACGAGAGCCACGTCGGGAGAATGAGGAGCTTCGTCAACCAGCACGGAATAAGAGACGTGTGGGTAAGACCAGGTTAGGGTAGACACGAGAGCCACGTCGGGAGAATGAGGAGCTTCGTCAACCAGCACGGAATAAGAGACGTGTGGGTAAGACAAGGCTAGGGTAGACACGAGAGCCACGTCGGGAGAATGAGGAGCTTCGTCAACCAGCACGGAATAAGAGACGTGTGGGTAAGACCAGGCTAGGGTAGACACGAGAGCCACGTCGGGAGAATGAGGAGCTTCGTCAACCAGCACAGAGCTGATACCATTAGCCACCGGACGCTGATGCATATGTTAGGGAGAGGATCTGTGCACCTATAGATATGTCCGGAGTGCAAGAATGTTAGCTAAACAGATAACTAACTAACCAATCACTGCAGGACTAGATCTGTTCTTCTGGACAACATCTGACACAACATCACAACAGTAACATCTAACACAACAATACAACATTAACATTTAACACAACATCACAACGGCAACATCTAACACAACATCACAACAGCAAGATTTAACACAACATCACAACATTAACATGTAAAACATCATCACAACAACAATATCTAACACAACAATACAACAGCAACATCTAACACAATGTCACAACAGCAACATCTAACACAATATTACAACAACAACATCTAACACAATATTACAACAACAACATCTAACACAACAACACAACAGCACCATCTAACACAACATTACAAGATTAACATCTAACACAACATCACAACGGCAACATCTAACACAACATCACAACGGCAACATCTAACACAACATCACAACGACAACATCTAACACAGCAATACAACATTAACATATAACACAACATCACAACAGGAATGTCTAATACAACATCACAACGGCAACATCTAACACAATATCACAACGGCAACATCTAACACAATATCACAACAATTACATCTAAAACTGCACAATATTAAAATCTAACACAACATCGCAACATTAATATCTAACACAACGGCAAAACGGCAACATATAACACACCATCACAACATTAACATCTAACACAATATCACAACAGAAACGTCTAAAAAAATATGACAACAGCAACATCTAAAACAACATAACAATAGCAATATCTAACACTATATCACAACATTAACATCTAACACAACATCACAACGGCAACATCTAATACAACATTACAACATTAATATTTAACACAACATCGCAACAGCAACATCTAACACAATATCACAACAGCAACATCTAACACAATATCACAACAGCAACATCTAACACAATATCACAACAGCAAAATCTAACACAATATCACAACGGCAACATCTACACAATATCACAACAGCAACATCTAACACAAGATCACAACAGCAACATCTAACACAATATCACAACAGCAAAATCTAACACAATATCACAACAGCAAAATCTAACACAATATCACAACGGCAACATCTAACACAGCATCACAACATTGACATGTAAAACATAACATCATAACTACAACAACATCTAACACAAGAATACATCAGCAACATCTAACACTTCATAATATTAAAATCTAAATCAACATATCAATATTAACATCTAATACAACGTCACAACGGCAACATCTAACACAACATCACAACATTAACATCTAACACAACATCACAACAGAAACATCTAACACAACATCACAACATTAACATCTAACACAACATCACAACATTAACACCTAAGTGAACAAACTGCATCATTCTCTACAACTTCAGCGACACGACAATAGCAATGATGAGACAATCACAACATCAATACAGCATCACAACAGCTACACAACCTCACAGCAGCATCTAACACAACATCACACCAGCAACACAACATCACAATAGCAACAACAGCGACGACATACATACCTCCGCTTTTCGTTGCTGAAATGTTAAAGAAGAAATAATTAAAGAAACAATTTACCTTTCGATTAACGAAGATACAAATCATATATAGTACGATTTATTGCCTGGCACATTTTGCTGCATCTCGTCAGATACTTACTGCAGATGTCACACAATATAGAGTAAAATAATTAGATTCATCGTTCAAGCTGAAATATACACATGTTCGCACAGTAATATCAGTTTATTACCATGTTAATTTTAAATTGACTTTCATGTCTTTCTGTTTGCACAAAATTGGCTTGTGCAGATGGATCATTATTGCTTCTGCAAACTTTAACAAACGACCATTCTGTGTATGAAACAACACGCGGAAGGCGCTGTCTCTATCAATGACATGACCTACTACCAACTACGGTCCCTAAGCTCAAGGTATTTATACAGCTAAACTTTCGAGGGAATGACGTCTACAGGACCAGCTCGTTACAGCAGTTGGCCGAACATTCTGTGCTGTAACTCCAGTTATTAGGTACAGAACCACACCTATTCCCACCCCAGCAATAAAATAATCTACCCCTCTGTACGCCACATCTAATTGTATTTACCAATTCACATGCAGGTGCGAGTCTACATACATTTACCGAACAGAGAGGCAGTTACACAGCAGGATTGTTGAACACACACCAAAATGGGTTGACAAGAAACTACACACAAGCGATGGGATCATGGGAAGTGTGACACACCACAATTATAAACTTCCGGCGTCGTCCATTGCACACCATGTCTATCATAATCTCCCCATTAGTTCTACCACGTCGTCGTCCACGACGCCTGGCGAATACGGCCAGGGGTCCACCTGTGAGCGACACTAACTACACTGTGTCAAGAATAGCCAGTCGGTGAATGCGTGGATCATGCAGTCCACGCAGGGACGCAACCCCGACTAGCGAGACTCACAGTGGGGGGAGCGGCCAGACGGCTTGGGAGCGTTGGACAAGACAGGCGGAATGAATGGGGCTCGTATACTCGAGGGTATGAACGCGAATAGAGAGATCGCCTGTGTGAATAATAGGAGACAGTGCGCTTGTGAGTTGTGTTTATTGTATTGATATATTTATTGAATGTATTATTGCATCGTCATTGTAATTGTACGATGCATGTAAGGGTTGTGATGAGTGAGATGTGTGAATAAAGTGTTTGAATTGTAGTTGTAGTGCGTCACGTCAAGTCATTCTGTGACCGTGTTGTATCACACTTGTTGGTGATTACGAGCCTGTGTTATTGCTGTGAGCAAGCCTCTGACATGTCTTGGAAACCGGTCATGTCATTGATATGGACAGCGCTTTTCGCGTGTTGTTTCATACACAGAATGGTCGTTTGTTAAAGTTTGCAGAAGCGATAATGATCCATCTGCACAAGCCAATTTTGTGCAAAAGAAAGACATGATAGTCAGTTTAAAATTACCAAGGTAAACAATTGATATTACTGTACGAACTTGGGTATATTTCAGCTTGAACGATGCATCTAATTAATTTACTCTACGTTGTGTGACATCTGCAGTAAGTACCAGACGAGATGTAGCGAAATGTGCCAGGCAATAAATCGTACTATATATGGTTTGTGTCTTCGTTATTCAAATGCACTACGGGAAAATATTGTTTTAATTTATCATTCATTCATTCATTCATTCATTCATTCATTCATTGGTTCATTCATTCATTCGTTCGTTCGTTCGTTCATTCGGTTTTTCGTTCGTTCGTTAATTCATTCATTCATTCATCCATTCAATTTCTTTTCTTTCTCACCGCGTTGAGGAGACACGTTGGCATCTCTTTTGGTTATTCATCTTCTACCTTGAGGTAGACAGACACTGTGGATGTGTTTGGTCTGTCTTCATCTATTATGTGGTATAGAGACAACACTGGTTTTGATTTTTTTGTTCTTTGACCTCTTTACATTGGAGACACTCCCCCATTCTACCCTGGGATGTAGTCTTACAGTTGTATTTAGTGTTTCCCATTCTACCCTGGGATGTATGTAGTCTTACAGTTGTATTTAGTGTTTCCCATTCTACCCTGGGATGTAGTCTTACAGTTGTATTTAGTGTTTCCCATTCTACCCTGGGATGTAGACTTACAGTTGTATTTAGTGTTTCCCATTCTACCCTAGGATGTAGTCTTACAGTTGTATTTAGTGTTTCCCATTCTACCCTAGGATGTAGTCTTACAGTTGTATTTAGTGTTTCCCATTCTACCCTGGGATGTAGTCTTACAGTTGTATTTAGTGTTTCCCATTCTACCCTGGGATGTAGTCTTACAGTTGTATTTAGTGTTTCCCATTCTACCCTGGGATGTAGACTTACAGTTGTATTTAGTGTTTCCCATTCTACCCTAGGATGTAGTCTTACAGTTGTATTTAGTGTTTCCCATTCTACCCTAGGATGTAGTCTTACAGTTGTATTTAGTGTTTCCCATTCTACCCTGGGATGTAGTCTTACAGTTGTATTTAGTGTTTCCCATTCTACCCTGGGATGTATGTAGTC
This sequence comes from Cepaea hortensis, assembly GCA_963921405.1. Classification (NCBI taxonomy): domain Eukaryota; kingdom Metazoa; phylum Mollusca; class Gastropoda; order Stylommatophora; family Helicidae; genus Cepaea; species Cepaea hortensis. The sequence continues at coordinate 3,836,512 of OY992883.1, read as the reverse complement.
TTACAGTTGTATTTAGTGTTTCCCATTCTACCCTGGGATGTATGTAGTCTTACAGATGTATTTAGTGTTTCCCATTCTACCCTGGGATGTATGTAGTCTTACAGTTGTATTTAGTGTTTCCCATTCTACCCTGGGATGTATGTAGTCTTACAGTTGTATTTAGTGTTTCCCATTCTACCCTGGGATGTAGTCTTACAGTTGTATTTAGTGTTTCCCATTCTACCCTGGGATGTATGTAGTCTTACAGTTGTATTTAGTGTTTCCCATTCTACCCTGGGATGTAGTCTTACAGTTGTATTTAGTGTTTCCCATTCTACCCTGGGATGTATGTAGTCTTACAGTTGTATTTAGTGTTTCCCATTCTACCCTGGAATGTATTCTTACAGTTGTATTTAGTGTTTCCCATTCTACCCTGGGATGTAGTCTTACAGTTGTATTTATTGTTTCCCGTCCTACCCTGGGATGTATGTAGTCTTACAGTTGTATTTAGTGTTTCCCATTCTACCCTGCGATGTATGTAGTCTTACAGTTGTATTTAGTGTTTCCCATTCTACCCTGGGATGTATGTAGTCTTACAGTTGTATTTAGTGTTTCCCATTCTACCCTGGGATGTAGTCTTACAGTTGTATTTATTGTTTCCCATTCTACCCTGGGATGTAGTCTTACAGTTGTATTTAGTGTTTCCCATTCTACCCTTGGATGTATGTAGTCTTACAGTTGTATTTAGTGTTTCCCATTCTACCCTGGGATGTAGTCTTACAGTTGTATTTAGTGTTTCCCATTCTACCCTGGGATGTAGTCTTACAGTTGTATTTATTGTTTCCCATTCTACCCTGGGATGTATTCTAACAGTTTTATTTATTGTTTCCCATTCTACCCTGGGGTGTATTCTTACAGTTGTATTTAGTGTTTCACATTCTACCCTGGGATGTAGTCTTACAGTTGTATTTAGTGTTTCCCATTCTACCCTGGGATGTAGTCTTACAGTTGTATTTAGTGTTTCCCATTCTACCCTGGGATGTATGTAGTCTTACAGTTGTATTTAGTGTTTCCCATCCTACCCTGGGATGTAGTCTTACAGTTGTATTTAGTGTTTCCCATTCTACCCTGGGATGTAGTCTTACAGTTGTATTTATTGTTTCCCATTCTACCCTGGGATGTAGTCTTACAGTTCTATTTAGTGTTTCCCATTCTACCCTGGGATGTAGTCTTACAGTTGTATTTAGTGTTTCCCATTCTACCCTGGGATGTAGTCTTACAGTTGTATTTAGTGTTCCCATTCTACGCTGGGATGTAGTCTTACAGTTGTATTTAGTGTTTCCCACTCTACCCTAGGATATAGTCTTACAGTTGTATTTAGTGTTTCCCATTCTACCCTGGGATGTAGTCTTACAGTTGTATTTAGTGTTTCCCATTCTACCCTGGGATGTAGTCTTACAGTTGTATTTAGTGTTTCCCATTCTACCCTGGGATGTAGTCTTACAGTTGTATTTAGTGTTTCCCATTCTACCCTGGGATGTAGTCTTACAGTTGTATTTAGTGTTTCCCATTCTACCCTGGGATGTAGTCTTACAGTTGTATTTATTGTTTCCCATTCTACCCTGGGGTGTATTCTTACAGTTGTATTTATTGTTTCCCATTCTACCCTGGGATGTAGTCTTACAGTTGTATTTAGTGTTTCCCATTCTACCCTGGGATGTAGTCTTACAGTTGTATTTATTGTTTCCCATTCTACCCTGGGATGTAGTCTTACAGTTGTATTTAGTGTTTCCCATTCTACCCTGGGATGTAGTCTTACAGTTGTATTTAGTGTTTCCTATTCTACCCTGGGATGTAGTCTTACAGTTGTATTTAGTGTTTCCCATTCTACCCTGGGATGTATGTAGTCTTACAGTTGTATTTAGTGTTTCCCATTCTACCCTGGGATGTATGTAGTCTTACAGTTGTATTTAGTGTTTCCCATTCTACCCTGGGATGTAGTCTTACAGTTGTATTTAGTGTTTCCCATTCTACCCTGGGACGTATGTAGTCTTACAGTTGTATTTAGTGTTTCCCATTCTACCCTGGGATGTATGTAGTCTTACAGTTGTATTTAGTGTTTCTCATTCTACCCTGGCATCTAGTCTTACAGTTGTATTTAGTGTTTCCCATTCTACCCTGGGATGTATGTAGTCTTACAGTTGTATTTAGTGTTTCCCATTCTACCCTGGGACGTATGAAGTCTTACAGTTGTATTTAGTGTTTCCCATTCTACCCTGGGATGTATGTAGTATTACAGATGTATTTATTGTTTCCCATTCTACCCTGGGATGTAGTCTTACAGTTGTATTTAGTATTTCCCATTCTACCCTGGCATGCAGTCTTACAGTTGTATTTAGTGTTTCCCATCCTACCCTGGGATGTAGTCTTACAGTTGCATTTAGTGTTTCCCATCCTACCCTGGGATGTAGTGTTACAGTTGTATTTAGTGTTTCCCATCCTACTCTGGGATGTAGTCTTACAGTTGTATTTAGTGTTTCCCATTCTACCCTGGCATGCAGTCTTACAGTTGTATTTAGTGTTTCCCATCCTACCCTGGGATGTAGTCTTACAGTTGTATTTAGTGTTTCCCATTCTACCCTGCGATGTATGTAGTCTTACAGTTGTATTTAGTGTTTCCCGTCATACCTTGGCATGTAGTGTTTCCAATTTACCTTGGATATATTTCTAGTACCGTTATGTCTTGGACCCTTTAGTCCTCTGTGATCCTTCCTCTAGCCTGGATGTAGAGGCACCAGGCATTCATAGTGTGTCCTTATACACCCACTCATCCCTCGCATGTTGTCTTCCCAATATTGACCATGGAAGTAATGTCATCTTGTTAACTGCTAAACACATGCACACACACACATACAGATGCATACAACACAGAGACATACACACATATACTGACACACACACACACACAATCACACACTAGTGCTATACGATTGTGGACATGTGTGCAGACATCTCCGTGCAGCTTCCACATTGCTGCTGTGATTTATTTGACATAGTCTATCTTTGTGACATATGGATGTTATGTGTGATGTTTGTTGAGATGTGATGCCATCACAGACACATTCATTGACATGTCAAACATCTTAAACACACCACCCCCTTGTATGGGTGGTGCTGGTCTCCAATGTGAAAGTATCAATCAAAGTCCACAAGTATTTTTTAGTGTTTATTAACTGACCACAGAATCCACAAAAAGGGTCCCCATAATGAACACAGAATCCTTATGTTGCGACTAGATATCACACATCCAGCTTGATGTCAAGACAACATTCACAAAAGCATCTAGCAGAAACATGATCTAGGTTTAAACGGTCAGTCTTCTACCGTTACATGATTTGCAGGAATCAACAACTAGTGGCCAGACCCACGAATGTGACATGAAGTCATGGACGCAGCCACCCCTTATACTGACCAGTGACACCAGGGGAGTCGTGTAGAGGTCAACTGTCTGCATCCGTCAATACTTGGATGAGGGAGCTGGAACAGCTGCAAGTCCGGAAGACATCATCATCTACACAGATTATGCCTCCCCCTGGGTGGGGTTGCGCTTGGTCTAATAGCTATCTGGTGTATTTGATAAACACTCTCCTGCGTCTGCCGGTAGTAAGCCGCCAACAGCAACAAGTAGTTAGTGAGGTTTACCTGCCAGCCGTCCCCATGCCGTGTCTCACCCAACAGCAACAAGTAGTTAGTGAGGTTTACCTGCCAGCCGTCCCCATGCCGTGTCTCACCCAACAGCAACAAGTAGTTAGTGAGGTTTACCTGCCAGCCGTCCCCATGCCGTGTCTCACCCAACAGCAACATCTAGCCAGTAAGGTTTCCTGCCAGCCGTCCCTATGTCGTGTCTCACCCAACAGCAACATCTAGCCAGTAAGGTTTCCTGCCAGCCGTCTCTATGTCGTGTCTCACCCAACAGCAACATCTAGCCAGTAAGGTTTCCTGCCAGCCGTCTCTATGTCGTGTCTCACCCAACAGCAACATCTAGCCAGTAAGGTTTCCTGCCAGCCGTCTCTATGTCGTGTCTCACCCAACAGCAACATCTAGCCAGTAAGGTTTCCTGCCAGCCGTCTCTATGTCGTGTCTCACCCATCAGCAACATCTAGCCAGTAAGGTTTCCTGCCAGCCGTCTCTATGTCGTGTCTCACCCAACAGCAACATCTAGCCAGTAAGGTTTCCAGCCAGCCGTCTCTATGTCGTGTCTCACCCAACAGCAACATCTAGCCAGTAAGGTTTCCTGCCAGCCGTCTCTATGTCGTGTCTCACCCAACAGCAACATCTAGCCAGTAAGGTTTCCAGCCAGCCGTCTCTATGTCGTGTCTCACCCAACAGCAACATCTAGCCAGTAAGGTTTCCTGCCAGCCGTCTCTATGTCGTGTCTCACCCAACAGCAACATCTAGCCAGTAAGGTTTCCTGCCAGCCGTCTCTATGTCGTGTCTCACCCAACAGCAACATCTAGCCAGTAAGGTTTCCTGCCAGCCGTCTCTATGTCGTGTCTCACCCATCAGCAACATCTAGCCAGTAAGGTTTCCTGCCAGCCGTCTCTATGTCGTGTCTCACCCAACAGCAACATCTAGCCAGTAAGGTTTCCAGCCAGCCGTCTCTATGTCGTGTCTCACCCAACAGCAACATCTAGCCAGTAAGGTTTCCTGCCAGTCGTCTCTATGTCGTGTCTCACCCAACAGCAACATCTAGCCAGTAAGGTTTCCAGCCAGCCGTCTCTATGTCGTGTCTCACCCAACAGCAACATCTAGCCAGTAAGGTTTCCTGTCAGCCGTCTCTATGTCGTGTCTCACCCATCAGCAACATCTAGCCAGTAAGGTTTCCTGCCAGCCGTCTCTATGTCGTGTCTCACCCAACAGCAACATCTAGCCAGTAAGGTTTCCAGCCAGCCGTCTCTATGTCGTGTCTCACCCAACAGCAACATCTAGCCAGTAAGGTTTCCTGCCAGCCGTCTCTATGTCGTGTCTCACCCAACAGCAACATCTAGCCAGTAAGGTTTCCTGCCAGCCGTCTCTATGTCGTGTCTCACCCAACAGCAACATCTAGCCAGTAAGGTTTCCTGCCAGCCGTCTCTATGTCGTGTCTCACCCAACAGCAACATCTAGCCAGTAAGGTTTCCTGCCAGCCGTCTCTATGTCGTGTCTCACCCAACAGCAACATCTAGCCAGTAAGGTTTCCTGCCAGCCGTCTCTATGTCGTGTCTCACCCAACAGCAACATCTAGCCAGTAAGGTTTCCTGCCAGCCGTCTCTATGTCGTGTCTCACCCAACAGCAACATCTAGCCAGTAAGGTTTCCTGCCAGCCGTCTCTATGTCGTGTCTCACCCATCAGCAACATCTAGCCAGTAAGGTTTCCTGCCAGCCGTCTCTATGTCGTGTCTCACCCATCAGCAACATCTAGCCAGTAAGGTTTCCAGCCAGCCCTCCCTATGTCGTGCCTCACAAGCCAGCGAGCAAGGACAAAATGCCGCCAAAGATTCCCCGAGGCGCCGCCATCGCGTTACCAGCGGGCGTAGCCAGAAGTTGTCCTAGGTCTTGCAGATTCTTCTTTGCCTAATTAATCCTTCATAAACAGCAGGGAGCAGCGGCGGTACGGCCAGAGACCCCTGTAGCCACGATGTCCCGCTCCCAACGCCTGTGATGGCCACGATACGGACAGAGATAATTAAGCACAGTGACCTTAAGACATTGGCAGTCGCCACACCTTGCTCTCTGCTACACTAGCTTAATGAAACCATCCTGAGTCGTGTCTGTCATCTTGCGGATACAGTTAATCTGAGTATACAAGTCCTGAAAACGTTACAGATGCTTCGGTAGCTCGGGAGCTACTGGTGCAAGCTCCCGAACACCAGTACTTGCTGGGGCAACCTCAGATTGACCTCATGCACCGTTGGTACGCTGGAGTGCGGCGGTAGCTGTTTCAATTTATGAACAGACCTCTTCTAGTTTTTAAACTCCAGCTCATCACACTTTGGCCCCAAAGATTTTCCACCCGATCTTACATGTTGTGCATTGTGTCAGGCTCTGAGAGGTAGCTTACCATCATCACCACCCATGACAAATTCTGAAATGGGTGTGTCCATTTGTTCATCCACAGCGCTATAGTAGTCGTTTACTAGAATTCGGATCACTTCCTGTTGTAGTTTGTCCGATAAAGTGTCAACCGGCCTGTAGCGAACCAGAATAGGTGATTGTCCTTCGGCCAAGCTGGTCTCGGCATCCTTGGGCTTCTTGACATCAGTGAGGTCATCTTGGTGACCACCTGGTAATTCAAGGACATCTGTGTCAACGAGCGCCATGGTACTAGATCAGCAGCATTTAGCTTGTACTCACAGCCAAATAATCTCCCAGTGTGGACGCCAGCATACCCTAGACTGTGAGACACTGCGAAGCCCAGAGTGTCCGGCAGTTGGTGGTCATTGCAAATAACTTCTCCGCGATCCATTGGAACCAACAGCCTTTGGTCCGGCTCCAAAATCTCAGTGCCAATGATCTAATTGTGCTTAGGTAGGTGCGGTTGCTCTGGTACAATAGCCCCGACTTCCATTGGCGACAAGACTATCACAGAACTCAGGGCGTGACGCCGCAAGACCCTATCACAGCACCCAGGGCATGCCGCCAACAAGACTCTATCACAGAACCCATGAGGTGCCGCCAACAAGACCCTATCACAGAACCCATGAGGTGCCGCCAAAAAGACCCTATCACAGAACCCATGAGGTGCCGCCAAAAAGACCCTATCACAGAACCCAGGGCATGCCGCCAACAAGACACTATCACAGAACCCATGAGGTGCCGCCAACAAGACCTTATCGCAGAACCCATGAGGTGCCGCCAACAGACCCTATCACAGAACCCAGGGCATGCCGCCAACAAGACCCTATCACAGAACCCAGGGCATGCCGCCGCAAGATTCTATCACAGAACCCAGGAGGTGCCGCCAACAAATCCTTAACACAGAACCCAGGGCGTGCCGCCGACAAGACCCTAACACAGAACCCAGGGCGTGCCGCCGACAAGAAATGCACCATTACAACCTGCCGCAATAAGAGGATGTCCATCGAGGACTGCAATGCAGATCTGTGGAACACTGCTAGGGGAGTAATAACCGTAATATGTAAAGATGCTCTTGAGGACCATTGCCATAAAAGATAAAGATTATCAAGAGGGAAGTATATCCACAGTTAATAAAGGTGATCCAAGTCGGAACTATAGCTTCAGTGGCTCTCGGTAATAATAGTCTCTATTTACAATGAAAATATGTTAGATTTCAGCTGAGGGATGTAGACGTGGGAATTAGTAGCAGAATGGTGAGATTATTGTGAAAGTGAAGAATGGTGAGATTATTGTGAAGGTGAAGAATGTTGAGTTTATTGTGAAAGTGAAGAAGAATGGTGAGATTATCGTGGACAGTGAAGAATGGTGAGATTATCGTGGACAGTGAAGAATGTTGAGATTATCGTCGACAGTGAAGAATGGTGAGATTATCGTGGACAGTGAAGAATGTTGAGATTATCGTGGACAGTGAAGATTGTAGAGGTTATCGTGGACAGTGAAGAATGTTGAGATTATCATGGACCGTGAAGAATGGTGAGATTATCGCGGACAGTGAAGATTGTAGAGATTATCGTGGACAGTGAAGATTGTAGAGATTATCGTGGACAGTGAAGATTGTTGAGATTATCGTGGACAGTGAAGAATGGTGAGATTATCGTGGACAGTGAAGATTGTTGAGATTATCGTCGACAGTGAAGAATGGTGAGATTATCGTGGACAGTGAAGAATGTTGAGATTATCATTGACAGTGAAGAATGGTGAGATTATCATGGACAGTGAAGATTGTAGAGATTATCATGGACAGTGAAGAATGGTGAGATTATCATAGACAGTGAAGAATGGTGAGATTATCGTGGACAGTGAAGAATGTTGAGATTATCGTCGACAGTGAAGATTGTAGAGATTATCGTGGACAGTGAAGATTGTTGAGATTATCGTGGACAGTGAAGATTGTTGAGATTATCGTGGACAGTGAAGAATGGTGAGATTATCGTGGACAGTGAAGATTGTTGAGATTATCGTCGACAGTGAAGAATGGTGAGATTATCGTGGACAGTGAAGAATGTTGAGATTATCATGGACAGTGAAGATTGTAGAGATTATCATGGACAGTGAAGATTGTAGAGATTATCATGGACAGTGAAGAATGGTGAGATTATCATAGACAGTGAAGAATGGTGAGATTATCGTGGACAGTGAAGAATGTTGAGATTATCGTCGACAGTGAAGATTGTAGAGATTATCGTGGACAGTGAAGATTGTTGAGATTATCGTGGACAGTGAAGATTGTTGAGATTATCGTGGACAGTGAAGAATGGTGAGATTATCGTGGACAGTGAAGATTGTTGAGATTATCGTCGACAGTGAAGAATGGTGAGATTATCGTGGACAGTGAAGAATGTTGAGATTATCATGGACAGTGAAGAATGGTGAGATTATCATGGACAGTGAAGATTGTAGAGATTATCATGGACAGTGAAGAATGGTGAGATTATCATAGACAGTGAAGAATGGTGAGATTATCGTGGACAGTGAAGAATGTTGAGATTATCGTCGACAGTGAAGATTGTAGAGATTATCGTGGACAGTGAAGATTGTTGAGATTATCGTGGACAGTGAAGATTGTTGAGATTATCGTGGACAGTGAAGAATGGTGAGATTATCGTGGACAGTGAAGATTGTTGAGATTATCGTCGACAGTGAAGAATGGTGAGATTATAGTGGACAGTGAAGAATGTTGAGATTATCATGGACAGTGAAGATTGTAGAGATTATCGTGGACAGTGAAGTTTGTAGAGATTATCGTGGACAGTGAAGAATGTTGAGATTATCGCGGACAGTGAAGATTGTAGAGATTATCGTGGACAGTGAAGATTGTAGAGATTATCGTGGACAGTGAAGATTGTTGAGATTATCGTGGACAGTGAAGAATGGTGAGATTATCGTGGACAGTGAAGATTGTTGAGATTATCGTCGACAGTGAAGAATGGTGAGATTATCGTGGACAGTGAAGAATGTTGAGATTATCATGGACAGTGAAGAATGGTGAGATTATCATGGACAGTGAAGATTGTAGAGATTATCATGGACAGTGAACAATGGTGAGATTATCATAGACAGTGAAGAATGGTGAGATTATCGTGGACAGTGAAGAATGTTGACATTATCGTCGACAGTGAAGATTGTAGAGATTATCGTGGACAGTGAAGATTGTTGAGATTATCGTGGACAGTGAAGATTGTTGAGATTATCGTGGACAGTGAAGAATGGTGAGATTATCGTGGACAGTGAAGATTGTTGAGATTATCGTCGACAGTGAAGAATGGTGAGATTATCGTGGACAGTGAAGAATGTTGAGATTATCATGGACAGTGAAGATTGTAGAGATTATCATGGACAGTGAAGATTGTAGAGATTATCATGGACAGTGAAGAATGGTGAGATTATCATAGACAGTGAAGAATGGTGAGATTATCGTGGACAGTGAAGAATGTTGAGATTATCGTCGACAGTGAAGATTGTAGAGATTATCGTGGACAGTGAAGATTGTTGAGATTATCGTGGACAGTGAAGATTGTTGAGATTATCGTGGACAGTGAAGAATGGTGAGATTATCGTGGACAGTGAAGATTGTTGAGATTATCGTCGACAGTGAAGAATGGTGAGATTATCGTGGACAGTGAAGAATGTTGAGATTAGCATGGACAGTGAAGAATGGTGAGATTATCATGGACAGTGAAGATTGTAGAGGTTATCGTGGACAGTGAAGAATGTTGAGATTATCGTGAACAGTGAAGAATGGTGAGATTATCGTGGCCAGTGAAGATTGTAGAGATTATCGTGGACAGTGAAGAATGTTGAGATTATCGTGGACAGTGAAGATTGTAGAGATTATCGTGGACAGTGAAAAATGTTGAGATTATCGTGGACAATGAAGAATAATGAGATTATCGTGGACAGTGAAGATTGTAGAGATTATCGTGCACAGTGAAGAATGCTGAGGTTATCGTGGACATTGAAGAATGGTGAGATTATCGTTGACAGTGAAGAATGGTAAGATTATCGTGGACAGTGAAGAATGTTGAGATCATCGTGGACAGTGAAGAATGTTGAGTTTATCGTGGACAGTGAAGTGTGTAGAGATTACCGTGGAGAGTGAAGATTGTAGAGATTATCGTGGACAGTGAAGATTGTAGAGATTATCGTGGACAGTGAAGATTGTAGAGATTATCGTGGACAGTGAAGATTGTAGAAATTATCGTGGACAGTGAAGAATGGTGAGATTATCGTGGACAGTGAAGAATGGTGAGATAGAGATTATCGTAGACAGTGAAGATTGTAGAGATTATCGTGGACAGTGAAGATTGTAGAGATTATCGTGGACAGTGAAGAATGTAGAGATTATCGTGGACAGTGAAGAATGTAGAGATTATCGTGGACAGTGAAGAATGTAGAGATTATCGTGGACAGTGAAGATTGTAGAGATTATCGTGGACAGTGAAGATTGTAGAGATTATCGTGGACAGTGAAGATTGTAGAGATTATCGTGGACAGTGAAGATTGTAGAGATTATCGTGGACAGTGAAGATTGTAGAGATTATCGTGGACAGTGAAGATTGTAGAGATTATCGTGGACAGTGAAGATTGTAGAAATTATCGTGGACAGTGAAGATTGTAGAGATTATCGTGGACAGTGAAGTTTGTAGAGATTATCGTGGACAGTGAAGAATGGTGAGATTATCGTGGACAGTGAAGATTGTAGATATTATCGTGGACAGTGAAGATTGTAGAGATTATCGTGGACAGTGAAAAATGGTGAGATTATCGTGGACAGTGAAGATTGTAGAGATTATCGTGGACAGTAAAGAATGGTGAGATTATCGTGGACAGTGAAAATTGGTGAGATTATCGTGGACAGTGAAGAATGGTGAGATTATCGTGGACAGTGAAGAATGGTGAGATTATCGTGGACAGTGAAGAATGTTGAGATTATCGTGGACAGTGAAGATTGTAGAGATTATTGTGGACAGTGAAAAATGGTGAAATTATCGTGGACAGTGAAGAATGGTGAGATTCTCGTGGACAGTGAAGAATGTTGAGATTATCGTGGACAGTGAAGATTGTAGAGATTATCGTGGACAGTGAAGATTGTAATGATTATCGTGGACAGTGAAGAATGTTGAGATTATCGTGGACAGTGAAGAATGGTGAGATTATCGTGGACAGTGAAGAATGGTGAGATTACCGTGGACAGTGAAGAATGGTGAGATTATCGTGGACAGTGAAGAATGTTGAGATTATCGTGGACAGTGAAGATTGTAGAGATTATCGTGGACAGTGAAGATTGTACAGATTATCGTGGACAGTGAAGAATGTTGAGATTATAGTGGACAGTGAAGAATGTTGAGATTATCGTGGACAGTGAAGATTGTAGAGATTATCGTGGACAGTGGAGAATGTTGAGATTATCGTGGACAGTGAAGAATGTTGAGATTATCGTGGACAGTGAAGAATGGTGAGATTACCGTGGACAGTGAAGAATGTTGAGATTATCGTGGACAGTGAAGAATGTTGAGATTATCGTGGACAGTGAAGATTGTAGAGATTATCGTGGACAGTGAAGAATGTTGAGATTATCGTGGACAGTGAAGAATGGTGAGACTATCGTGGACAGTGAAGAATGGTGAGATTATCGTGGACAGTGAAGAATGGTGAGATTATCGTGGACAGTGAAGAATGTTGAGATTATCGTGGACAGTGAAGAATGGTGAGATTATCGTGGACAGTGAAGAATGGTGAGATTATCGTGGATAGTGAAGAATGTTGAGATTATCGTGGACAGTGAAGAATGTTGAGATTATCGTGGACAGTGAAGAATGTTGAGATTATCGTGGACAGTGAAGAATGTTGAGATTATCGTGGACAGTGATGAATGTTGAGATTATCGTGGACAGTGAAGAATGTTGAGATTATCGTGAACAGTGAAGAATGTTCAGATTATCGTGGACAGTGAAGAATGTTCAGATTATCGTGGACAGTGAAGATTGTATAGATTATCGTGGACAGTGAAGATTGTTGAGATTATCGTGGACAGTGAAGAATGTTGAGATTATCGTGGACAGTGAAGAATGTTGAGATTATCGTGGACAGTGAAGAATGTTGAGATTATCGTGGACAGTGAAGATTGTAGAGATTATCGTAGACAGTGAAGAATGTTGAGATTATCGTGGACAGTGAAGAATGTTGAGATTATCGTGGACAGTGAAGAATGTTGAGATTATCGTGGACAGTGAAGATTGTAGTGATTATCGTGGACAGTGAAGATTGTAGAGATTATCGTGGGCAGTGAAGAGTGATGAGATTATCGTGGACAGTGAAGAATGTTGAGATTATCGTGGACAGTGAAGATTGTAGATATTATCGTGGACAGTGAAGAATGTAGAGATTATCATGGACAGTGAAGATTTTTGAGATTATCGTGGGCAGTGAAGATTGTAGTGATTATCGTGGACAGTGAAGATTGTAGAGATTATCGTGGATAGTGAAAAATGTTGAGATTATCGTGGACAGTGAAGATTGTAGTGATTATCATGGACAGTGAAGATTGTAGAGATTATCGTGGATAGTGAAGAATGTTGAGATTATCGTGGACAGTGAAGATTGTAGTGATTATCGTGGACAGTGAAGATTGTAGAGATTATCGTGGACAGTGAAGAATGTTGAGATTATCGTGTACAGTGAAGATTGTAGAGATTATCGTGGACAGTGAAGATTGTAGTGATTATCGTGGACAGTAAAGAATGGTGAGATTATCGTGGACAGTGAAGAATGGTGAGATTATCGTGGACAGTGAAGAATGATGAGATTATCGTGGACAGATAAGATTGTAGTGATTATCGTGGACAGTGAAGAATGTTGAGATTATCGTGGACAGTGAAGAATGTTGAGATTATCGTGGACAGTGAGGATTGTAGAGATTATCGTGGACAGTGAAGAATGTTGAGATTATCGTGGACAGTGAAGAATGTTGAGATTATCGTGGACAGTGAAGAATGTTGAGATTATCATGGACAGTGAAGAATGTTGAGATTATCCTGGAATAGTAAATTCAAGGACACATTTCCCGCCTTGAGGTGCATGAGGTACTTGGTGCTACACCCATATTCCTATAGACCAGTCGCCTCTGGGTGGGTGGATGGGTGGGTGGATGGGTGGGTGGATGGGTGGGTGGATGGGTGGTGGTGACGTGGTCAGTACCGCCCCGGTCGGCTTGGCTTCCCACGACATCCCTTGGTAGCCCTGTTAGGGTGCGTCCACCTGGGAGGCGCGTACCCAATTAAAACATTCTAATTGTCCCACAAATGGGGACTGAACCTTTGACCTCCAGGTGTTCAGGCTAGCGTCAGATCGGCGCACTATCGAGGTTTCTGTCTGGAACATAGAGAAGAATCAGTTTGCAAATTTCTACTCATTGGTAGTGCGTAAATTTACACTTATTGGTAGTGCATAAATTCACGCTCATTAGTAGTGCGCAAATTCACACTAATTGGTAGTGCGTAAATGCACACTTATTGTTAGTGTGTGTAGACAAACGTCCAATTCATTAAGTCATAAAGATGCACAGCTGGACGTGTGGAAAGCTGTTAACTGATGTAAGAACAAAATACACTTGCAAACAGATGCTGGAGATTGCAAACTCAACGTAACCCTTGTAACATCCGCGGAGGATCCAGACGTGGCCGGGACGCTGTAGATTGTGTGTATAGTGCAGACGTGGCCGGGACGCTGTGAGATGATGTGTATAGTACAGACGTGGCCGGGACGCTGTAGATTGTGTGTATAGTGCAGACGTGGCCGGGACGCTGTAGATTGTGTGTATAGTGCAGACGTGGCCGGGACGCTGTGAGATTGTGTGTATAGTGCAGACGTGGCCGGGACGCTGTAGATTGTGTGTATAGTGCAGACGTGGCCGAGACGCTGTGAGATTGTGTGTATAGTGCAGACGTGGCCGGGACGCTGTGAGATGATGTGTATAGTACAGACGTGGCCGGGACGCTGTAGATTGTGTGTATAGTGCAGACGTGGCCGGGACGCTGTAGATTGTGTGTATAGTGCAGACGTGGCCGGGACGCTGTAGATTGTGTGTATAGTGCAGACGTGGCCGAGACGCTGTAGGATGGAGTGTATAGTGCAGACGTGGCCGGGGCACTGTGAGATGGTGTGTATAGTGCAGACGTGGCCGGGGCACTGTGAGATGGTGTGTATAGTGCAGACGTGGCCGGGGCACTGTGAGATGGTGTGTATAGTGCAGACGTGGCCGGGGCACTGTGGGATGGTGTGTATAGTGCAGACGTGGCCGGGGCGCTGTGGGATGATGTGTATAGTGCAGACGTGGCCGCGGCGCTTTGGAATGGTGTGTATAGTGCAGACGTGGCCGGGACGCTGTAGGATGGAGTGTATAGTGCAGACGTGGCCGGGGCACTGTGAGATGGTGTGTATAGTGCAGACGTGGCCGGGGCACTGTGAGATGGTGTGTATAGTGCAGACGTGGCCGGGGCACTGTGGAATGGTGTGTATAGTGCAGACGTGGCCGGGGCACTGTGGGATGGTGTGTATAGTGCAGACGTGGCCGGGGCACTGTGGGATGGTGTGTATAGTGCAGACGTGGCCGGGGCACTGTGAGATGGTGTGTATAGTGCAGACGTGGCCGGGGCGCTGTGGGATGGTGTGTATAGTGCAGACGTGGCCGGGACACTGTGGGATGGTGTGTATAGTGCAGACGGACAGATAGATCATCACAGCCTGGAGAGAATGATTCTGCAAGGTGGAGGGGGGGGGGGGTGACGAGAGGGTCTGGCCTACACTCAGGACTCAGAGGAAAGGCCAGACGGGCAGATAACCACTGTTACTATGAGTATGAACTCTTCGCTGGCTGTTGCAGATGAAGACTGAGCACGTATGAGAATGCCTCGAGTGCTGTGATGTGGGCTCTTGACTCTACTCAACTCAACCCGGATGTATGAGAACAAACACAGACCTCAACAACAAATGATACTAGGTCACCGCTGTACAACCTGCACCATGACCAGAACAACAACCACACACACACACACACGCACACACACATATACGCACACACACACACTCACACACACACACACACACACACACACACACACACAGAAACACGAACTTACTTGTTGGCATCATTGCTGAAAAGGAAATAGAAAACAAACAGCCATTAACAATATAATGCACGATTTATCGCATACACTGTGGCCTCACTACAGTGTCGAGTTCATTAAATGTTTTGCATATCCTTTACAGGACATCGCTGTCAACAGCAGCATCTTTCAGCTGTCTGTTGATTTCTTGGCAAGATTACGCTCAGTAGTTTGCCATTGCTTTCTGAGCGGCCGGCTCAGTTATCCCGCAAGTCACCAGCGGGGGTCGAACCGCCTCCAGCTCTCGCCCTGCTACGAGACTCTGCGTGATAAACGGGATTACGGAGAAAGTGTTGTAACCCCTCGGCCAGAGAGACCGGCAGTGTCGAGTTAGGCCTCATAAATCTATCTGTGCAGGTCGTTTCACACACAGCGAGAGTGTCCGACCCTGACCTTCAGACTGTAGCTAAGGTCCAGGACAATGGCCATGACCCTGTAGCATGTTGCACATCTCGGCAATATTGTCTCAGGCTTATGGTTTCTTGGCCAGTCTTCACCCAGTGGCTGATGGGGCCAGCGCCAGTCTCCTGGCCTTCCACGACAATGTGCAGGTACCCGCTGTTAGAGACCATCATCATCATCATCATGTGCCGTGCCGATAAGCGTGGGCGGTCATGTCTCGCCATCTCACTCGATCACCACAGTCGTGGATCAGCTCAGTGTTCTAGTCTCGACCTTGCTACGTGGCTAAGCCATCCAGGTATTTACTTCTCGGTCTTCCCCTTGTTCTCTTCCTTCGATCTTGCCAGTTGTCACCACGCTATCCAATATATCTTTTCTCATAAGGTGACCAAAAATGTGTGACTGCCTACGTTTAATTTCTCTAATCAGTTTACGATTTTCATTTGTTTAGTGAAGTAATTGGTCATTGGTTTTTCTGTGCATGGTATTCTTTGAATTTTCTTCGGAAACCACATGTTCTCAGCCATCAGATGTTTTTCAGCTTGACTGCTCATTGTCCACGCTCCACTTCCATAAAAAAGCACATGTTCTAAGTAGCACCTCGGCACTCTTTTTTCTCGTTGCATATCCTATTTAAAGGGCGCCGGTCTCTCTGGCCTAGGGGTTAACGCCTTTCTCCGTAATCCCGTATATTCTCGTGAGAAAGGTAACCTGCGCGAGAATAGGTAGCGGTTCTCGCTGCGTTCGTAACTTACGGGAAATGTGAGCCGGTCGCTCAGAAAGCAATGGCAAACTACTGAGGGTAATCTTGCCTAGTATATCAACAGCAGCTGAAACATGTTGATGTTGACTGCAACGTCCTGTATGGGATATGCAAAAAAAAAAAAATGACAGGGCATTCGATGTCTGCACCAGCATTTGACTGCTGCTGTTGATGTTTGGTCAAGTTTACTTTCAGTAATTTTCTATTAATTTCTGAACGACCGTCCCCCATACCAACACGTTAAAACCCAGTGCAAAGCGGTCTGCTGCTAAATCGGTCGCAGCTGTGTTTCGAACGCGGGTGAGCGGGCTTACAAATCACTTCCTTAAGCGGAGACCGGTTCTTACGACCTACTTTCTTTAATTCTGGGATAGTTGTTTCTGCAGCCAAATTGATTGAATTCTTCATTTCCCACAGATCCTCCACATCTTAAAATAAGATCTCTAGATCAGACAATATCTCAAATATGTTCTATACTTCTATGTTAAAATTGTCTTGCATTTTCTTGTAATTTTTGTTTTGTTTTTTATTGTTAATGCACACAGATCATATTTAGTGTTTCCTGGTATATACTTGACTTTCTTTAACTTTACCTTCATTGTGCATATAATCAATCAGTGATCACTGTAACAGTCTGCATTTGGAATTGTTTCTGCGACTGTTAATGCATTTCGAAACCTTCTGTTAATCAGAATGCAATAGATCTGGTTTCTAATCCTGCCGCCAGGACTTCTCCATGTCCATAATCTTCTGTGATGTTGCTTAAACCAGGTGTTTCCAACAATCAGTTCATGTTCTTTTGCCCATTCTACAAGTCTGTATCCTCTCTCGTTTCGTCATTCCAAATCAGGTTTACCTACTGTGCATCCATCATCTTGATTTCCTACTTTCGCATTGAAGAGACGAGCCACCCGGGAGCCAGGTAGACATGAACCAGACAATGTGCAGGTACCCGCTGTAAGAGAACTGGGCCACCCGGGAGCCAGGTAGACATGGAGGCACTTTGTTTACATTTTTGATTCCATCTTCCCTGGTTGCCTCCGATGATCTACGACGTAGGATATCTTCCCTGGTTGCCCCCCCCCTCCCCCCAAACTCGATGATCCACAATGTAGGACGCCATCTTCCCCGATTGCCCCACATGATCTACAATGTAAGATTTCATCTTCTGTATCCTGACTTGATACGACCAGGCAGAGTCAGTGTGGATGATGGTTCCAAATGTTGCTGTATGTAGCCGGGGCGCAGTGTTGGGGGTGAGCGCCCAACATTGCTTAAATACCCCAATGGCTCGTGAATACATAACCTATGCAGCAAAAGTCCAACTCCTGGCCTTCACGTGGCGGAACTGTTTAAACTAACAGGAGAAGGGGCGACGGCGAGTATCTGGCGCCGGAAAATAACCAGTGTGCTCTAGATGTGTATACACATACATGCATGTGCAGACACGTGTGTGCGTGTGTACACATCTAAACTCGAGTGAGACCACAGTCTGCTCTAGCAAAGGAAAGGTGCTGAAGACGGAGGCAACCAGCCAGGAGGCGCACCACAGAAATCAGGATGCCACGCAATTACGCAAAATGGAATATGTCGACTACTGCTAAATGTTATGGTGCTCGCCCTGCTTTGGACCCCCAGGAAGGTGCAGTGCCGGGCCCTATGTCTCGAAAGGGTCCAACCCCAACTACTGGAGGTCCTTCTCAGATGTCCTGTGGAGCCAGGGGAATAAGAATAGAACAGCTGGCCATACTAAACAAAGACTTAAAATAATGCACTGGAATGCGGAGGGAGTCAGCAACAAAAAAGTAGAATTAGAAAACATCCTGGACCAAGAAAAAGTAAGCATATGTTGCTTGCAAGAAACTCACCTCAACGAAAATATAGCCTTCAAAATCAGAGGCTACCAGTGTTACCGATCTGACCGAAAGGACAGGCGAAAAGGTGGGATACTTACCCTTGTAAAAAATAACATCACTGCTTCCCAAATTGAAGTCTATATGGAAGGAGCTGAGTATCAGACACTTAAACTTAAAACAGGCTATACTGACCTACATCTGATCAATTACTACTGTCCAAGTGACCGCCCACAGGCACTGGACACACTACCATTAACAGAAAAAATGATTGTGTGTGGCGATTTCAACAGCCATTCGCAGAGTTGGGGCTATGATCATATGGACCAGAGAGGAGAGAGACTGGAAGACTGGCAGGATGAGAATAGATTCATCTAGGTTAACAAGCCGTCCGACCCACATACTTTCTACTCGAGAAATTACAACTACACCTGGCCTGGCTTTTCATTCACCAGACCTGGAGTGGAACATTACACGAATTGTTGGGAAACAACTTGGTGGCAGCGACCATCGACAAGTCTTTCTAACTGTAGAAAATGAGCTTGTAAGTGAAAACAGCACCCTCTCGAGGTGGAACTACAAGAAAGCAGACTGGGCAATGTACAAGAATCGCACCAGCATACTGGTTAGAAACCTGAACACTGAGAAAGACATAAATAAAGTAGTTGAAGAGTTTGGGAAATGCATACTACAGGCAGCGCGAGAAACAGTACCAAGAGGAGCCCGTAAACAATATAAACCCTACTGGAGTAGTGAACTGGAACACTTACATAATGATGTGGAAGTATGTAGAAAGCAAGCAGAGGTCACACCCAGCCAAGAGCACCACAATAAATTCCAGCATGCAAAAGCCAAATTTCAAAGGGACAAGCTGCAGGCTAGACGGAAAAGCTGGCAGGAAAAAAACAGAGTCTCTGAACTTTGAATGAGACACAAGGAAATTGTGGAAGCTAATAAAACAACTTAACGATGAGGGCACAAGGAGAAACTCAAAAATTGCACTACATAAAGATGGAAACATCTTAACAAGAAAGCAAGCAGCTGACCATTTTGCGGACTCATTCGCACAAGATAACAATATCAAAATTAGTCCAGAGAAACAACAAGAGATTCGAGAGAAACAGCAACATACACGACAGAAGGAAATAGTACATGAGGTTCTGGAGTCACCCATCACAATCAGCGAACTGGAGCTAGCCATATCAAAACTGAAAATGAGAAAGTCACCAGGAGCTGATGGTATCTCCAATGAAATGATCAGGAACCTAGGAACAGAGGCCAAAGCAAAGCTGTTGCAGATCTTTAATAACAGTTGGACCTTAGGCAGTGTTCCACAAGCCTGGAGAGAAGCAATCATGATAACCCTCCTAAAATCAGGGAAAGATAGTTCCATTGCCTCTAGCTACAGACCAATTAGCCTCACCAGCTGTCTCTGCAAAACACTGGAGCGCATCATCAATCACAGACTGCAGTGGTACATTGAAAGTAAAAACATCCTTGTGCCACAGCAGGCTGGCTTTAGGCAGTGCTACTCTACGGAAGATCAGACAACCTACCTCTCTCAAGAAATTGAGGATGCATTCCAAGAGAAGAAGCTGGTGCTTGCGGCATTGATAGATTTGAAGAAAGCCTTTGACAAAGTCTGGAAAGAAGGTCTGATGAATAAACTGAGAAACTGCAAAGTCAATGGAAGAATGTACAAATGGGTGAAAGCATACTTGCACAACAGAAGAGCCCGAGTACAGATAGACGGACTCAAGAGCAAGAAAGTACTACTGCGTCACGGAGTTCCCCAGTGCGGAGTCTTGTCCCCCACACTCTTTCTAATCTTCATCAATGATCTCGTTGCTAATCTACCGCATGGAATTAAAGCCGCAATGTATGCCGATGACCTGGTTCTATGGAGCACAAATGAACATGCATCAGTGGCCACCAGATTACTACAAAGAGCTGTAGATACATTTGTTGCATGAGCAAATAGATGGTGTGTCAGCATAAACACTGACAAGTGCAGCACCACCCTATTTACCCTCTCTCCAAAACAAAAGGCAGGGACCATCCAGATAAATGGAACACCCCTAAGAGAAGATAAAGAACCAACATACCTTGGAGTAACATTTGATGGCAGGCTGACATGGAGAAAGCACATCAACAAAGCAGTAGCAAAAGCCAGAAGGAAAATAGCCATCTTGAGAAAACTAAGTGGAACCACATAGGGAGCCTGTGGGAAAATACTTAGCGAAGTTTATCAACTGAGCATACGACCACACCTGGAATACGGGTCAACTGCGTGGTGTTCGGCATCAAAAACCACACTACAAGAGCTGGACAAAGTGCAAAATCAAGCACTTAGAGTCACCACAGGAGGGATGAGATAAACCCCTATAGTGGAAATGGATAAGATGGGGAGGACACAGGCACTGAGTGAGCGCAGAGATACGAAAACGCTAATACAAGCAGAAAAGTTCCTCAGCTTGCCAGGCCACCCTATGAAGAACAGATTTGAAAACCTAGCTATGGGGCGGTTGAAAAGAAGTAGTTTTATCCACCAGGCCAAACGACTCTGCAGAGAAACCACCGATCTGCCCAATGTTGGTATCCCCCTAACAACTATTCCAGAGCGAACTCCATGGAAAGATGAGCATAGACTATCATTACAAATCCAGACAAAAGTGAGAGGAATATTTGACAAGGAAGAACAGAACAGTATGCAGCGCAGAACAGCCACTCTCAGCTTCCTTGATGAAGAATACCCACAGGACCTCTGGATCCGAGTCTACACAGATGGGTCAGCACAAAATGCTGTTCGAAATGGAGAAGCGGGAGTGTACATAGAATACCCAAATAATACCAGGGACACAGCTAGAGTACCGACAGGAAAGTACTGCCATAACTACGATGCTGAAATTGAGGCAATCAAGATAGCAACAGAGAAATTACTAAATACCAGCAATGGTACACAACCTGTGGTGCTATTGACAGATGCAAAATCAGTACTCGAGGCGCTCCTGTCTGGGAAATTGCCAGTACTAAGGACACTACTTTCTGAACTTAGCAGTCAGCATAAGGTCACCATACAGTGGATTCCATCCCACTGTGGAGTACCCGGAAACGACAGAGCTGATCAATTGGCTAAGGAAGGAGCCAAAGAAGAACAGCCTGATGTGCCCGTTACATACCACCAAAAGAAAAGAATGATCAAATCAGTCAGAAAGCCACCAAAACCTGCTCAAGATGACTACCACGTTATGGACAGACCAGAACAAGTCATTATTCTGCGCCTCAGAACAGGGCACAATAGATTACGCAACCACATGTATACAAAATTCAAGATTGGTGAAACAGCCATGTGCACATGTGGATTGGCGTCGCAGACAGCAGAGCACATACTCCTAGGTTGCCCAAAATATAACATATCTAGGCAAAGCTTCTGGCCTAGAGAGACGACAGTGGAAGATAAACTCCATGGACCGCTGTGTGAACTGAACAAGACAGTTCAATTCATACAAGAGACAGCATTGCAGTTATAGACATATTTCAAGCGAACGAAAGAAGAAGAAGAAGAAGTGTGGGTGATGTAGCTTGTATAAATGGATACCACCTCTTTTCATCTCTGCCCGCAAAGGCGCTCCAGCAGGAGAGGAGCACACATATCCTACTACCATAGACATACAGCAGCTCTCATGTGGACAATGTGTTATCAACTCGGAAATCGCAGATTCACAAGTAAAACTCTTATGTCTGCACAAACAGGGTGTTAGACACCTAGTGGCTGCAGTTTTAGCGAATTAGTTTTTACGTTTGCTGTTGGACGAATACAATACGATGAACGGTTTGTTTGTTTGTGTTTGTTAACGCGTGAGTATTGCAATTTATTGTTTGTTTACACTGAGTTTATTATCATTAATTTTATTATCATTAAGTATACGGTAATGTTAAACTACCCGTCAGGTAATGTTACACTGCCCGTCAGGTAATGTTGCACTGTCCGTCAGGTAATGTTACACTGTCCGTCAGGTAATGTTACACTGTCCGTCAGGTAATGTTGCACTGTCCGCCAGGTAATGTTGCACTGTCCGTCAGGTATTGTTGCACTGTCCGTCAGGTAATGTTTTACTGCCCGTCAGGTAATGTTACACTGGCGGTCAGGTAATGTTGCACTGTCCGTCGGGTAATTTTGCACTGTCCGTCAGGTAATGTTACACTGCCCGTCAGGTTATGTTACACTGCCCGTCAGGTAATGTTACACTGCCCGTCAGGTAATTTTCCACTGCCCGTCAGGTAAAGTTACACTGCCGGTCAGGTAATGTTACACTCCCCGTCAGGTAATGTTGCACTGCCCGTCAGGTAATGTTATACTGCCCGTCAGGTAATGTTGCACTGTTCTTCAGGTAATGTTACACTGCCCGTCAGGTAATGTTACACTGTCCGTCAGGTAATGCTGCACTGTCCGTCAGGTAATGTTGCACTGTCCGTCAGGTAATGTTACACTGCCCGTCAGGTAATATTGCACTGTCCGTCAGGTAATGTTGCACTGTCCGTCAGGTAATGTTGCACTGGTCGTCAGGTAATGATACACTGTCCGTCAGGTAATGTTACACTGTCCGTCAGGTAATGCTGCACTGTCCGTCAGGTAATGTTGCACTGTCCGTCAGGTAATGTTGCACTGGTCGTCAGGTAATGATACACTGTCCGTCAGGTAATGTTACACTGCCCGTCAGGTAATATTGCACTGTCCGTCAGGTAATGTTGCACTGTCGGTCAGGTAATGTTGCACTGTCCGTCAGGTAATGTTGCACTGTCCGTCAGGTAATGTTGCACTGTCCGTCAGGTAATGTTGCACTGTCCGTCAGGTAATGTTGCACTGTCCGTCAGGTAATGTTGCACTGTCCGTCAGGTAATGTTACACTGCCCGTCAGGTAATGTTGCACTGTCCGTCAGGTAATAGGAAAGAAGCACCGCACTGGAAGAGGCAGACGCAAACACAGAACAATGATGCCGGGTTAAAGCTGAACCCAGAACAATGATGCCGGGTTAAAGCTGAACACAGAACAATGATGCTGGATTAAAGCCACATCCAGAACGATGATGCTTGACTGCTACAGACGGTTATTGGGTTTAACACCACCAATAGAAGGTACCCAGGCCACAGATACACGGCCGCCAACGCCAGTCGACAGGGCACGTGATGATGATGATAGTGAACGTTACACAACAAAAACACTGAGCAACATCATATTTAAAGGCGGTCAAATACCACACACACGGACAGTCAGAATACCATGCACACGGACAGTCATAATACCATACACACGGACAGTCATAATACCATACACACGGATAGTCATAATACCATACACACGGACAGTCATAATACAAACATCATATTTAAAGGCGGTCAAATACCATACACACGGACAGTCATAATACCATACACACGGACAGTCAGAATACCATACACACGGACAGTCATAATACCATACACACGGATAGTCATAATACCATACACACGGACAGTCATAATACAAACAACCACAAACGGTCACACAGACATATACGCACACAAACAGAAACCCACACACAAACACACACAGTCATAAACACACATACACACACACACACACCAACACATGTGAGAAGACATGCATTCACTTACTTGTCATTGGCATGTCTCCACCTGTAAATAAACAGATAAGAACATGTCTTAGACAAAAGAAAACATGTTTTAAATAAACAGATAAGAACATGTCTTAGACAAAAGAAAACATGTTTTAAATAAACAGATAAGAACATGTCTTAGACAAAAGAAAACATGTTTTAAATAAACAGATAAGAACATGTCTTAGACAAAAGAAAACATGTTTTAAATAAACAGATAAGAACATGTCTTAGACAAAAGAGAACATATTTTAAATAAACAGATAAGAACATGTCTTAAACAGACAGATCGGAATATGTCTTAGGGAGATCAGGACGTGTCTTAAACAGGCAGATGAGCACGTACCCTAAAAGTCGGAGTGAGTTCATGTGATGGCGAGGACACTTTGGGGACACGTGACACGCAGTCCAGTTCATTACTTGTATTACCACGTGTATGGACAACGTTTGAGTTCAAAGCGAGCGGATGCAAACACAATATTTAATTGATATTGATAACTAACACTCTAGGACAACAATATCAGACGGGATTAACTTCAATAAAGCTGTATAAATGCAATAATAAATTATCATCATCTTCCACGAATGCTTTCAAGCGTCGTGCGGAGAAAAGGTTGGCTCTCCAGCGCCAGATCGGTGGCACCGCATACCGGCTTGTTGCTAAAGTGACTGATTTGCCTTTTCGGTTCACGAGTGCATTGTTCACGAGATTCCTGGGAGTCGGCGCTGAAGCTGCGGAGTTCGTGCTGTGTGCGACACTTTCGGCGGGTCGCCCTGCGGTAAGAGGCCGAGCCATGTGAGAAAACCCGGGTCAATGAGGTCTTTCTGGTGACTACCAAGTCCATCGACGATGAACTGTGGTTTGTGGAACTGTGGATGAATTTTGAGTTGGCATTCTGACGGCGGCATTATGCACAGTGTACCAGTGCAGGCTGTTGGATTGCCGAGACTCCCGTCTATTCCACTTTTCACATTGGACAGTGGGGAGCATTTTGTGTGTTGTTCACTGGCACAGGAATGGAGCATAATGGGGACGACCCGTTGCCGTGAAGTTGGAACCTCGACTAACTAACTAACTAAATGTCATTCCGTGTGATTGTACAATGTCTTTGATGTCGTCAATCTATTTTCTTTTCTGGCGTCCTCTTGCATCCCGCCCATCTCTAGCGAAACGATGCTAGCTGTTGTCTGGATGCGAATATGTTGCCAACAAGAGCAGATGTTGATCCGCTGACAAGACGCGGATTCCCATGGAGGGAACCACGGCCACGGATCGGAAGTGTCAAGCTAATCTTGTTGCTGGGATTTGATAGAAGAAAAGCACAACAACCAGTGTATTTCTTCTGTTGAAGTGTTGGCAAAAGCTATCCACTCAACCATTGCTGTAGCGTTGGGCAGTGTTATGAAGAGATGCGGAGAGAGACCGGGAAGAGAGAAAATATTCTGCTTCTACCAACAGATTCAGCTGCTTACACGGCCAAGTCAGCCAGTGTTATCATGATGCTTATCTAGCACTGGTGTACTTACGTGACATTGAGCATGGCTTGCCTAAGGTAGCCCGACAAACTTTTCTGATTGGGAAAAGGACATGTCTAATGTCTAATGTTAAATAATATGATTAAATCTCTGCTACGGGTACAGAAATTTCAAGATATCGCCCCTCGGTGCCTCTGACTCACACACCGGGGCACCTGGGCACAGAACCTGCCCTGACACACTGGGGCACCTTGTCCCAAGTACTATTTATAGTTACTTCAAACTGCAGTGACACTGACAAAGTTGTTGAAAGTTTGTCTCAAATCGATGTTTCCAGGCAATACTATGGAGACCTTGCCTACATCAAGTCCAACTTCAGCATCTCAGCCACAACAATCACTCAACTTGAAACAACATGTACAGAGTCCAAATGTTCAACCTGTGAACATTGTTGTCAATGAGTTCAATGTAGCCCATGGCATTGTGGGAGACGTGTGTACACGTCTGTCAAGTGTGTGTACTCTGTCGATTTGAAGGGCGGTCAGCAGTCTGCCAGGTTTGCGACATTCTTAGTGGACAACACTCTAACAAGGTGATCTTCAACATTTTAGTCCCGATGTCACATTCTTAATGGGCAACACTCTAACAAGGTGATCTTCAACATTTTAGTCCCGATGTCACATTCTTAATGGGCAACACTCTAACAAGTGATCTAGAACATTTTAGTCCCGATGTCACATTCTTAGTGGGCAACACTCTAATCAGGTGATCTAGAAGATTATAGTCCCGATGTCACATTCTTAGTGGTATGTGGGCAACACTCTAACAAGTGATCTAGACCATTTTAGTCCCGATGTCACATTCTTAATGGGCAACACTCTAACAAGATGATCTTCAACATTTTAGTCCCGATGTCACATTCTTAATGGGCAACACTCTAACAAGTGATCTAGAACATTTTAGTCCCGATGTCACATTCTTAGTGGTATGTGGGCAACACTCTAACAAGGTGATATAGAACATTTTAGTCATAATTTTACAGTCTTAGTGATAAGCGGCAACATTCGAGGAAGGAAATATGTAACATTTTACTCATAATTTTATAATCATAGTGGTAAGCAGCAACATTCGAGGAAGGAAATAGGTACTTTTGCTTTCTTTCACCCCAAACAAAAGAGAATCCCAGGGTATGACGTCAACATCCAGGGGTTTCCGTGTGTTGCGCCGAACATCCAGGGGGTTTCCGTGTGTTGCGCCGTAGCTCGGTGCGCAATTCTATGCGGCGGCGGTGGTGCGCTATTCATTCACTTTCCGGTTAGGGTTAGGGGTAGGGTACACACAACCATAACCCTAATCCTAAACTCTACCCCTAACCCTAACCGGAAAGTGATTGCAGGACCGATGCAAATGAGGATCGAAGGGAGACAGAAACGGTTGTCACAGCACAAAGAAACAACACTGTGGTGTGGGGCAATTGAAACGCACTGACACGCACTCCACCCGAACACAGAGGAGATCACCGTCGGCGCTAAATATAGCTGGTGACTCTAAATATAGCTCGCAAAGTTTGTTTGGGGTGAAAGAAAGCTAAAAAGTACCAGGAAATATGTAACATTTTACTCATAATTGTATAATCTTAGTGGTAAGTGGCAACATTCGAGGAAGGAAATATGTAACATTTTACTCATAATTTTATAATCTTTGTGGTAAGCGGCAACATTCGAATATTGTGATGCACATGTAAGTCAAGATTTCAAATTCTTGAAATATGTTTTTTTTTTTTTTTTTTGCATATTCTATTTACAGAACATCGCTGTCAACACCAGCACTGCTGTTGTTGATGTCTTGGCAAGTTTACGTTCAGTAGCTTACATTGCATTCTGAACGACCGGCTTCCATACCATCACGTTAAAGCCCAGCGCGACACGGTCTGCTGCCAAATCGGTCGCAGCTGTGTTTCGAACGCAAGTAAGCAAAATTACTAACCGCGACCGTAACGCCTTTGCCACGAAGACGGCATGTCTTAATTACTCCCTTTAATTTTGAGAAAGTCCTGTCTTGATACTGTTAGGTCAAGTAAAAGCTTTTGGAATTCATCATGACACCTGGGAGACTGCTGACAAAGTTCGAAATTCGTGGCGTGCATCATTACATAAGGGTGCAGTCACTTGTAAAGCAATCAGGACTGCAAGAGCTGTGAGGAAAAGGCTAGACAGAAAAACCACTGCAGGAAATCCTCATCCTGGAGCGTCAAGCATTCTTTGCCCACATTGTCAAAGAACATTTTGAGCCAAAATAGGCCTTATCAGCCATTTTAGAACTCACGGCTCCATACTTTCAACCCCACTGGATGAAATGAGTGGTATTCATCATTCTTGTTGACAAACAACACAGGTCAAGCATTATCATTTTCAGGTAATAAATGTCTGCGTGTTTGCGAGATGTTTAAGTCCTAAAGATCCTTGCTCTAACTATGATGATGATGATGATGATGATGATGATGATGGATGATGATGATGATGATGATGATGATGATGATGATGATGATGATGATGATGATGATGATGATGATGATGATGATGATGATGGTGATAATTACGCTGATGATGATGATGATGATGATGATGATGATGATGATGATGATGATGATGATGATGATGATGATGATGATGATGATGATGATTATGATGATGATGATGATGATCATAATGGATGATCGTGATGGATGATCATGATGGATGATGATGATGATGATGATGATGATGATGATGATGATGATGATGATGGTGATGATGATGATTATGATGATGATGATGATGATGATGATGATGATGATGATGATGATGATGATGATGATGATGATGATGATGATGATGATGATGATGATGATGATGATGATGATGATGATGATGATGATGATGGTGTTGGATGATGATGATGATGATTACTATATATGATGATGATGATGATGATGATGATGATGATGATGATGATGATGATGATGATGATGATGATGATGATGATGATGATGATGATGATGATGATGTAAACACAATGCTTACTCACCTGTAGACATGTCACCTGTGGATGTGAACAATAAAGACATATTTAGACATTGTCAACATTAGTCTTGTTACATGAATCGTTACCTTACAGACCTTAATTCCAGATAGATTGTGTGTGTGTGTGTGTGTGTGTGTGTGTGTGTGTGTGTGTGTGACTTTTCATCCATCATGTCCATGACGGTAAGCATAATGGGCGGTCATTATTCGCCATTTCACTCGATCACCAGAGTCGTGGAACAGCACAGTGTTCTTGTCTTGACCATGCCACTTGGTCAAGCCATCCAGGTATTTACTTCTCTGTCTTCCCCTTGTTATCTCCCCTCGATCTTGCCAGTTGTCACCGAGTTCTCTAATTGTCCAAAACATTTTGACTGTCTACGTCTAATTTCTCTAATCATTTTACGATTTTCATTTGCTTCTTGAAGGACTTGGTCATTGGTTTTTCTGTCTGTCCATGGTATTCTTTGCATTTTCCTCAGAAACCACATTTCCACAGCCATCAGAGGTTTTTCAGCTTGTCTGCTCATTGTCCACGTTTCACATCCATACAAAATTACAGGCTCTATGTAACACCTCAACACTCTTTTTCTCGTAGCAACTGACATCTTTTTGTTGGTCAGTATGTTTTTCATCTTTCAAAAGGCAACTTTCGCCATGGCGATTCTTGTTCTAATCTCTTCAAGGCATCTCCCATCAGATGTTATGACTGTTCCGAGATAATTGTACCTATTCACTTGTTGAAGAATATTCCCATTTACTTGTATATTACATTGTGGTGCTTGCTTGTTTGCTTGCTTGTGTTCGCTGGCTGTAAACTTCAGCGCGAAGTCCTGTATGTCGGATGAAGACATCCTGTTGTCCAACATCAGTGTGATGTCATACCGGACTGAGGTTTGCGTAAGTATCCGTTGTCCCATGTCTGGCTTATTAGTGTGCAGACTGGTGGTTCCTCGCCGTGCAGGCAGATACTCTCCGACTTCGGAAGAATCAGCGATCCTACTACGTTAGCCAGGACCCCGAAGGGACCTGTTGCCCAGGACACACGACTAGGACGTGTTAGTAGGTCTTAGCCAGTATAGAACCTGGTCCTGGTGCCTTGGAAACACCTCTGCGTCCCACATTGTGGTATTTCGTTCTTCCTAGTGACGACCATAATCTGTGTCTTCTTGCAATTTAATTCTAGCCCTAGTTGTTCACTGTGTGCAACAACCGCGTCTTACTTTAAACTAGTTAAATCTGAAGACGTCAGTGTGCCTTACTTTACACACCTTAATTCCTACAGACCCCAGTGTGTCTTACTTAACACAGTTAATTCCCAAAGATCTGAATGCTGAACCATGTGGATACATTTAAACACCTAGCGTTAGTCATAGCATCAGAATATGATGCAATAAGTCACTGTTATGCGATGCACGAGGGCGAGTCAATAAGTAAGTCACACAGTTATGTGGGTTGGCAGGTAAATGTAGTTAGGGGTTTTCTAAAGGTGTCATTAGGTGACAGCAACATCGAACTTTATATTCCCGTTTATCAGGTGGAGCTAGGTGCCTCATGCGCATGCGCAGCGCATAACAAAATGGCAACTGTACTTAGGGAGTGTACAACCAAAGAGCAACGTGTTGTTGTGTTTTTTGTGTAGGCAAAAGGACTGCCTGCAAAGGACATTCATAAGGAGATGCTTCCTGTTTATGCTGACTACCAGCCCGAATCAAAGCGTGCTTCAATGCAATAGAAACATCCTTCTTCGCCTTGTGTCCAAAAATTCAAGGTTACGCCATCAGCAGGGAAGGTTATGCTGACAGTGTTCTGGGATTGTCAAGGAGTGCTTTTAACGAATTTCAAGAAGAAAGGTGACAATGTGAATTCTGAATCGCACTGTAAAGTTCTATTGATGCTTCATGGTGCAATTCGAAGAAAACATCCAGGATTGCTGACTAGAGGCGTGTTGCGTCTTCATGACAATGCCAGACCATATATGGCTCGATTAACTCAGGAGAAAATTAACCAACTAAGGTGGGAAGTTCTGGAACATCCACCTTACAGCCCTCGACTTAGCCCCTAGCGATTTCCACCTTTTTGGCCCACTGAAAACCCACCTTGGGGGGAGACATTTCGCGAATGACGCCGAAATTGACTGTGAAGTGAAAACGTGGTTTAGAAAACAGAGCATGCAGTTCTATGCAGCCGGTTTGGAAGGACTGATAAAACGATGGGTTAAGTGCCATCAATGTTGGTGGAAATTATGTGAGAAATAAAGGGACAGTGTATGTATAAAAATAAACTTGTTTCCAATTAGTATCATATTTAGTTATTTTTCAACAGTCATTTGTGACTTACTTAGTGACTTCGCCTCGTACAAGCGAGCGCACTGACATCTTATATACAACTTGTTTTGCTGTATGGCAGTAAATCATTGGATGTCGAAGAAAAAATTAGGAGGAGCTTAGAAGCAATGCATGTATGGTTTCTGAGAGGAATGTCTCAGGGATGCCAGAGTAATTAACAACGATTGCCTTGAACAGGCTAATGCAAGTAGAACATTATATAGAACTATCAGAAAGAGGCCGGTCTCTCTGGCCGAGGAGTTACAATACTTTCTCAGTAATCCCATTTATCACGCAGAGTCTCGTAGCGGGCGAGAACTGGGAGCGGTTCTACCCCCGCTGGTGACTTGCGGGATAACTGAGCCGGCCGCTCAGAAATCAATGGCAAACTACTGAGCGTAATCTTGCCAAGAAATCAACAGACAGCTGAAAGATGCTGCTGTTGACAGCGATGTCCTGTAAAGGATATGCGAATAAAAAAAATAAAAAATAAGAAAGAGACAAGCAGCATTGCTCTGTCGCGTACAGAGAAGAGCGGCATAGGAGAACATTGTAGCGACTTGAAACATCAGAAGCAGGCCAGGCAGGGACAGACAGAGAGAAATTATACTGGAGGGACTGGCGAGGAGTCTCATAAGACAAGGGCATTAAACATATCTTCACACTTCAAGTGATACGACAGCGGTGGGCAGGGCCCGGTGGGAGCACCTGTATAGTGCAGACAATCAAATAGATCATCACGGCTTGGAGAGGATGTTGCTGCAGGGAGTGGCCAGAGCATCTGGTCAACACTAGGGACCCCGAGGAAAGACCAGGCGGGCAGATCTTGGAGAGGATGTTGCTGCAGGGAGTGACCAGAGCATCTGGCCAACACTAGGGACCCCGAGGAAAGACCAGGCGGGCAGATACTCAAATTGCTATTAGTACCATTAGTATTGGGAGTCTTCGCTGGCTGTTGAGGAATACGGCGAAGCACGTCTGGGAATTTCCTGAGCGCTTTGATGTCAGTTCTTGACTCAACTCATTCAAGTATGAGGCAGAGACAAGCAGCATTCGTTGGTCAGGCCTTTAGAAGGCACAGGAGATACTACAGGTATGTTGTCATGAACGATATATATATATATATATATATATATATATATATATATATATATATATATATATATATATATATATATATATATATATTCTCGAAACAGTAATAACATCTGATGGGAGATTCCTTGAAGAGATTAGAACAAGAATCGCCTTGGCAAAAGTAGCCTTTAGCAAGATGAAAAACAATAAAAAGATGTCAATTGAAACGAGAAAAAGAGTGTTGAGGTGCTACATAGAACCTGTACTTTTATATGGCTGTAAAGCTTGGACAATGAGCAGTCAAGCTAAAAAACTGATGGCTGTAGAAATGTGGTTTCTGAGGAAAATGCACAGAATACCATGGACAGCCAGAAAGACCAATGAACAAGTCCTTCAAGAAACAAATGAAGATCGTAAATTAATTAGAGATATTAGACGCTGACAGTCACAATTTTTTGGGCATGTTATGAGAAAAAATGAATTGGGGAACTTGGTGACAATTGGTAAGATCGAAGGGAACAGACCAAGAGGAAGACCTAGAAGCAAATACCTGGATGGCATGGCCTCGTGGCATGGTCGAGACAGAAACACTGAGCTGATCCACGACTCTGGTAATCGAGTGAGATGGCAAAACATGACCGCCCACGCTTACCGGCATGGCATATGATGGATGGATATATCTTCTTCTTCTTCTTCTTCTTCTTCTTCTTCTTCTTCTTCTTCTTCTTCTTCTTCTTCTTCTTCTTCTTCTTCTTCTTCTTCTTCTTCTTCTTCTTCTTCAGCATTCCGAGCCATTGAGGTTCTTTGCTGCAGATACAAGCCATCTCCATTCGTCTCTCTGATTGACCCTCTCTTGCCACTCGCTAATTCCAAGTGCTTGTAGATCTGTATGTATCTTATCTCTCCACCGTCCCCTTGGTCTACCTCGGGGTCTACGGTCATTTATTTCCTGAGTGTAAGCGAGTTTTGTTTCCCTATTATCTTCCATTCTTTCTATATGCCCCAGCCATTGTAGTCTATTAGCCTTCATGATACCAGTGATTAGCAGACCATATATATATATACATTGGCACCTTGCCGTCTTGACAGACGATAGTTTGTGCTTTAAAAAGGCATAATAACTTTTAACTATGGCGGTAGCGAGTGTGACTGATAAGGCCAATTTGCGCTGTAAATGTCCGTTCACAGTGGGTGCATTTGAACACGTGGTCATTTCCACCATCATGCACCATCTTACGTCTCAAACGCTTGGTGTGTGACTTTTCTGCAATAATTTTCTCCTTTGACTTTATTCCATTTCTGATATTTGCCCTCCATGCAACACGTTCAGCGGCGACTTGCTCCCAATGTGCATTATCAATGCCTGTATCAATCATGTCCCGCTTACACACATCTTTGTATCGTAGTAGAGGCCGACCCTGAGATCTCTTACCCATCTGTAATTCACCAAAAAAGATATCCTTTGGTATTCTACCATCATCCATCCGCCTAAGATGTCCTATCCATCTAAGTCTACGAAGACTGAGCATGGAATAAACTGTCACACAACCTGATCTTTCCAATACTTCAGTATTTGTGATTTTGTCTTGCCACTTAATACCAAGAATTCTTCGCAGACACCGCATATGAAAGCTGTTTAAATTGTTCTCTTGGTGTGAGTAAGTTGTCCAGGTTTCACTGCCATAGAGAAGAGTACTAAGGACACAGGCTTGATAGACAAGGACTTTTGTTTTGGCAGTAAGCTTCCTGTTCTCCCAGACTCTTTTTCTTAACCTGTTCATTGTTGTTGCTGCCTTACCAATCCGGATGTTGATTTCCTGATCTAGGGATAATTTGCTATTTACCACCGATCCTAGATATGTAAAATGGTCTACTATCTCTAGTTCGGCGTCGTCAATAAAGATTGATGGTACACCATGTGCACCTTGTGACATAATCTGTGTCTTCTTTTTGCTAATTGTTAAACCAAATTCAGAACAAGCATTGGAGAATGCAGATAGTAGACATTGCAATTCTTCCTCAGAGTGGGTCGTAACTGCAGCATCATCTGCAAAAAGCAACTCTCTGATCAGTACCCTCCTAATTTTGGTCTTAGCCTTCAATCTCTGAGCATTGTAGAGGCCGCCATCTGAGCGTGAGTGAATGTATATACCACCATCCTGATCACGAAATGCATATTTCAGTAGAAGTGAAAAGTATATTCCAAAGAGGGTGGGAGCTAGTACACAACCTTGCTTAACTCCACTCTTGATTTCAAATTCTTCAGAAGTTGCACCATCAAACTTGATTATACCCTTCATGCCTGTGTGGAACGATTCTACAATGGACAGAAGAGTTGGATCTTCTTTAGTGCCTTGAACAGACCCTCACGACTGACCAAATCAAATGCCTTTGTGAGGTCGATGAAGGCAATAAACAGTGGTTGATTCTGTTCACGGCATTTTTCTTGCATTTGTCGCAATGAGAATATCATATCAGTGGTAGACCGGTTCTGTCGAAAGCCACACTGTGATTCGGGGTAGACTTGATCTCCTAGGACTTGAAGTCTGCGCAGAACAATTCTGGCAAATACTTTTCCAACAATACACAGAAGTGAGATACCCCTATAGTTGTTGCAGTCGCTCCGATCGCCCTTGTTCTTGTACAGTGTTATGATGCTTGAATCTTTGAAATCCTGTGGGACTTGTCCTTCACGCCAGCATAGCTCTATTAGCTGGTGGATCTGTATAGTGAGTGTGTCTTGCCCACTCCTGATAACCTCTATTGGAATCCCATCCTTACCTGGAGCCTTGCCAGATGCAAGTTCATTTATAGCACACTTAACTTCTGTTATGGTGGGAAGTGTGTCCAGGTGGTCAAGAGTTGGTAGAGCCTCTATGGCGTTGAGGGCATTATCCGCTAGTTTGGTCTCACTTGAGTAAAGCTCCAAATAGTGCTCTACCCATCTGTCCATCTGCTGTTTCTTATCAGTGATGACTTCTCCAGTCAAGGTTTTCAATGGTGCACTTCTTTTGATCACTGGACCACAGGCTTTCTTTATTCCTTCATACATGCTTCTTATGTCTCCCTTATCACTTGCGATTTGAATGGACTCACATAACTTGATCCAATAATCATTTGCACACTGCCTGGCAGCCTTTTGCACATCCTTCCTAGCTTGCCTTAGCTCACTCAGAGTGTTTCGAGTTGGTCTTTCCTTGTTTCTTAAGAGAGCTTTCTTCTTCTTATTAATCAAGGGCTGCAGAGTCTCGCTGTTGGCCGCAAACCAGTCCTGCCTCTTATGATCCACAGTGCCGTAAACCTTTACGGCAGTTTTACAAAGAGTTTCCTTAAGTTTATTCCATTTATCATTTACTGTACAATTTTCTGGTGTATCAGTGAAAGCTTCTTCAAGTTGCTGTTGAAACTGAAAGCACTTTTCAGGATCATGAGTGTTAATAATATTAATCCTGGGGCTAGATTTGTGTTTAGCTGTGTAGATTCTCTTTGGTCTCAGTCTAACCCTTGCAACAACCAAAGAATGATCCGTATCACAGTCAGCACTGTGGTAACTACGAGTCAATGATATATGGTTCAGATGTTGTCTCCGTGTGATGATGAAGTCCAGCTGGTGCCAATGGCCGGATCTTGGATGTTTCCATGTGACCTTATGCATCTCTTTTGTTTTAAAAAAAGAGTTTGTAATACATAGGCCATTACTGGTGCAATGCTCCAGCAGCCTTTGCCCATTTTCATTCATGCGACCGATGTTGTATTTTCCAAGGCACACTGGCCATGAACTCGAGTCCTTGCCCACACGAGCATTGAAATCACCGAGCATATAAATGTAGTCGGATTTTGGAACTGCCTTGATCACAGAGTCTAACTCCTCATAGAACAAATCCTTCACATCATCAGAGGAATCGAGTGTCGGTGCATATGCAGTAATAATGGTGGCAAACCCACAAGAGGTTGCCAAGCGCAGGGATAATAGTCTTTCATTTCCTCCTGCTGGAATTTCAATCATTCCCAGTAGCGAATTCTTCACTGCAAAGCCCACACCGTGTTGCCTTTTTTCTGCCTGCCCTTTACCCTTCCAGAAAAAGGTGTAGTTGTTTTCCCTGAGTGACCCTTCCTCAGCGAGGCGAGTCTCCTGCAGGCCAGCAATATCAATGTTAAGACGATTGAGTTCGGCATCAATCACAGCCGTTTTTCTCACATCGTCAATATTGGTCAAGTCAGTGGAAAATCCTGGACACATGGTTCTCACGTTCCAGGTTGCAAGCCGTAGCTTGAGGTTTCTATTTATATTTTTGTTTGTACCTGGTGCATTGGTTTTACAGCCTGCGATTCAGATTTTGTCCTAGCCCCAAGCACCCATTGAAGTAGGCAGGCTGTGGCAGATCAGCACCCAATTGGCTGGGGGCTGCCCAGCTTGAGGCGGGCGGTAGCTGATCAGTGACACCTATAGGTGTCTCCCACCGTCAGAGGCAACGCGTGGCGCCCCATGTCTACGCCAACTGACAAGGACTTATAACCCGTAACAGTTGCCTCTCGCTTTGATTCCGAGACCAGTTAAGACCAGGGATGGAGTTATTGCCTCTCCATATATGGTCCAGGAATGAAGCTCCGACATGTGGATAGTTTCCACATATCTTTGCTGATCCG
Organism: Cepaea hortensis; assembly: GCA_963921405.1. Taxonomy (NCBI): domain Eukaryota; kingdom Metazoa; phylum Mollusca; class Gastropoda; order Stylommatophora; family Helicidae; genus Cepaea; species Cepaea hortensis. The sequence goes on along the minus strand of OY992883.1, from coordinate 3,799,927 downwards.
ACAGCTTCTACATATGGTCCTATTCCAGATGTTTTGGTGTTACCTTTCTCCTTGAGTAAACTAGACAGGCCGAGAGAGGGATCATGCTACATGAGCAACACATGGTCTCTATAAATGGGCCCATACTTTGTGCTATGGAGAGGTATAACTCCATCTCTGGTCCCCCGCCATGGCTTGTACATATGCCCCTCTTTGCAAGCACAACGTGACAAACTATGATCCGTCAAGACAGCAAGGTGCCATTCAGTATCTATGCAAATACATATGCCTTCTTATTATGAAAAGAAGATTTTAAGCGTATTCCCGCACCGCAGATACGCCCTTCGTGTTCCCTAGACTGTGCTATAACATTTCTACGTTAACTAATACACAACAACCATAACTGGCCACCTCAACTCACCCATCGACATCATTCCGGTCTCCATCGACGGATCCACGGTCACCGACAAGACATCACGTGCGCTGAGACACAGCAGGGCGACCACAAGGAGACTAACCGCTACAGCTCTGGGCATTGTGTTCTGGAGTGTTTGCTTGACAGAATGACGTGGAGCTGTTGAAATCACTGGAACCCGTGCTGCGAGGACACCCAGCAGTTGATCATTCGCTGAGGACCGTATCCATGCCACGTCATATTACCAAGCTGGAAGTGTCTGCGGCTAGAGTTCTGCGTGCTTGGTGGTGCCTGTGTGGGCAATCATGTGCAAGTTGGTCCGTGCGCACGTGGTAGTGCTTTTATAATCTGTTAATCTGTTGGACTATTATCCTTGCACTCCGGACAAGTCCACGGGTGCTCAGATCCGTTCCTCCCCCTTCCATTGTATGCATCACCATTCAGCGCATAATAATTCCAGTTCTATGTTGGTTGACGAGATCTCTCTAAGGACGTTAATAATATCGACACCATCCATGGGCTGGCCATCTGCAGGGGATGCGTACCTACCAAGTTTATCAGATATCCTTTATTTCCCTCAACTCCTGCATGTCCCTGAACCAAGATGAAGCTGACTCTACGGACAACAGACCTCCGCAGCGATTCAGTCTATCTACGTGACGAATCAGCATCCTCCTGTGGTGCTTATTTTATTAATACCATCAGAAATAAACAAATAAAGAGATTAGGAAGAACTTGGAAGCAACAGAGATGTGGTTTCTGAAATGAGTGTAGCAAAGACCTTGGACTGCCAGAGTAGCTAACAACAACTGCCTGGAAGAGGCTAATGAAACTAGAACATATTATATAAATAAATGAGACAAACGTTCTTTGATCATATGATTAGAAGAGAGGCAATGGAGAACATCGTAGCGATTGGAGAGATTGGGATGGGTGGGTCTCAATTTCCGGCACGAAAAGGCGAGCGGTGTGATATAGACCTCATTGTGTGATATAGACCTCATTATGTGATATAGACCTCATTATGTGATATAGACCTCATTATGTGATATAGACCTCATTATGTGATATAGACCTCATTATGTGATATAGACCTCATTATGTGATATAGACCTCATAATGTGATATAGACCTCATTATGTGATATAGACCTCATTATGTGATATAGACCTCATAATGTGACATAGACCTCATTATGTGATATAGACCTCATAATGTGACATAGACCTCATTATGTGATATAGACCTCATTATGTGATATAGACCTCATTATGTGATATAGACCTCCTTATGTGACATAGACCTCATTATGTGATATAGACCTCATTATGTGATATAGACCTCATTATGTGAAATAGACCTCATTATGTGATATAGACCTCATTATGTGATATAGACCTCATTATGTGACATAGACCTCATTATGTGACATAGACCTCATTATGTGACATAGACCTCATTATGTGATATAGACCTCATTATGTGATATAGACCTCATTATGTGACATAGACCTCATTATGTGACATAGACCTCATTATGTGATATAGACCTCATTATGTGACATAGACCTCATTATGTGATATAGACCTCATTATGTGATATAGACCTCATTATGTGAAAAAGACCTCATTATGTGATATAGACCTCATTATGTGATATAGACCTCATTATGTGACATAGACCTCATTATGTGACATAGACCTCATTATGTGACATAGACCTCATTATGTGATATAGACCTCATTATGTGACATAGACCTCATTATGTGACATAGACCTCATAATGTGATATAGACCTCATTGTGTGACATAGACCTCATTATGTGATATAGACCTCATTATGTGATATAGACCTCATTGTGTGATATAGACCTCATTGTGTGATATAGACCTCATTATGTGACATAGACCTCATAATGTGACATAGACCTCATTATGTGACATAGACCTCATAATGTGACATAGACCTCATTATGTGACATAGACCTCATTATGTGATATAGACCTCATTATGTGACATAGACCTCATTATGTGATATATACCTCATTATGTGATATAGACCTCATTATGTGATATAGACCTCATTATGTGATATAGACCTCATTATGTGATATAGACCTCATTATGTGAAATAGACCTCATTATGTGATATAGACCTCATTATGTGATATAGACCTCATTATGTGACATAGACTCATTATGTGACATAGACCTCATTATGTGATATAGACCTCATTATGTGATATAGACCTCATTATGTGATATAGACCTCATTATGTGATATAGACGTCATTGTGTGATATAGACCTCATTAAGTTATATAGACCTCATTGTGTGATATAGACCTCATTGTGTGATATATACCTCATTGTGTGATATAGACCTCATTGTGTGATATAGACCTCATTGTGTGATTTAGACCTCATTGTGTGATTTAGATGTAATTATGTGATATAGACCTCATCATGTGATATAGACCTCATTATGCATGCAGTCACAATAAGTCTAACCCGAGGGTTGAGCTCCAAATACCCAGTACACGTGATGTAGACACTAGGAGTAGTTTACTTTACTTCAGGCCTACGTCTAGATGTAGAGACAATGGGTCCTTTACTTTACTTCAGGCCTACGTCTAGATGTAAAAACAATGGGTCCTCTACTTTACTTCAGGCCTACGTCTAGATGTAGAGACAATGTGTCCTTTAGTTTACCACATGCCTACGTCTAGATGTAGAGACAATGGGTCCTTTACTTTACTTCAGGCCTACGTCTACATGTAGAGACAATGTGTCCTTTACTTTACCACATGCCTACGTCTAGATGTAGAGACAATGGGTCCTTTACTTTACTTCAGTCCTACGTCTAGATGTAGAGACAATGGGTCCTTTACTTTACCACATGCCTACGTCTAGATGTAGAGACAATGTGTCCTTTACTTTACCACATGCCTACGTCTAGATGTAGAGACAATGGGTCCTTTACTTTAACACCTGCCTGCGTCTAGATGTAGAGACAATGGGTCCTTTACTTTACTTCATGCCTACGTCTAGATGTAGAGACAATGGGTCCTTTACTTTACTTCAGTCTTACGTCTAGATGTAGAGACAATGGGTCCTTTACTCTACCACATGCCTACGTCTAGATGTAGAGACAATGGGTCCTTTACTCTACCACATGCCTACGTTTAGATGTAGAGACAATGGGTCCTTTACTTTACCACATGCCTACGTCTAGATGTAGAGACAAAGGGTCCTTTACTTTACTTCAGGCCTACGTCTAGATGTAGGGATAATGGGTCCTTTACTTTACCACATGCCTACGTCTAGATGTAGAGACAATGTGTCCTTTACTTTAATACATGCCTACGTCTAGATGTAGATGCAATGTGTCCTTTACTTTACTTAAGGCCTACGTCTAGATGTAGAGACAATGGGTCCTTTACTTTACCACATGCCTACGTCTAGATGTAGAGACAATGCGTCCTTTACTTTACCACATGCCAACGTATAGATGTAGAGACAATGGGTCCTTTACTTTACCACATGCCTACGTCTAGATGTAGAGACAATGGGTCCTTTACTTTACTTCAGGCCTACGTCTAGATGTAGAGACAATGGGTCCTTTATTTTACTTCAGGCCTACGTCTAGATGTAAAAACAATGGGTCCTCTACTTTACTTCAGGCCTACGTCTAGATGTAGAGACAATGTGTCCTTTAGTTTACCACATGCCTACGTCTACATGTAGAGACAATGTGTCCTTTACTTTACCACATGCCTACGTCTAGATGTAGAGACAATGTGTCCTTTACTTTACCACATGCCTACGTCTAGATGTAGAGACAATGGGTCCTTTACTTTACTTCATGCCTACGTCTCGATGTAGAGACAATGGGTCCTTTACTTTACTTCAGGCCTACGTCTAGATGTAGAGACAATGGGTCCTTTACTCTACCACATGCCTACGTCTAGATGTAGAGACAATGGGTCCTTTACTCTACCACATGCCTACGTTTAGATGTAGAGACAATGGGTCCTTTACTTTACAACATGCCTACGTCTAGATGTAGAGACAAAGGGTCCTTTACTTTACTTCAGGCCTACGTCTAGATGTAGGGATAATGGGTCCTTTACTTTACCACATGCCTACATCTAGATGTAGAGACAATGTTTCCTTTACTTTAATGCATGCCTACGTCTAGATGTAGATACAATGGGTCCTTTACTTTACTTAAGGCCTACGTCTAGATTTAGAGACAATGGGTCCTTTACTTTACTTCAGGCCTACGTCTAGATGTAGAGACAATGGGTCCTTTACTTTACCACATGCCTACGTCTAGATGTAGAGACAATGCGTCCTTTACTTTACCACATGCCTACGGATAGATGTAGAGACAATGTGTCCTTTACTTTACTTCAGTCCTACGTCTAGATGTAGAGACAATGGGTCCTTTACTTTACTTCAGGCCTACGTCTAGATGTAGAGACAATGGGTCCTTTACTTTACTTCAGTCCTACGTCTAGATGTAGAGACAATGGGTCCTTTACTTTACCACATGCCTACGTCTAGATGTAGAGACAATGGGCCCTTTACTTTACCACATGCCTACGTCTAGATGTAGAGACAATGGGTCCTTTACTTTACCACATGCCTACGTCTAGATGTAGAGACAATGGGTCCTTTACTTTACTTCATGCCTACGTCTAGATGTAGAGACAATGGGTCCTTTACTTTACTTCAGGCCTACGTCTAGATGTAGAGACAATGGGTCCTTTACTCTACCACATGCCTACGTCTAGATGTAGAGACAATAGGTCCTTTACTTTACCACATGTCTACGTTTAGATGTAGAGACAATGGGTCCTTTACTTTACCACATGCCTACGTCTAGATGTAGAGACAAAGGGTCCTTTACTTTACTTCAGGCCTACGTCTAGATGTAGGGACAATGGGTCCTTTACTTTACTTCATGCCTACGTCTAGATTTAGAGACAAGTGGCCCTTTCTTTTCTTCATGCCTACGTCTAGATGTAGAGACAAATGGGTCTTTTACTTTGCTTCATGCCTACGTCTAGTTGTAGAAATAGTGTGTCATTTACTTTATTTCATGCCTACGTTTAGATGTAGAGACAATGTGTCCTTTACTTTACTTTACTTCATGCCTACGTCTAGATGTAGAGACAATGGGTCCTTTACTTTACTTCGTGCCTACGTCTAGATGTAGAGACAAATGGGTCCTTTTCTTTGCTTCATGCCTACGTCTAGATGTAGAGACAATAGGTCCTTTACTTTACTTCACGCCTACGTCTAGATGTAGAGACAATGGGTCCTTTACTTTACTTCATGCCTACGTCTAGATGTAGAGACAATGGGTCCTTTACTTTACTTTACTTCATGCCTACGTCTAGATGTAGAGACAATGGGTCCTTTACTTTACTTCGTGCCTACGTCTAGATGTAGAGACAAATGGGTCCTTTTCTTTGCTTCATGCCTACGTCTAGATGTAGAGACAATAGGTCCTTTACTTTACTTCACGCCTACGTCTAGATGTAGAGACAATGGGTCCTTTACTTTACTTCATGCCTACGTCTAGATGTAGAGACAATGGGTCCTTTACTTTACTTTACTTCAGGCCTACGTCTAGATGTAGAGACAATAGGTCCTCTACTTTACTTCAGGCCTACGTCTAGATGTAGAGACAATGTGTCCTTTAGTTTACTTCAGGCCTACGTCTAGATGTAGAGACAATGGGTCCTTTACTTTACTTCAGGCCTACGTCTAGATGTAGAGACAATGGGTCCTTTACTTTACCACATGCCTACGTCTAGATGTAGAGACAATGGGTCCTTTACTTTACTTCAGGCCTACGTCTAGATGTAGAGACAATGGGTCCTTTACTTTACTTCAGGCCTACGTCTAGATGTAGAGACAATGTGTCCTTTACTTTACCACATGCCTACGTCTAGATGTAGAGACAATGTGTCCTTTACTTTACCACATGCCTACGTCTAGATGTAGAGACAATGGGTCCTTTACTTTACCACCTGCCTGCGTCTAGATGTAGAGACAATGGGTCCTTTACTTTACTTCATGCCTACGTCTAGATGTAGAGACAATGGGTCCTTTACTTTACTTCAGTCTTACGTCTAGATGTAGAGACAATGGGACCTTTACTCTACCACATGCCTACGTCTAGATGTAGAGACAATGGGTCCTTTACTCTACCACATGCCTACGTTTAGATGTAGAGACAATGGGTTCTTTACTTTACCACATGCCTACGTCTAGATGTAGAGACAAAGGGTCCTTTACTTTACTTCAGGCCTGCGTCTAGATGTAGGGATAATGGGTCCTTTACTTTAACACATGCCTACGTCTAGATGTAGAGACAATGTATCCTTTACTTTAATACATGCCTACGTCTAGATGTAGATACAATGCGTCCTTTACTTTACTTAAGGCCTACGTCTAGATGTAGAGACAATGGGTCCTTTACTTTACTTCAGGCCTACGTCTAGATGTAGAGACAATGGGTCCTTTACTTTACCACATGCCTACGTCTAGATGTAGAGACAATGCGTCCTTTACTTTACCACATGCCTACGTATAGATGTAGAGACAATGGGTCCTTTACTTTACCACATGACTATGTCTAGATGTAGAGACAATGTGTCCTTTACTTTAACACAAGCCTACGTCTAGATGTAGAGACAATGGGTCCTTTACTTTACTTCAGGCCTACGTCTAGATGTAGAGACAATGGGTCCTTTACTTTACCTCAGGCCTACGTCTAGATGTAAAAACAATGGGTCCTCTACTTTACTTCAGGCCTACGTCTAGATGTAGAGACAATGTGTCCTTTACTTTACCACATGCCTACGTCTAGATGTAGAGACAATGTGACCTTTATTTTACCACATGCCTACGTCTAGATGTAGAGACAATGGGTCCTTTACTTTACCACCTGCCTACGTCTAGATGTAGAGATAATGAGTCCTTTACTTTACTTCATGCCTACATCTCGATGTAGAGACAATGGGTCCTTTACTTTACTTCAGGCCTACGTCTAGTTGTAGAGACAATGGGTCCTTTACTCTACCACATGCCTACGTCTAGATGTAGAGACAATGGGTCGTTTACTCTACCACATGCCTACGTTTAGATGTAGAGACAATGGGTCCTTTACTTTACCACATGCCTACGTCTAGATGTAGAGACCAAGGGTCCTTTACTTTACTTCAGGCCTACGTCTAGATGTAGGGATAATGGGTCCTTTACTTTACCACATGCCTACGTCTAGATGTAGAGACAATGTGTCCTTTGCTTTAATACATGCCTACGTCTAGATGTAGATACAATGGGTCCTTTACTTTACTTAAGGCCTACGTCTAGATGTAGAGACAATGGGTCCTTTACTTTACTTCAGGCCTACGTCTAGATGTAGAGACAATGGGTCCTTTACTTTACCACATGCCTACGTCTAGATGTAGAGACAATGCGTCCTTTACTTTACCACATGCCTACGTATAGATGTAGAGACAATGGGTCCTTTACTTTACCACATGCCTACGTCTAGATGTAGAGACAATGTGTCCTTTACTTTAACACAAGCCTACGTCTAGATGGAGAGACAATGGGTCCTTTACTTTACTTCAGTCCTACGTCTAGATGTAGAGACAATGGGTCCTTTACTTTACCACATGCCTACGTCTAGATGTAGAGACAATGGGCCCTTTACTCTACCACATGCCTACGTCTAGATGTAGAGATAATGGGTCCTTTACTTTACCACATGCCTACGTCTAGATGTAGAGACAATGGGTCCTTTACTTTACTTCATGCTTACGTCTAGATGTAGAGACAATGGGTCCTTTACTTTACTTCAGGCCTACGTCTAGATGTAGAGACAATGGGTCCTTTACTCTACCACATGCCTACGTCTAGATGTAGAGACAATGGGTCCTTTACTCTACCACATGCCTACGTCTAGATGTAGAGACAATGGGTCCTTTACTTTACCACATGTCTACGTTTAGATGTAGAGACAATGGGTCCTTTACTTTACCACATGCCTACGTCTAGATGTAGAGACAAAGGGTCCTTTACTTTACTTCAGGCCTACGCCTAGATGTAGGGACAATGGGTGCTTTACTTTACTTCATGCCCACGTCTAGATTTAGAGACAAGTGGCCCTTTCTTTTCTTCATGCCTACGCCTAGATGTAGAGACAAATGGGTCTTTTACTTTGCTTCATGCCTACGTCTAGTTGTAGAAATAGTGTGTCATTTACTTTATTTCATGCCTACGTTTAGATGTAGAGACAATGGGTCCTTTACTTTACTTGATGCCTACGTCTAGATGTAGAGACAATGGGTCCTTTACTTTACTTAATGCCTACGTCTAGATGTAGAGACAATGGGTCCTTTACTTTACTTTACTTCATGCCTACGTCTAGATGTAGAGACAATGGGTCCTTTACTTTACTTCGTTCCTACGTCTAGATGTAGAGACAAATGGGTCCTTTTCTTTGCTTCATGCCTACGTCTAGATGTAGAGACAATGGGTCCTTTACTTTACTTCAGGCCTACGTCTAGATGTAAAAACAATGGGTCCTCTACTTCAGGCCTACGTCTAGATGTAGAGACAATGTGTCCTTTAGTTTACCACATGCCTACGTCTAGATGTAGAGACAATGGGTCCTTTACTTTACTTCAGGCCTACGTCTACATGTAGAGACAATGTGTCCTTTACTTTACCACATGCCTACGTCTAGATGTAGAGACAATGGGTCCTTTACTTTACTTCAGACCTACGTCTAGATGTAGAGACAATGGGTCCTTTACTTTACTTCAGGCCTACGTCTAGATGTAGAGACAATGTGTCCTTTACTTTACCACATGCCTACGTCTAGATGTAGAGACAATGTGTCCTTTACTTTACCACATGCCTACGTCTAGATGTAGAGACAATGGGTCCTTTACTTTATCACCTGCCTGCGTCTAGATGTAGAGACAATGGGTCCTTTACTTTACTTCATGCCTACGTCTAGATGTAGAGACAATGGGTCCTTTACTTTACTTCAGTCTTACGTCTAGATGTAGAGACAATGGGTCCTTTACTCTACCACATGCCTACGTCTAGATGTAGAGACAATGGGTCCTTTACTCTACCACATGCCTACGTTTAGATGTAGAGACAATGGGTCCTTTACTTTACCACATGCCTATGTCTAGATGTAGAGACAAAGGGTCCTTTACTTTACTTCAGGCCTACGTCTAGATGTAGGGATAATGGGTCCTTTACTTTACCACATGCCTACGTCTAGATGTAGAGACAATGTGTCCTTTACTTTAATACATGCCTACGTCTAGATGTAGATACAATGGGTCCTTTACTTTACTTAAGGCCTACGTCTAGATGTAGAAGACAATGGGTCCTTTACTTTTCTTCAGGCCTACGTCTAGATGTAGAGACAATGGGTCCTTTACTTTACCACATGCCTACGTCTAGATGTAGAGACAATGCGTCCTTTACTTTACCACATGCCTACGTATAGATGTAGAGACAATGGGTCCTTTACTTTACCACATGCCTACGTCTAGATGTAGAGACAATGTGTCCTTTACTTTAACACAAGCCTACGTCTAGATGGAGAGACAATGGGTCCTTTACTTTACTTCAGTCCTACGTCTAGATGTAGAGACAATGGGTCCTTTACTTTACCACATGCCTACGTCTAGATGTAGAGACAATGGGCCCTTTACTCTACCACATGCCTACGTCTAGATGTAGAGATAATGGGTCCTTTACTTTACCACATGCCTACGTCTAGATGTAGAGACAATGGGTCCTTTACTTTACTTCATGCTTACGTCTAGATGTAGAGACAATGGGTCCTTTACTTTACTTCAGGCCTACGTCTAGATGTAGAGACAATGGGTCCTTTACTCTACCACATGCCTACGTCTAGATGTAGAGACAATGGGTCCTTTACTCTACCACATGCCTACGTCTAGATGTAGAGACAATGGGTCCTTTACTTTACCACATGTCTACGTTTAGATGTAGAGACAATGGGTCCTTTACTTTACCACATGCCTACGTCTAGATGTAGAGACAAAGGGTCCTTTACTTTACTTCAGGCCTACGCCTAGATGTAGGGACAATGGGTGCTTTACTTTACTTCATGCCCACGTCTAGATTTAGAGACAAGTGGCCCTTTCTTTTCTTCATGCCTACGCCTAGATGTAGAGACAAATGGGTCTTTTACTTTGCTTCATGCCTACGTCTAGTTGTAGAAATAGTGTGTCATTTACTTTATTTCATGCCTACGTTTAGATGTAGAGACAATGGGTCCTTTACTTTACTTGATGCCTACGTCTAGATGTAGAGACAATGGGTCCTTTACTTTACTTAATGCCTACGTCTAGATGTAGAGACAATGGGTCCTTTACTTTACTTTACTTCATGCCTACGTCTAGATGTAGAGACAATGGGTCCTTTACTTTACTTCGTTCCTACGTCTAGATGTAGAGACAAATGGGTCCTTTTCTTTGCTTCATGCCTACGTCTAGATGTAGAGACAATGGGTCCTTTACTTTACTTCAGGCCTACGTCTAGATGTAAAAACAATGGGTCCTCTACTTCAGGCCTACGTCTAGATGTAGAGACAATGTGTCCTTTAGTTTACCACATGCCTACGTCTAGATGTAGAGACAATGGGTCCTTTACTTTACTTCAGGCCTACGTCTACATGTAGAGACAATGTGTCCTTTACTTTACCACATGCCTACGTCTAGATGTAGAGACAATGGGTCCTTTACTTTACTTCAGACCTACGTCTAGATGTAGAGACAATGGGTCCTTTACTTTACTTCAGGCCTACGTCTAGATGTAGAGACAATGTGTCCTTTACTTTACCACATGCCTACGTCTAGATGTAGAGACAATGTGTCCTTTACTTTACCACATGCCTACGTCTAGATGTAGAGACAATGGGTCCTTTACTTTATCACCTGCCTGCGTCTAGATGTAGAGACAATGGGTCCTTTACTTTACTTCATGCCTACGTCTAGATGTAGAGACAATGGGTCCTTTACTTTACTTCAGTCTTACGTCTAGATGTAGAGACAATGGGTCCTTTACTCTACCACATGCCTACGTCTAGATGTAGAGACAATGGGTCCTTTACTCTACCACATGCCTACGTTTAGATGTAGAGACAATGGGTCCTTTACTTTACCACATGCCTATGTCTAGATGTAGAGACAAAGGGCCCTTTACTTTACTTCAGGCCTACGTCTAGATGTAGGGATAATGGGTCCTTTACTTTACCACATGCCTACGTCTAGATGTAGAGACAATGTGTCCTTTACTTTAATACATGCCTACGTCTAGATGTAGATACAATGGGTCCTTTACTTTACTTAAGGCCTACGTCTAGATGTAGAAGACAATGGGTCCTTTACTTTTCTTCAGGCCTACGTCTAGATGTAGAGACAATGGGTCCTTTACTTTACCACATGCCTACGTCTAGATGTAGAGACAATGCGTCCTTTACTTTACCACATGCCTACGTATAGATGTAGAGACAATGGGTCCTTTACTTTACCACATGCCTACGTCTAGAAGTAGAGACAATGTGTCCTTTACTTTAACACAAGCCTACGTCTAGATGTAGAGACAATGGGTCCTTTACTTTACTTCAGTCCTACGTCTAGATGTAGAGACATTTGGTCCCTTACTTCATGCCTACGTCTAGATGTATAGACAATGGGCCTTTTACTTCATGCCTACCTATAGATGCAAGTTGTGGACTTCACAGATCTCTCTGATGATTGCCTGGTCAACTGTCGGTGCCTCTTGAACAAGAACGGACCTAGCCACACTGGTGGATCCTCTGGTACAAGAACAGACCCAGCCACACTGGTGGATCCTCTGGTACAAGAACAGACCCAGCCACACTGGTGGATCCTCTGGTACAAGAACAGACCCAGCCACACTGGTGGATCCTCTTGTTCAGTAGCAGACCTACCCACTCTGGTGTATCCTCTGCAGTGTTGCCATTTTAGTGCTTTTCGCACTAAATTTAGATCTTTTTCAAGTCATTTAGAGCGAAAAGTTTGCTTTCAGGGCGGCCGCTCGAATTTGGTGCTTCACAAAATTTTGTTGGTGCTTTTTGGTTCTTTTTTGGAGTGGGTAAAAGTTACTTTAAAAATAATTTTGGGAACACTAAAAAACCGAATTTGAACTGAAGCGAGGGAGTAAAACAGTCTTAGTACGTTACCGCGCAATATTCAACTAATTTAACTCCCTTTAATACGATTCAGATGAACTGAGTGACTGCAACGCACAGGCAATATGCAATGCGTTAAAAGATTGTTTAAACATGAATGGACTTGAGTTGCAAAGACTAGTCGCACTCGGCACTGACAATGCGTCCGTCATGACAGGTGTAAACAATGGAGTATATACAAAATTAAAATCCAAAGTTCCTCATCTGGTACTAATTAGGTGTGTATGTCATTCCCTTCAGCTGGCAGTGTCACAGGCTGCAGCTGCTTGTCTTCCCAGGAACATAGAGTTCATGATTATAGAAACATATAACTGGTTTTCTCACTCAAGTCTTCGTTAAGCAAAGTACAGGGAGCTTTTTGCTTCAATAAATGATGGACAACATCCGCTGAAGATTGTTCAATTAAGCCAAACACGATGGATGTCCATTCAATCTGCCATTGTCAGAATATTGCCACAGTGGGTCGAGCTCAGAACTCATTTTGATGTAGCAAGACTCAACGAGCGCTGTTATACAGCAGAACTTCTACATTCTATGTTTAGCGACATGAAAAACTATGTGTATCTCATATTTCTCAAGCATATTCTCGGAGAAGTTCAAAGTGTGAATAAGAAATTCGAAGCAGATATACAGGATCCAACAAAACTACTCAGCGATCTTGTCCAGCTCATTGATTCTATCAGTTCAAAGATGGCTATTCCTGGGAAAAAAAATAACAGAAAGTGATGCTATTCAAGATTATTTAGATACTAAACCCAATCTAGGTTATGAGTTTGAGAAAGAAATAGCAGACTACAAATTTCCCAATGAGAAAGAAATTCGTGGAAGGTGCATCCAGTTTTTAATAGAGCTATTGACACAGCTGCGTTTACGTACACCCGATAACGTTCGAGTGTTGCAGTCCTAGTCATGTCTTAGTGGAAGTGAATGTCTACATCCATTGAAGCCCTGTATATTGGATCTTGCTAAAATGTTTGTAGAAGATGCAGCTACTCTCACCCGCATCGATTTCCAGTGGAGAAAACTTCATCATATGCAGTGGACACAGACCTCTGACACACTTGGACTGTGGGCGGAAATAGCCTCATTCAGGGATGCCACCGGTGAAAATCCTTTCCAAGATCTTACAGATTTAGCTTTAACTGTGCTCATTTTACCTCATTCTAATGCGGACGTGGAGCGTATTTTCAGTCAGATGGGAGTTATAAAATCAAAATTGCGGAACAGACTGAGCATCAAGAGTTTGACAGCTGTTTTCACTATTAGATATGGAATGAAAAGATATGGCAAATGCTGTCATGATTATAAGCTACCTAAGGATATTCTGCGAAAAATTGGATCACAGGAGGCATATACATGTTTCTTTCAATCATCCTCCTCATTCTCATGATCGCAGGAGCAAACACTGCAGGAAATAGCTACAGAAACTGAAGAGGAGTTGTTTGACTGGGATTTGGCAGATCTGGAATAAACTTCATTCTAATATTCAGTGATAATAATAAATTATAATGTGCTACTTTATAACATTTTGAATGAATACCACCAGTGTCTGTTTTAGTGATTTCCCAAAAAATAGTATTGCAATTTGGTGCTTTTTTTTGGCTCGAAAATAGTTCTGATTGGGATTTGACGGATCTGGAATAAACTTCATTGTAATATGAATTGATAATAATAAATCATACTGTGCTACCTTGTTATATTTGTAATAAAAACAGTTGGTGCTTTTTTTATGCTTCCTAAACATTTTTTGTGCTTTTTAGTGCTTTTTTGGGTTGATTTTGATGCCTTTTCATCAAAGGGAGATGGCAACACTGATCCTCTGGTACAGGAACAGACCCAGCCACTCTGGTGCATCCTCTTGTACAGGAACAGACCCAGCCACTCTGGTGCATCCTCTTGTACAGGAACAGGCCCAGCCATTCGGTTTTTTTCTCTCCACTCCGCGCCAATATAGTGTGATACCTTATCCAATGTCACTCTTAGAGATTGCCATATGTCTTGCGGAGAAGTGGAAAAAGAAGAAGACGACGACAAAGAAGAAGAAGATGATGTTGATGGTGTCGATAATGATAATAATGATAAAGAAGAAGATAATGATGAGGATGATGATGTTGAAGAAGAGTGTGATGATGGTCTTTATGTTTTTATGATGATGGCGATAATAAAAGAGGAATAAAAAGAAGAAGAAGGAGTAGGAAGATGAAGACGAAGAGGGGAAGCAGGACGTGGAGCTGGAGGAATAGAAAGAGAAGGAGGAAGAGAAGAAAAAGAGGGTGATGATAAACAACAGCAACAACAACAACAACAACAACAACAACAACAACAACAACAACAGCTATGTGATAATGAGTAAACGAGGTGTTACAACAACAGACACCTACAAACAGTCGACAAATATCTTCATCTGTGAAACGAGTCCTTGTAGTTTAATAAATATGGACAATACAAATACTAGTATATGAAAAAATGTGATCTGGACAAAAGCTACGAAAAAAGCACCAATGTGATAATATAAATTATTAAATTAATCATGAAAGGGGAAGGAGGAGGAGGAGGTTTGGAGACGATGGAATGAGAGCGTGTCTGAGACGTTACAGGTTGGCTTCACTCTCAGAAGGTTTGCGTTGGAATCCAGCATAAGGCGGGAAATCGCCCCAAGAAGCGTTGCTATCTAATGATATCTTACGTCCGTCTTGTCTCTTGAGTTGTAAGACTGGACACCCAGACTTCTCTGATATGGGCGAAAACAGGAGGTCGGGTGTCCACGGCAAAAACTTCTTGACTGTCGGAATTCGTAAAGAGTAGGCAGTGACGCCACTTCCTTGGCAAGAATAGGAAAAGAAAGAAAACCCACCCACGGGTAGATCGAGCATGTGACCTTGGATGAAATCTATCTAGCGGAAGAAAACCTCACACTGGTGAGCGACCTAAGTACACTCGGTTTCTTAAACAGCAGATGACCTATCTAGAAACAATATGATTGCACCTGTGTACATGACATTCCAGGTGGTTTTTTTAAATATGTTATTGTCTATAGTGTCATCTACAATCGACATATCCCCGTGTCTCAGCTACGATAGATTGGACCAAGTCACGTGTTGATCGTGTTAGTTTTCTGACCTGGAGAGTTTCCTAATGATCTCAAAACTCTTTAATCCCAATTTCAACAGTTCATTGAAGGAACTCAAAAATATGAGCAACGTAATTCTTTTCTGAAACGAAACAAATATAATCAAAATGAAAAGAAACGAAATAATGAACTGAAGATCCAGGGTGATGTTTTGGTGTGTTGAAGGGCACCCCACATTGAAAATGTACCTTAGTGGGTATTATTTGTAGATTGTGATGGACCAGCTGCAGAGGTGTGGTGTTAAGTACACTGGAATAGCACCTCACTAAGGTAAATGCGATCTTTTCGGAGAGAAAAGATTACGCCATTATATGATCGACCAAATCAGGTTATCCTATGCGTATCAGAACAGGACACAACAGACTGAACAATTATTCGCACAGAATGAACAATCATTTAGACAGGGTGAAAACTCATTTACACTGGGTGAACATTCAATTACACAGACTGAACAATCATGCACGTGCAAAGTATTAGCCTATTCCCTTACAACTCTCTGTAAATCTACTTTTATAGGGAGGTAACTGCTATCGATTCCTTTTTGAACTTTCAGTTTTTGTTCCCTAAGAAAAAGTTTTGCGGAAACGTTTGCTCGTGTACGTGCCCCGCGTGTGTCCAAGCCGCATGCCGCTTTGTGCGTTATTTGTTGACAAGTCGCCGCCATGTTGGAGACTCATGTTTCACCT
The DNA here is from genome assembly GCA_963921405.1 of Cepaea hortensis. Taxonomy (NCBI): domain Eukaryota; kingdom Metazoa; phylum Mollusca; class Gastropoda; order Stylommatophora; family Helicidae; genus Cepaea; species Cepaea hortensis. The sequence goes on along the minus strand of OY992883.1, from coordinate 3,783,421 downwards.
TGAAGTCTGTGCAACATTTCAAATGTCTTCTTCTGGCATGTACAGATAATTCATCATGAAGTGTCCTGCCAGCTGGCATAGACGTTCATGTTTCTCCACTTATCTCGGTCTTTGATGTTCTGGATCAACTCTGCTGCTGATATTCTTCCATGCCACCGTCTCATTCCATCCAGTATCATTTCTCTTGGTCAGCCTCTGTCTCTCTTCCCCTCGATCGTTACAGTCGTCACGATGTTCTCTAATGCCTCTCTTCTCATCACATAACCAAAGAAAGCCGTTTGTCCCTTTATTTTTGTTCTACAGGGATAATTACCACATACGAAATACTTCGGCTAACTCGAACAAGATATAATTCATGCAGATGTTCCAATGTTGGCAGATCACAGAACACTTCCGGTGACAATGAACTTTAAACTAAAACCCAGTCTATGTTTTAAAGTGACGTAATATGCGAAATTAGTTGCTGGTTCTGACCTCCATGGCGGCGGTTGGCAAAGGATCTGTTTACAGAGACGATGGAAACACTCAAAGAGCAGTTTGGTATCTGCCAAGACAGACAAAAATCCAAAACTGCCCTCTATACAAACAGGACAGAAAACTCTACAAGTCAAAGAAATTACGATATACTTGGGTGGGGGAGGGGGGAACAAAGTTTTATACAGGACGAGCCAATGGATGATGAATATGCAAATAGCAACGATCGTGCCAGAATACGTAAACATAATAACATAATATACACATTACATGACCCTCTCTGCGAACCACATACATAACTTGCTGTGGGGTCGAGAACATGGTTGGTTACATATGTGGCACATAACGTTGTGAGTAGTACATGAAGAGTTAAAAGACTGCTTGCTAGGCTAAGTCGTGAATATAGTGGGAGCATCAAGTATGAAGGGCTAAGGCTGTGGCTAGGGTCAGGTCATGGAGACCTCCTAGTGGCTGTAGTTGGTTTTCTGAATATGGCTTGCCTTCTCCTGCAACACAATGCAAGATGGTTAGTATAAAGCCTACAACATGGTCAGTATAAAGTCTATAACATGGTCAGTATAAAGTCTATAACATAGTCAGTATAAAGTCTATAACATGGTCAGTATAAAGTCTACAACATGGTCAGTATAAAGTCTATAACATGGTCAGTATAAAGTCTATAACATGGTCAGTATAAAGTCTATAACATGGTCAGTATAAAGTCTATAACATGGTCAGTATAAAGTCTACAACATGGTCAGTATAAAGTCTATAACATGGTCAGTATAAAGTCTATAACATGGTCAGTATAAAGTCTATAACATGGTCAGTATAAAGTCTACAACATGGTCAGTATAAAGTCTATAACATGGTCAGTATAAAGTCTATAACATAGTCAGTATAAAGTCTATAACATGGTCAGTATAAAGTCTATAACATAGTCAGTATAAAGTCTATAACATAGTCAGTATAAAGTCTACAACATGGTCAGTATAAAGTCTACAACATGGTCAGTATAAAGTCTATAACATGGTCAGTATAAAGTCTATAACATGGTCAGTATAAAGTCTATAACATGGTCAGTATAAAGTCTACAACATGGTCAGTATAAAGTCTATAACATGGTCAGTATAAAGTCTATAACATGGTCAGTATAAAGTCTATAACATGGTCAGTATAAAGTCTACAACATGGTCAGTATAAAGTCTATAACATGGTCAGTATAAAGTCTATAACATAGTCAGTATAAAGTCTATAACATGGTCAGTATAAAGTCTATAACATAGTCAGTATAAAGTCTATAACATAGTCAGTATAAAGTCTACAACATGGTCAGTATAAAGTCTACAGGCATGCTATGTCACATATTTGCTACAAAAGAATACATGCTGACACAATGTCCTACATGTGATATAGACGCATTGAAGAAGCTCTAAATATTCAGTAGTAGTAGTAGCAGCAACAGTAGTAGTAGTAGTAGTAGTAGTAGTAGTAGTAGTAGTAGTAGTAGTAGTAGTAGTAGTAGTAGTAGTAGTAGTAGTAGTAGTAGTAGTAGTTAAGTTGGGCTTCAGCGTTGACCTCTCGTTCAGAAAGCAATGGCAAACTACTGAACCTAAAATTACCTGGGAAATCAACCATGACTGCAACGTCCGTCAAATGCTATGCAACACTTGTTACGCAAAATGTCCTGGAAGCTATGTCATGAAAATAGTATGGCGATGATGATGAAGATGGTGATGATGGTGAAGACGATGATGATGATACTGATCATTAAATTATTCGATAAAGTGAAGAGTTGACCTAGCTAGTCGTGTCTTACCTCTCCCTTCTCGTTAAGGAGTGTGGTGACCACCTCTGCCCCAGCTCCCCAGGAATCTGCTTCACGGAAAACTAGGTCACTAGGCCCTGCCTGGGCGGCCAGCGGTCGAGCAAAGATCTGGGGAAGACGAGGAGAAATGTGCAACTTAGGTCAAGAATTGTTGGCGCTTGAAGTGCCGGTCACGATGATCCAGCTGGAGATAGTCTCCTAGGGCTGTATAGATATGTCTTTATATATACTAGCAGCTATCATTATGAGCTGATGTGAACAGTTACTTTCCTCATCCTTGTATGGTAGATTAACATCCATAGCGAAGTGGCTGAACGCTGACCTGCCGGCAGGGTGGTCAAGGGTTCAAACCGCATCAGGACTTATTCATATTTGTTTAAATTAACCTGGGTGGCAGGTCGAGCCAGCCTAAACTGGGAGCCAGGTCCACCCAATCTAAACTGGGTGCCAGGTCGACCCAAACTAAACTGGGTGCCAGGTCCACCCAAACTAAACTGGGTGCCAGGTCGACCCAAACTAAACTGGGTGCCAGGTCCACCCAAACTAAACTGGGTACCAGGTCCACCCAAACTAAACTGGGTGCCAGGTCCACCCAAACTAAACTGGGTGCCAGGTCCACCCAAACTAAACTGGGTGCCAGGTCATGTTTCTGCAGTAAAAGCGACCGGCGTAATGCTCACCACATAAAATCTGTGTCCAGCCCCCCCCCCCTCTTCCCCAAGGCCTCTTTACTGACTGTTGACTGACCACATGCCCAGTGTGCCCTAAAGGATATAAATGGGAGATCTACCTGCTGCACTTTATAGCCTTGATATAGAGACATCGATTCTGTTGGGTATAACCCATATAGTGACATCAGTGGTTTCTTTCATGTATCTCTGAGATATAGAGATATCAGTGGATTCTGTCTGGTGTAACTTGATACGGTCTATCTCCGATATAGAGACATCAGTGGATTTTGTCGGGTATAACCTTGATACGGTCTATCTCCCATATAGAGACATCAGTGGTTTCTGTCAGGTATAACCTTGATACGGTCTATCTCCAATATAGAGACAGTGGATTCTGTCGGGTATATCCTTAATACGGTCTATCTCCAATATAGAGACAGTGGATTCTGTCGGGTATATCCTTAATACGGTCTATCTTCGATATAAAGACATCAGGGGATTGTGACGGGTATATCCTTGATCGTCAATCTCCAATACAGAGACATAAGTTGATTACGATGTATATAGTCTTGATAGTCAATCTCCAATATAGAGACCTAAGTTGTTTACGATGTGTGTATCATTCACAGAATGTATCTTCAGGACATACATGAGTTTGTTTACTATGAGTATATCCTTGACTGAATCAAATCTCCAATACAGAGACATAATTCAACGATAATGAGCATGCCCTTGATATGATCTAGCCATCTCTTTCTTGGTCTGCCTCTGTCTGGGCAACCAGATCGGCTTTGAATGTAGATACACCGACTTTACTAACAGGGCTTCATTCTCACCTGCCCCAGCAACTTTTTCTGTTATCTCTCTACAAATTCAACACAAATTCCTCGTCCCAAAATAATTACTAAAGATCAATTAATAGGTTCAGCGGCCTGGTCAGTAATATTAAGAGCACCATCATCAACAGCGGGAATATCAGCAGGTTGGACGTCAACATCAAAAACAACAACAGCAACAATATCTATATCAACAACATGGGTATCAACGGAGTCAATATCAATATACATAACATCAAAATACTGCAGCAACAACATCAACAACCGCAGCAGCATTAATAACAGGAAAAAAAAATAAACAACATTACTAATTGCGAACAATAGCATCAACAACGGTAACATTAGTAAAGACTGCAACATCATCAGCAACAGCAACATTATCAATTAGAAAAATATCACCACAACAACAACAGCAGCAGCATCAACAACCGCAACAACAATAATAACAGAAACGTCAAAAACAGCACAAATTATGAACAATAACATCAAGAGCAACAACATAAACAACACAGATATAAACAACAAAACATAAACAACAACAACAACATCAACAACAACAACATCAACAACAACAACAACATCAATAACATCACCAACAACAACATCAATAACATCACCAACAGCAACAACATCAATAACATCACCAACAGCAACATCAATAACATCACCAACAACAACATCAACAACAACAACAACAACAACAACAACAACAACAACAACAACAACAACAACAACAACAACAACAACATCAACAACAACAACAACAACAACAACAACAACAACAACAACAACAACATCAATAACATCACCAACAGCAACAACATCAATAACATCACCAACAACACCAACATCAATAACAACAACAACATCAATAATAATAATAATAACAACAACAACAACAACAACAACAACAACAACATTAACAACAACAACAACAACAACAACAACAACAACAACAACATCAATAACATCACCAACAACATCATTAACGACATCAACATCAACAACAACAACATCAACAACAACAACATCAACAACAACAACATCAACAACAACAACATCAACAACAGCAACAGCAACAACAACAACAACAACATCAATAACATCACCAACAACAACATCAACAACATCAACATCAACAACAGCAACAACATCAACAACAACAACATCAACAACAACAACATCAACAACAACAACATCAACAACAACAACAACAACAACATCAATAACATCACCAACAACAACATCAATAACATTACCAACAACAACAACATCAATAACAACAACAACAACAACAACATCAACAACAACAACAACATCAATAACATCAACAACAACAACAACAACATCAATAACATCACCAACAACAACATCAATAACATTATCAACAACAACAACATCAATAACAACAACAACAACAACATCAACAACAACAACAACATCAATAACATTACCAACAACAACAACATCAATAACATCAACAACAACAACATCAATAACATCATCATCATCAAACACAACATTATCAAAAACAATATCAACAACACATTAACAACAATAACAGCAAAATCGCCACCAGTCAATCACCTTGAGGCTCCTGTTGGGCTTAAGAACATAATTATGGATGGTGTACTCAATCGCTCGACTTCTGTTGTTGTCCACCACTCGCCTCACTCTCCAGCCTTCCAGGTCTATATCCTGAAATGTAGGCCACGTTTGTATATTTTTAGTGTGTCTTTTATTGACCCTAGTGGGAGGAAATACAAACTTAATGTCTAAATGGCATTGCATACCAGGCCCGAATCCTTGGTCTGCAGCTGGTCCAGAATCGAATGGAAACAGATACGGGAGAACGTTACAACTAAAGTCGTTGTCAAGGTAACAAGAAGCACGAAACACTACAGATATAAAGACAGGCAGCACATGGGCATACTTAATGGACGCCATCAACAGTCACAATAACTTGAGACACTCGAGAAAAAGTGAACAAATTTGACAATCTAGTGTCCATTGTGTGCAGCCAGGACGTCTAATGTAAAGAGATCAAGACACGACTAGTGGTTACCTATCTTGCAAGACAAGATTGAATGCTGCGTGGAAGAGCAACATTAGCTTCCGTGTCAGGATCACACTATGCCAGGACTCTGACGACTGATGCTTTAATCATGGCATTCCTGGGATCCATGTCCGGGCTCACGAGCTGAAATATATGACCATCTTTCCACCCATCCATACAACCATCCATCCGACCAACGACTCTAGTTTCGTAAGTGTATGAGAGGAAATAGAGAAGAAGGGCAGAATGTCAGACGGGCCTGCGTGCCCAATTCTTAACCCTTTGAAAATAAAGATTTTCGTTCGTTCGTTCATTCGTTGTCCATTCATCCAGTTCATCTTTCTCATACTCTATATCCATTCATTCATCAGTCAGTCTATTCATCTACTCATCCATACGTCTATCCATCCCAACCACCATTATTATGCCGGATGTTCATTCATGCATCCACCCGACCCACCATTATAATATCGTATGTCCATCCATCCACCCGACCGCCACTCTAATGTCGTATGGCAATTCATCCATCCGACCCACCACTCTAATGTCGTATGTCCATCCACCCGACCCACAACTCTAATGTCGTATGTCCATCCACCCAACCCACCAGACTAATGTCGTATGTCCATTCACCCGACCCACCACTCTAATGTCGTGTGTCCATTAAACCGACCCACCACTCTAATGTCGTGTGTCCATTAAACCGACCCACCACTCTAATATTGTATGTCCATTCACCCGACCTACCACTCTAATGTCGTATGTCCATTCATCCACCCGACGCACCACTCTAATGTCGTATGTCCATCCATCCACCCGACCCTACACTCTAATGTCGTATGTCCATCCACCCGATCCACCACTCTTATGTCGTATATCCATCCACACGACCCATCACTATAATCCATCCACCCCACTCACCTTCCTGACTCCCCCTGTAGAATTATTCTCCAAGGTCACGAACTTGCCCTCAGGGTTAGCCTCGGCAATGCTGACCGGTCCGTTGGCTGTCCTCTGGTAAGTGGTCTTGGCCGAGACTTCGCCTCTCATAACCTTCATGGACTGCGGGGAACTCTCTGTGCGTGCTGAAACAACAAGTGTTGCTAGAGGTTACAGGGGGAACTCTCAATGTGTGCTGCAACAACAAGTGTTGCTAGAGGTTACAGGGGGAACTCTCAATGTGTGCTGCAACAACAAGTGTTGCTAGAGGTTATAGGCGGAACTCTCAGTGTGTGCTGCAACAACAAGTGTTGCTAGAGGTTACAGGGGGAACCCTCAGTGTGTGTTGCAACAACAAGTATTGCTAGAGGTTACAGTGGGAACTCTCTGTGTGTGCTGCAACAACAAGTGTTGCTAGAGGTTACAGGGGGAACTCTCAATGTGTGCTGCAACAAGTGTTGCTAGAGGTTACAGGCGGAACTCTCAGTGTGTGCTGCAACAACAAGTGTTGCTAGAGGTTACATGGGGAACTCTCAGTGTGTGCTGCAACAACAAGTGTTGCTAGAGGTTACAGGGGGAACTCTCTGTGTGTGTTGCAACAACAAGTGTTGCTAGAGGTTACAGTGGAAACTCTCTGTGTGTGCTGCAACAACAAGTGTTGCTAGAGGTTACAGGGGGAACTCTCAATGTGTGCTGCAACAACAAGTGTTGCTAGAGGTTACAGGGGGAACTCTGGGCAACATGCATTATTCTCTGAGAGTATTGGGGAATTCCTTGTAGTATAAATTAGTCTCAGAGATTACCTGGGAATTAACTGCATCGTACATTATTCTTTGAGATTACAAAGGAAACTCCGTGCTACATACATTATTCGTTGAGATTACAGGGGGAACTCTCAGTGTGTGCTGCCACAACAAGTGTTGCTAGAGGTTATAGGGGGAACTCTCAGTGTGTGCTGCAACAACAAGTGTTGCTAGAGGTTACAGTAGAAACTCTATGTGTGTGCTGCAACAACAAGTGTTGCTAGAGGTTACAGGGGGAACTCTCAGTGTGTGCTGCAAATGTTGCTAGAGGTTATAGGGGGAACTCTCAGTGTGTGCTGCAACAACAAGTGTTGCTAGAGGTTATAGGGGGAACTCTCAGTGTGTGCTGTGTTGCTTGATGTTATAGGGGGACCTCTCTGTGTGTGCTGCAACAACACATATTGGTAGAGGTTACTGGGGGAACTCTCTGTGTGTGCTGCAACAACACATATTGATAGAGGTTACAGTAGAAACTCTCTGTGTGTGCTGCAACAACAAATGTTGCTAGAGGTTACAGGGGGAACTCTCTGTGTGTGCTGCAACAACAAGTGTTGCTAGAGGTTACAGGGGGGACTCTCTGTGTGTGCTGCAACAACAAGTGTTGCTAGAGGTTACAGGGGGAACTCTCAGTGTGTGCTGTGTTGCTTGATGTTATAGGGGGAACTCTCTGTGTGTGCTGCAACAACACATATTGGTAGAGGTTACTGGGGGAACTCTCTGTGTGTGCTGCAACAACACATATTGATAGAGGTTACAGTAGAAACTCTCTGTGTGTGCTGCAACAACAAGTGTTGCTAAAGGTTACAGGGGGAACTCTCAGTGTGTGCTGCAACAACAAGTGTTGCTAAAGGTTACAGGGGGAACTCTCAATGTGTACTGCAACAACAAATGTTGCTAGAGGTTACAGGGGGAACTCTCAATGTGTGCTGCAACAACAAGTGTTGCTAGAGGTTACAGGGGGAACTCTCAATGTGTGCTGCAACAACAAGTGTTCCTAGAGGTTATAGTGGGAACTCTCTGTGTGTGCTGCAACAACAAGTGTTGCTAGAGGTTACAGGGGGAACTCTCAATGTGTGCTGCAACAACAAGTGTTGCTAGAGGTTACAGGGGGAACTCTCAATGTGTGCTGCAACAACAAGTGTTGCTAGAGGTTATAGGCGGAACTCTCAGTGTGTGCTGCAACAACAAGTGTTGCTAGAGGTTACAGGGGGAACCCTCAGTGTGTGTTGCAACAACAGGTATTGCTAGAGGTTACAGTGGGAACTCTCTGTGTGTGCTGCAACAACAAGTGTTGCTAGAGGTTACAGGGGGAACTCTCAATGTGTGCTGCAACAACAAGTGTTGCTAGAGGTTACAGGGGGAACTCTCAGTATGTGTTGCAACAACAAGTGTTGCTAGAGGTTACAGGCGGAACTCTCAGTGTGTGCTGCAACAACAAGTGTTGCTAGAGGTTACAGGGGGAACTCTCAGTGTGTGTTGCAACAACAAGTGTTGCTAGAGGTTACAGTGGAAACTCTCTGTGTGTGCTGCAACAAGTGTTGCTAGAGGTTACAGGGGGAGCTCTCAATGTGTGCTGCAACAACAAGTGTTGCTAGAGGTTACAGGGGGAACTCTGGGCAACATGCATTATTCTCTGAGAGTATTGGGGAATTACTTGTAGTATAAATTAGTCTCAGAGATTACCTGGGAATTAACTGTATCGTACATTATTCTTTGAGATTACAAAGGAAACTCCGTGCTACATACATTATTCGTTGAGATTACAGGGGGAACTCTCAGTGTGTGCTGCCACAACAAGTGTTGCTAGAAGTTATAGGGGGAACTCTCAGTGTGTGCTGCAACAACAAATGTTGCTAGAGGTTACAGTAGAAACTCTATGTGTGTGCTGCAACAACAAGTGTTGCTAGAGGTTACAGGGGGAACTCTCAATGTGTGCTGCAACAAGTGTTGCTAGAGGTTACAGGCGGAACTCTCAGTGTGTGCTGCAACAACAAGTGTTGCTAGAGGTTACATGGGGAACTCTCAGTGTGTGTTGCAACAACAAGTGTTGCTAGAGGTTACAGGGGGAACTCTCAATGTGTGCTGCAACAACAAGTGTTGCTAGAGGTTACAGGGGGAACTCTCAGTGTGTGCTGCAACAACAAGTGTTGCTAGAGGTTACATGGGGAACTCTCAGTGTGTGCTGCAACAACAAGTGTTGCTAGAGGTTACATGGGGAACTCTCAGTGTGTGCTGCAACAACAAGTGTTGCTAGAGGTTACAGTAGAAACTCTCTGTGTGTGCTGCAACAACAAGTGTTGCTAGAGGTTACAGGGGGAACTCTCAGTGTGTGTTGCAACAACAAGTGTTGCTAGAGGTTACAGGGGGAACTCTCAATGTGTGCTGCAACAACAAGTGTTGCTAGAGGTTACAGGGGGAACTCTCAGTGTGTGCTGCAACAACAAGTGTTGCTAGAGGTTACAGGGGGAACTCTCAGTGTGTGTTGCAACAACAAGTGTTGCTAGAGGTTACAGGGGGAACTCTCAGTGTGTGTTGCAACAACAAATGTTGCTAGAGGTTACAGTAGAAACTCTATGTGTGTGCTGCAACAACAAGTGTTGCTAGAGGTTACAGGGGGAACTCTCAATGTGTGCTGCAACAACAAGTGTTGCTAGAGGTTACAGGGGGAACTCTCAGTGTGTGCTGCAACAACAAGTGTTGCTAGAGGTTACATGGGGAACTCTCAGTGTGTGCTGCAACAACAAGTGTTGCTAGAGGTTACAGGGGGAACTCTCAGTGTGTGTTGCAACAACAAATGTTGCTAGAGGTTACATGGGGAACTCTCAGTGTGTGTTGCAACAACAAGTGTTGCTAGAGGTTACAGGGGGAACTCTCAGTGTGTGTTGCAACAACAAATGTTGCTAGAGGTTACAGTAGAAACTCTATGTGTGTGCTGCAACAACAAGTGTTGCTAGAGGTTACATGGGGAACTCTCAGTGTGTGCTGCAACAACAAGTGTTGCTAGAGGTTACAGGGGGAACTCTCAGTGTGTGTTGCAACAACAAGTGTTGCTAGAGGTTACAGTGGAAACTCTCTGTGTGTGCTGCAACAACAAGTGTTGCTAGAGGTTACAGGGGGAACTCTCAATGTGTGCTGCAACAACAAGTGTTGCTAGAGGTTACAGGGGGAACTCTGGGCAACATGCATTATTCTCTGAGAGTATTGGGGAATTCCTTGTAGTATAAATTAGTCTCAGAGATTACCTGGGAATTAACTGCATCGTACATTATTCTTTGAGATTACAAAGGAAACTCCGTGCTACATACATTATTCGTTGAGATTACAGGGGGAACTCTCAGTGTGTGCTGCCACAACAAGTGTTGCTAGAGGTTATAGGGGGAACTCTCAGTGAGTGCTGCAACAACAAGTGTTGCTAGAGGTTACAGTAGAAACTCTATGTGTGTGCTGCAACAACAAGTGTTGCTAGAGGTTACAGGGGGAACTCTCAGTGTGTGCTGCAAATGTTGCTAGAGGTTATAGGGGGAACTCTCAGTGTGTGCTGCAACAACAAGTGTTGCTAGAGGTTATAGGGGGAACTCTCAGTGTGTGCTGCCACAACAAGTGTTGCTAGAGGTTACAGGGGGAACTCTCAGTGTGTGCTGTGTTGCTTGATGTTATAGGGGGACCTCTCTGTGTGTGCTGCAACAACACATATTGGTAGAGGTTACTGGGGGAACTCTCTGTGTGTGCTGCAACAACACACATTGATAGAGGTTACAGTAGAAACTCTCTGTGTGTGCTGCAACAACAAATGTTGCTAGAGGTTACAGAGGGAACTCTCTGTGTGTGCTGCAACAACAAGTGTTGCTAGAGGTTACAGGGGGAACTCTCTGTGTGTGCTGCAACAACAAGTGTTGCTAGAGGTTACAGGGGGAACTCTCTGTGTGTGCTGCAACAACAAGTGTTGCTAAAGGTTACAGGGGGAACTCTCTGTGTGTGCTGCAACAACAAGTGTTGCTAGAGGTTACAGGCGGAACTCTCAGTGTGTGCTGCAACAACAAGTTTTGCTAGAGGTTACAGGGGGAACTCTCAGTATGTGTTGCAACAACAAGTGCTGCTAGAGGTTACAGGGGGAACTCTCTGTGTGTGTTGCCACAACAAGTGTTGCTAGATGTTAAAGGGGGAACTCTCAGTGTGTGCTGCCACAACAAGTGTTGCTAGAGGTTACAGGGGGAACTCTCAGTGTGTGCTGTGTTGCTTGATGTTATAGGGGGAACTCTCTGTGTGTGCTGCAACAACAAGTGTTGCTAAAGGTTAAAGGGGGAACTCTCAGTGTGTGCTGCAACAACAAGTGTTGCTAGAGGTTACAGGGGAAACTCTCAGTATGTGTTGCAACAACAAGTGCTGCTAGAGGTTACAGGGGGAACTCTCTGTGTGTGTTGCCACAACAAGTGTTGCTAGATGTTATAGGGGGAACTCTCAGTGTGTGCTGCCACAACAAGTGTTGCTAGAGGTTACAGGGGGAACTCTCAGTGTGTGCTGTGTTGCTTGATGTTATAGGGGGAACTCTCTGTGTGTGCTGCAACAACACATATTGATAGAGGTTACATTAGAAACTCTCTGTGTGTGCTGCAACAACAAATGTTGCTAGAGGTTACAGGGGGAACTCTCAGTGTGCGCTGCAACAACAAGTGTTGCTAGAGGTTACAGGGGGAACTCTCTGTGTGTGCTGCAACAATAAGTGTTGCTAAAGGTTACAGGGGGAACTCTCAGTGTGTGCTGCAACAACAAGTGTTGCTAGAGGTTACAGGGGGAACTCTCAGTATGTGTTGCAACAACAAGTGTTGCTAGAGGTTACAGGGGGAACTCTCTGTGTGTGCTGCAACAACAAGTGTTGCTAGAGGTTACAGGGGGAACTCTCAGTATGTGTTGCAACAACAAATGTTGCTAGAGGTTACAGGGGGAACTCTCTGTGTGTGCTGCAACAACAAGTGTTGCTAGAGGTTACAGGGGGGACTCTCTGTGTGTGCTGCAACAACAAGTGTTGCTAGAGGTTACAGGGGGAACTCTCAGTGTGTGCTGTGTTGCTTGATGTTATAGGGGGAACTCTCTGTGTGTGCTGCAACAACACATATTGGTAGAGGTTACTGGGGGAACTCTCTGTGTGTGCTGCAACAACACATATTGATATAGGTTACAGTAGAAACTCTCTGTGTGTGCTGCAACAACAAGTGTTGCTAAAGGTTACAGGGGGAACTCTCAGTGTGTGCTGCAACAACAAGTGTTGCTAAAGGTTACAGGGGGAACTCTCAATGTGTACTGCAACAACAAATGTTGCTAGAGGTTACAGGGGGAACTCTCAATGTGTGCTGCAACAACAAGTGTTGCTAGAGGTTACAGGGGGAACTCTCAATGTGTGCTGCAACAACAAGTGTTCCTAGAGGTTATAGTGGGAACTCTCTGTGTGTGCTGCAACAACAAGTGTTGCTAGAGGTTACAGGGGGAACTCTCAATGTGTGCTGCAACAACAAGTGTTGCTAGAGGTTACAGGGGGAACTCTCAATGTGTGCTGCAACAACAAGTGTTGCTAGAGGTTATAGGCGGAACTCTCAGTGTGTGCTGCAACAACAAGTGTTGCTAGAGGTTACAGGGGGAACACTCAGTGTGTGTTGCAACAACAGGTATTGCTAGAGGTTACAGTGGGAACTCTCTGTGTGTGCTGCAACAACAAGTGTTGCTAGAGGTTACAGGGGGAACTCTCAATGTGTGCTGCAACAACAAGTGTTGCTAGAGGTTACAGGGGGAACTCTCAGTATGTGTTGCAACAACAAGTGTTGCTAGAGGTTACAGGCGGAACTCTCAGTGTGTGCTGCAACAACAAGTGTTGCTAGAGGTTACAGGGGGAACTCTCAGTGTGTGTTGCAACAACAAGTGTTGCTAGAGGTTACAGTGGAAACTCTCTGTGTGTGCTGCAACAAGTGTTGCTAGAGGTTACAGGGGGAGCTCTCAATGTGTGCTGCAACAACAAGTGTTGCTAGAGGTTACAGGGGGAACTCTGGGCAACATGCATTATTCTCTGAGAGTATTGGGGAATTACTTGTAGTATAAATTAGTCTCAGAGATTACCTGGGAATTAACTGTATCGTACATTATTCTTTGAGATTACAAAGGAAACTCCGTGCTACATACATTATTCGTTGAGATTACAGGGGGAACTCTCAGTGTGTGCTGCCACAACAAGTGTTGCTAGAAGTTATAGGGGGAACTCTCAGTGTGTGCTGCAACAACAAATGTTGCTAGAGGTTACAGTAGAAACTCTATGTGTGTGCTGCAACAACAAGTGTTGCTAGAGGTTACAGGGGGAACTCTCAATGTGTGCTGCAACAAGTGTTGCTAGAGGTTACAGGCGGAACTCTCAGTGTGTGCTGCAACAACAAGTGTTGCTAGAGGTTACATGGGGAACTCTCAGTGTGTGCTGCAACAACAAGTGTTGCTAGAGGTTACAGGGGGAACTCTCAGTGTGTGTTGCAACAACAAGTGTTGCTAGAGGTTACAGTGGAAACTCTCTGTGTGTGCTGCAACAACAAGTGTTGCTAGAGGTTACAGGGGGAACTCTCAATGTGTGCTGCAACAACAAGTGTTGCTAGAGGTTACAGGGGGAACTCTGGGCAACATGCATTATTCTCTGAGAGTATTGGGGAATTCCTTGTAGTATAAATTAGTCTCAGAGATTACCTGGGAATTAACTGCATCGTACATTATTCTTTGAGATTACAAAGGAAACTCCGTGCTACATACATTATTCGTTGAGATTACAGGGGGAACTCTCAGTGTGTGCTGCCACAACAAGTGTTGCTAGAGGTTATAGGGGGAACTCTCAGTGAGTGCTGCAACAACAAGTGTTGCTAGAGGTTACAGTAGAAACTCTATGTGTGTGCTGCAACAACAAGTGTTGCTAGAGGTTACAGGGGGAACTCTCAGTGTGTGCTGCAAATGTTGCTAGAGGTTATAGGGGGAACTCTCAGTGTGTGCTGCAACAACAAGTGTTGCTAGAGGTTATAGGGGGAACTCTCAGTGTGTGCTGCCACAACAAGTGTTGCTAGAGGTTACAGGGGGAACTCTCAGTGTGTGCTGTGTTGCTTGATGTTATAGGGGGACCTCTCTGTGTGTGCTGCAACAACACATATTGGTAGAGGTTACTGGGGGAACTCTCTGTGTGTGCTGCAACAACACACATTGATAGAGGTTACAGTAGAAACTCTCTGTGTGTGCTGCAACAACAAATGTTGCTAGAGGTTACAGAGGGAACTCTCTGTGTGTGCTGCAACAACAAGTGTTGCTAGAGGTTACAGGGGGAACTCTCTGTGTGTGCTGCAACAACAAGTGTTGCTAGAGGTTACAGGGGGAACTCTCTGTGTGTGCTGCAACAACGAGTGTTGCTAAAGGTTACAGGGGGAACTCTCTGTGTGTGCTGCAACAACAAGTGTTGCTAGAGGTTACAGGCGGAACTCTCAGTGTGTGCTGCAACAACAAGTTTTGCTAGAGGTTACAGGGGGAACTCTCAGTATGTGTTGCAACAACAAGTGCTGCTAGAGGTTACAGGGGGAACTCTCTGTGTGTGTTGCCACAACAAGTGTTGCTAGATGTTAAAGGGGGAACTCTCAGTGTGTGCTGCCACAACAAGTGTTGCTAGAGGTTACAGGGGGAACTCTCAGTGTGTGCTGTGTTGCTTGATGTTATAGGGGGAACTCTCTGTGTGTGCTGCAACAACAAGTGTTGCTAAAGGTTACAGGGGGAACTCTCAGTGTGTGCTGCAACAACAAGTGTTGCTAGAGGTTACAGGGGAAACTCTCAGTATGTGTTGCAACAACAAGTGCTGCTAGAGGTTACAGGGGGAACTCTCTGTGTGTGTTGCCACAACAAGTGTTGCTAGATGTTATAGGGGGAACTCTCAGTGTGTGCTGCCACAACAAGTGTTGCTAGAGGTTACAGGGGGAACTCTCAGTGTGTGCTGTGTTGCTTGATGTTATAGGGGGAACTCTCTGTGTGTGCTGCAACAACACATATTGATAGAGGTTACATTAGAAACTCTCTGTGTGTGCTGCAACAACAAATGTTGCTAGAGGTTACAGGGGGAACTCTCAGTGTGCGCTGCAACAACAAGTGTTGCTAGAGGTTACAGGGGGAACTCTCTGTGTGTGCTGCAACAACAAGTGTTGCTAAAGGTTACAGGGGGAACTCTCAGTGTGTGCTGCAACAACAAGTGTTGCTAGAGGTTACAGGGGGAACTCTCAGTATGTGTTGCAACAACAAGTGTTGCTAGAGGTTACAGGGGGAACTCTCTGTGTGTGCTGCAACAACAAGTGTTGCTAGAGGTTACAGGGGGAACTCTCAGTATGTGTTGCAACAACAAATGTTGCTAGAGGTTACAGGGGGAACTCTCTGTGTGTGCTGCAACAACAAGTGTTGCTAGAGGTTACAGGGGGGACTCTCTGTGTGTGCTGCAACAACAAGTGTTGCTAGAGGTTACAGGGGGAACTCTCAGTGTGTGCTGTGTTGCTTGATGTTATAGGGGGAACTCTCTGTGTGTGCTGCAACAACACATATTGGTAGAGGTTACTGGGGGAACTCTCTGTGTGTGCTGCAACAACACATATTGATATAGGTTACAGTAGAAACTCTCTGTGTGTGCTGCAACAACAAGTGTTGCTAAAGGTTACAGGGGGAACTCTCAGTGTGTGCTGCAACAACAAGTGTTGCTAAAGGTTACAGGGGGAACTCTCAATGTGTACTGCAACAACAAATGTTGCTAGAGGTTACAGGGGGAACTCTCAATGTGTGCTGCAACAACAAGTGTTGCTAGAGGTTACAGGGGGAACTCTCAATGTGTGCTGCAACAACAAGTGTTCCTAGAGGTTATAGTGGGAACTCTCTGTGTGTGCTGCAACAACAAGTGTTGCTAGAGGTTACAGGGGGAACTCTCAATGTGTGCTGCAACAACAAGTGTTGCTAGAGGTTACAGGGGGAACTCTCAATGTGTGCTGCAACAACAAGTGTTGCTAGAGGTTATAGGCGGAACTCTCAGTGTGTGCTGCAACAACAAGTGTTGCTAGAGGTTACAGGGGGAACACTCAGTGTGTGTTGCAACAACAGGTATTGCTAGAGGTTACAGTGGGAACTCTCTGTGTGTGCTGCAACAACAAGTGTTGCTAGAGGTTACAGGGGGAACTCTCAATGTGTGCTGCAACAACAAGTGTTGCTAGAGGTTACAGGGGGAACTCTCAGTATGTGTTGCAACAACAAGTGTTGCTAGAGGTTACAGGCGGAACTCTCAGTGTGTGCTGCAACAACAAGTGTTGCTAGAGGTTACAGGGGGAACTCTCAGTGTGTGTTGCAACAACAAGTGTTGCTAGAGGTTACAGTGGAAACTCTCTGTGTGTGCTGCAACAAGTGTTGCTAGAGGTTACAGGGGGAGCTCTCAATGTGTGCTGCAACAACAAGTGTTGCTAGAGGTTACAGGGGGAACTCTGGGCAACATGCATTATTCTCTGAGAGTATTGGGGAATTACTTGTAGTATAAATTAGTCTCAGAGATTACCTGGGAATTAACTGTATCGTACATTATTCTTTGAGATTACAAAGGAAACTCCGTGCTACATACATTATTCGTTGAGATTACAGGGGGAACTCTCAGTGTGTGCTGCCACAACAAGTGTTGCTAGAAGTTATAGGGGGAACTCTCAGTGTGTGCTGCAACAACAAATGTTGCTAGAGGTTACAGTAGAAACTCTATGTGTGTGCTGCAACAACAAGTGTTGCTAGAGGTTACAGGGGGAACTCTCAATGTGTGCTGCAACAAGTGTTGCTAGAGGTTACAGGCGGAACTCTCAGTGTGTGCTGCAACAACAAGTGTTGCTAGAGGTTACATGGGGAACTCTCAGTGTGTGCTGCAACAACAAGTGTTGCTAGAGGTTACAGGGGGAACTCTCAGTGTGTGTTGCAACAACAAGTGTTGCTAGAGGTTACAGTGGAAACTCTCTGTGTGTGCTGCAACAACAAGTGTTGCTAGAGGTTACAGGGGGAACTCTCAATGTGTGCTGCAACAACAAGTGTTGCTAGAGGTTACAGGGGGAACTCTGGGCAACATGCATTATTCTCTGAGAGTATTGGGGAATTTCTTGTAGTATAAATTAGTCTCAGAGATTACCTGGGAATTAACTGCATCGTACATTATTCTTTGAGATTACAAAGGAAACTCCGTGCTACATACATTATTCGTTGAGATTACAGGGGGAACTCTCAGTGTGTGCTGCCACAACAAGTGTTGCTAGAGGTTATAGGGGGAACTCTCAGTGAGTGCTGCAACAACAAGTGTTGCTAGAGGTTACAGTAGAAACTCTATGTGTGTGCTGCAACAAAAAGTGTTGCTAGAGGTTACAGGGGGAACTCTCAGTGTGTGCTGCAAATGTTGCTAGAGGTTATAGGGGGAACTCTCAGTGTGTGCTGCAACAACAAGTGTTGCTAGAGGTTATAGGGGGAACTCTCAGTGTGTGCTGCCACAACAAGTGTTGCTAGAGGTTACAGGGGGAACTCTCAGTGTGTGCTGTGTTGCTTGATGTTATAGGGGGACCTCTCTGTGTGTGCTGCAACAACACATATTGGTAGAGGTTACTGGGGGAACTCTCTGTGTGTGCTGCAACAACACACATTGATAGAGGTTACAGTAGAAACTCTCTGTGTGTGCTGCAACAACAAATGTTGCTAGAGGTTACAGAGGGAACTCTCTGTGTGTGCTGCAACAACAAGTGTTGCTAGAGGTTACAGGGGGAACTCTCTGTGTGTGCTGCAACAACAAGTGTTGCTAGAGGTTACAGGGGGAACTCTCTGTGTGTGCTGCAACAACAAGTGTTGCTAAAGGTTACAGGGGGAACTCTCTGTGTGTGCTGCAACAACAAGTGTTGCTAGAGGTTACAGGCGGAACTCTCAGTGTGTGCTGCAACAACAAGTTTTGCTAGAGGTTACAGGGGGAACTCTCAGTATGTGTTGCAACAACAAGTGCTGCTAGAGGTTACAGGGGGAACTCTCTGTGTGTGTTGCCACAACAAGTGTTGCTAGATGTTAAAGGGGGAACTCTCAGTGTGTGCTGCCACAACAAGTGTTGCTAGAGGTTACAGGGGGAACTCTCAGTGTGTGCTGTGTTGCTTGATGTTATAGGGGGAACTCTCTGTGTGTGCTGCAACAACAAGTGTTGCTAAAGGTTACAGGGGGAACTCTCAGTGTGTGCTGCAACAACAAGTGTTGCTAGAGGTTACAGGGGAAACTCTCAGTATGTGTTGCAACAACAAGTGCTGCTAGAGGTTACAGGGGGAACTCTCTGTGTGTGTTGCCACAACAAGTGTTGCTAGATGTTATAGGGGGAACTCTCAGTGTGTGCTGCCACAACAAGTGTTGCTAGAGGTTACAGGGGGAACTCTCAGTGTGTGCTGTGTTGCTTGATGTTATAGGGGGAACTCTCTGTGTGTGCTGCAACAACACATATTGATAGAGGTTACATTAGAAACTCTCTGTGTGTGCTGCAACAACAAATGTTGCTAGAGGTTACAGGGGGAACTCTCAGTGTGCGCTGCAACAACAAGTGTTGCTAGAGGTTACAGGGGGAACTCTCTGTGTGTGCTGCAACAACAAGTGTTGCTAAAGGTTACAGGGGGAACTCTCAGTGTGTGCTGCAACAACAAGTGTTGCTAGAGGTTACAGGGGGAACTCTCAGTATGTGTTGCAACAACAAGTGTTGCTAGAGGTTACAGGGGGAACTCTCTGTGTGTGCTGCAACAACAAGTGTTGCTAGAGGTTACAGGGGGAACTCTCAGTATGTGTTGCAACAACAAATGTTGCTAGAGGTTACAGGGGGAACTCTCTGTGTGTGCTGCAACAACAAGTGTTGCTAGAGGTTACAGGGGGGACTCTCTGTGTGTGCTGCAACAACAAGTGTTGCTAGAGGTTACAGGGGGAACTCTCAGTGTGTGCTGTGTTGCTTGATGTTATAGGGGGAACTCTCTGTGTGTGCTGCAACAACACATATTGGTAGAGGTTACTGGGGGAACTCTCTGTGTGTGCTGCAACAACACATATTGATATAGGTTACAGTAGAAACTCTCTGTGTGTGCTGCAACAACAAGTGTTGCTAAAGGTTACAGGGGGAACTCTCAGTGTGTGCTGCAACAACAAGTGTTGCTAAAGGTTACAGGGGGAACTCTCAATGTGTACTGCAACAACAAATGTTGCTAGAGGTTACAGGGGGAACTCTCAATGTGTGCTGCAACAACAAGTGTTGCTAGAGGTTACAGGGGGAACTCTCAATGTGTGCTGCAACAACAAGTGTTCCTAGAGGTTATAGTGGGAACTCTCTGTGTGTGCTGCAACAACAAGTGTTGCTAGAGGTTACAGGGGGAACTCTCAATGTGTGCTGCAACAACAAGTGTTGCTAGAGGTTACAGGGGGAACTCTCAATGTGTGCTGCAACAACAAGTGTTGCTAGAGGTTATAGGCGGAACTCTCAGTGTGTGCTGCAACAACAAGTGTTGCTAGAGGTTACAGGGGGAACACTCAGTGTGTGTTGCAACAACAGGTATTGCTAGAGGTTACAGTGGGAACTCTCTGTGTGTGCTGCAACAACAAGTGTTGCTAGAGGTTACAGGGGGAACTCTCAATGTGTGCTGCAACAACAAGTGTTGCTAGAGGTTACAGGGGGAACTCTCAGTATGTGTTGCAACAACAAGTGTTGCTAGAGGTTACAGGCGGAACTCTCAGTGTGTGCTGCAACAACAAGTGTTGCTAGAGGTTACAGGGGGAACTCTCAGTGTGTGTTGCAACAACAAGTGTTGCTAGAGGTTACAGTGGAAACTCTCTGTGTGTGCTGCAACAAGTGTTGCTAGAGGTTACAGGGGGAGCTCTCAATGTGTGCTGCAACAACAAGTGTTGCTAGAGGTTACAGGGGGAACTCTGGGCAACATGCATTATTCTCTGAGAGTATTGGGGAATTACTTGTAGTATAAATTAGTCTCAGAGATTACCTGGGAATTAACTGTATCGTACATTATTCTTTGAGATTACAAAGGAAACTCCGTGCTACATACATTATTCGTTGAGATTACAGGGGGAACTCTCAGTGTGTGCTGCCACAACAAGTGTTGCTAGAAGTTATAGGGGGAACTCTCAGTGTGTGCTGCAACAACAAATGTTGCTAGAGGTTACAGTAGAAACTCTATGTGTGTGCTGCAACAACAAGTGTTGCTAGAGGTTACAGGGGGAACTCTCAATGTGTGCTGCAACAAGTGTTGCTAGAGGTTACAGGCGGAACTCTCAGTGTGTGCTGCAACAACAAGTGTTGCTAGAGGTTACATGGGGAACTCTCAGTGTGTGCTGCAACAACAAGTGTTGCTAGAGGTTACAGGGGGAACTCTCAGTGTGTGTTGCAACAACAAGTGTTGCTAGAGGTTACAGTGGAAACTCTCTGTGTGTGCTGCAACAACAAGTGTTGCTAGAGGTTACAGGGGGAACTCTCAATGTGTGCTGCAACAACAAGTGTTGCTAGAGGTTACAGGGGGAACTCTGGGCAACATGCATTATTCTCTGAGAGTATTGGGGAATTTCTTGTAGTATAAATTAGTCTCAGAGATTACCTGGGAATTAACTGCATCGTACATTATTCTTTGAGATTACAAAGGAAACTCCGTGCTACATACATTATTCGTTGAGATTACAGGGGGAACTCTCAGTGTGTGCTGCCACAACAAGTGTTGCTAGAGGTTATAGGGGGAACTCTCAGTGAGTGCTGCAACAACAAGTGTTGCTAGAGGTTACAGTAGAAACTCTATGTGTGTGCTGCAACAAAAAGTGTTGCTAGAGGTTACAGGGGGAACTCTCAGTGTGTGCTGCAAATGTTGCTAGAGGTTATAGGGGGAACTCTCAGTGTGTGCTGCAACAACAAGTGTTGCTAGAGGTTATAGGGGGAACTCTCAGTGTGTGCTGCCACAACAAGTGTTGCTAGAGGTTACAGGGGGAACTCTCAGTGTGTGCTGTGTTGCTTGATGTTATAGGGGGACCTCTCTGTGTGTGCTGCAACAACACATATTGGTAGAGGTTACTGGGGGAACTCTCTGTGTGTGCTGCAACAACACACATTGATAGAGGTTACAGTAGAAACTCTCTGTGTGTGCTGCAACAACAAATGTTGCTAGAGGTTACAGAGGGAACTCTCTGTGTGTGCTGCAACAACAAGTGTTGCTAGAGGTTACAGGGGGAACTCTCTGTGTGTGCTGCAACAACAAGTGTTGCTAGAGGTTACAGGGGGAACTCTCTGTGTGTGCTGCAACAACAAGTGTTGCTAAAGGTTACAGGGGGAACTCTCTGTGTGTGCTGCAACAACAAGTGTTGCTAGAGGTTACAGGCGGAACTCTCAGTGTGTGCTGCAACAACAAGTTTTGCTAGAGGTTACAGGGGGAACTCTCAATATGTGTTGCAACAACAAGTGCTGCTAGAGGTTACAGGGGGAACTCTCTGTGTGTGTTGCCACAACAAGTGTTGCTAGATGTTAAAGGGGGAACTCTCAGTGTGTGCTGCCACAACAAGTGTTGCTAGAGGTTACAGGGGGAACTCTCAGTGTGTGCTGTGTTGCTTGATGTTATAGGGGGAACTCTCTGTGTGTGCTGCAACAACAAGTGTTGCTAAAGGTTACAGGGGGAACTCTCAGTGTGTGCTGCAACAACAAGTGTTGCTAGAGGTTACAGGGGAAACTCTCAGTATGTGTTGCAACAACAAGTGCTGCTAGAGGTTACAGGGGGAACTCTCTGTGTGTGTTGCCGCAACAAGTGTTGCTAGATGTTATAGGGGGAACTCTCAGTGTGTGCTGCCACAACAAGTGTTGCTAGAGGTTACAGGGGGAACTCTCAGTGTGTGCTGTGTTGCTTGATGTTATAGGGGGAACTCTCTGTGTGTGCTGCAACAACACATATTGATAGAGGTTACATTAGAAACTCTCTGTGTGTGCTGCAACAACAAATGTTGCTAGAGGTTACAGGGGGAACTCTCAGTGTGCGCTGCAACAACAAGTGTTGCTAGAGGTTACAGGGGGAACTCTCTGTGTGTGCTGCAACAACAAGTGTTGCTAAAGGTTACAGGGGGAACTCTCAGTGTGTGCTGCAACAACAAGTGTTGCTAGAGGTTACAGGCGGAACTCTCAGTGTGTGCTGCAACAACAAGTGTTGCTAGAGGTTACATGGGGAACTCTCAGTGTGTGCTGCAACAACAAGTGTTGCTAGAGGTTACAGGGGGAACTCTCAGTGTGTGTTGCAACAACAAGTGTTGCTAGAGGTTACAGTGGAAACTCTCTGTGTGTGCTGCAACAACAAGTGTTGCTAGAGGTTACAGGGGGAACTCTCAATGTGTGCTGCAACAACAAGTGTTGCTAGAGGTTACAGGGGGAACTCTGGGCAACATGCATTATTCTCTGAGAGTATTGGGGAATTTCTTGTAGTATAAATTAGTCTCAGAGATTACCTGGGAATTAACTGCATCGTACATTATTCTTTGAGATTACAAAGGAAACTCCGTGCTACATACATTATTCGTTGAGATTACAGGGGGAACTCTCAGTGTGTGCTGCCACAACAAGTGTTGCTAGAGGTTATAGGGGGAACTCTCAGTGAGTGCTGCAACAACAAGTGTTGCTAGAGGTTACAGTAGAAACTCTATGTGTGTGCTGCAACAAAAAGTGTTGCTAGAGGTTACAGGGGGAACTCTCAGTGTGTGCTGCAAATGTTGCTAGAGGTTATAGGGGGAACTCTCAGTGTGTGCTGCAACAACAAGTGTTGCTAGAGGTTATAGGGGGAACTCTCAGTGTGTGCTGCCACAACAAGTGTTGCTAGAGGTTACAGGGGGAACTCTCAGTGTGTGCTGTGTTGCTTGATGTTATAGGGGGACCTCTCTGTGTGTGCTGCAACAACACATATTGGTAGAGGTTACTGGGGGAACTCTCTGTGTGTGCTGCAACAACACACATTGATAGAGGTTACAGTAGAAACTCTCTGTGTGTGCTGCAACAACAAATGTTGCTAGAGGTTACAGAGGGAACTCTCTGTGTGTGCTGCAACAACAAGTGTTGCTAGAGGTTACAGGGGGAACTCTCTGTGTGTGCTGCAACAACAAGTGTTGCTAGAGGTTACAGGGGGAACTCTCTGTGTGTGCTGCAACAACAAGTGTTGCTAAAGGTTACAGGGGGAACTCTCTGTGTGTGCTGCAACAACAAGTGTTGCTAGAGGTTACAGGCGGAACTCTCAGTGTGTGCTGCAACAACAAGTTTTGCTAGAGGTTACAGGGGGAACTCTCAATATGTGTTGCAACAACAAGTGCTGCTAGAGGTTACAGGGGGAACTCTCTGTGTGTGTTGCCACAACAAGTGTTGCTAGATGTTAAAGGGGGAACTCTCAGTGTGTGCTGCCACAACAAGTGTTGCTAGAGGTTACAGGGGGAACTCTCAGTGTGTGCTGTGTTGCTTGATGTTATAGGGGGAACTCTCTGTGTGTGCTGCAACAACAAGTGTTGCTAAAGGTTACAGGGGGAACTCTCAGTGTGTGCTGCAACAACAAGTGTTGCTAGAGGTTACAGGGGAAACTCTCAGTATGTGTTGCAACAACAAGTGCTGCTAGAGGTTACAGGGGGAACTCTCTGTGTGTGTTGCCGCAACAAGTGTTGCTAGATGTTATAGGGGGAACTCTCAGTGTGTGCTGCCACAACAAGTGTTGCTAGAGGTTACAGGGGGAACTCTCAGTGTGTGCTGTGTTGCTTGATGTTATAGGGGGAACTCTCTGTGTGTGCTGCAACAACACATATTGATAGAGGTTACATTAGAAACTCTCTGTGTGTGCTGCAACAACAAATGTTGCTAGAGGTTACAGGGGGAACTCTCAGTGTGCGCTGCAACAACAAGTGTTGCTAGAGGTTACAGGGGGAACTCTCTGTGTGTGCTGCAACAACAAGTGTTGCTAAAGGTTACAGGGGGAACTCTCAGTGTGTGCTGCAACAACAAGTGTTGCTAGAGGTTACAGGGGGAACTCTCAGTATGTGTTGCAACAACAAGTGTTGCTAGAGGTTACAGGGGGAACTCTCAGTGTGTGCTGTGTTGCTTGATGTTATATAGGGAACACTCTGTGTGTGCTGCAACAACACATATTGATAGAGGTTACTGGGGGAACTATGTGTGTGTGCTGCAACAACACATATTGATAGAGGTTACAGTAGAAACTCTCTGTGTGTGCTGCAACAACAAATGTTGCTAGAGGTTACAGGGGGAACTCTCTGTGTGTGCTGCAACAACAAGTGTTGCTAGAGGTTACAGGGGTACCTCTCTGTGTGTGCTGCAACAACAAGTGTTGCTAAAGGTTACATGGGGAACTCTCAGTGTGTGCTGCAACAACAAGTGTTGCTAGAGGGTACAGGGGGAACTCTCAGTGTGTTTTGCAACAACAAGTGTTGCTAGAGGTTACAGGGGGAACTCTCTGTGTGTGTTGCCACAACAAGTGTTGCTAGAGGTTACAGGGGGAACTCTCTGTGTGTGTTGCCACAACAAGTGTTGCTAGAGGTTACAGGGGGAACTCTCTGTGTGTGTTGCAACAACAAGTGTTGCTAGAGGTTACAGGGGGAACTCTGTGTGTGTGCTGCAACAACAAGTGTTGCTAGAGGTTACAGGGGGAACTCTGTGTGTGTGCTGCAACAACAAGTGTTGCTAGAGGTTACAGGGGGAACTCTCTGTGTGTGCTGCAACAACAAGTGTTGCTAGAGGTTACAGGGGGAACTCTCTGTGTGTGCTGCAACAACAAGTGTTGCTAAAGGTTACAGGGGGAACTCTCAGTGTGTGCTGCAACAACAAGTGTTGCTAGAGGGTACAGGGGGAACTCTCAGTATGTTTTGCAACAACAAGTGTTGCTAGAGGTTACAGGGGGAACTCTCTGTGTGTGTTGCCACAACAAGTGTTGCTAGAGGTTACAGGGGGAACTCTCTGTGTGTGTTGCCATAACAAGTGTTGCTAGAGGTTACAGGGGGAACTCTCTCTGTGTGTTGCAACAACAAGTGTTGCTAGAGGTTAGAGGGGGAACTCTGTGTGTGTGCTGCAACAACAAGTGTTGCTAGAGGTTACAGGGGGAACTCTGGGCAACATGCATTATTCTCTGAGAGTATTGGGGAATTCCTTGTAGTATAAATTAGTCTCAGAGATTACCTGGGAATTAACTGCATCGTATCCTCCGAAGTCGGAGAGTGTCTGCCTGTACGGCGAGGAACCACCAGTCTGCACACCAATAAGCCAGACATGGGACAACGGATACTCACGCAAAACTCAGGTCCTGTATGACTTCACACTGATGTTGGACAACAGGATGCCTTCATCCGACATACAGGACTTCGCGTTGGAGCTCAAGCCAACGAACACAAGCAAGCAAGCAAGCAACTGCATCGTACATTATTCTTTGAGATTACAAAGGAAACTCCGTGCTACATACATTATTCGTTGAGATTACATGGGGAACTCCGTGCTATATACACTATTGTTTGAGATTACAATGGGAACTTCCTGCATTATAAATTATTCTCCGGGAGTACTGGGAAATTCCCTGCAATATAGGTCATTATCAAAGATTACTATGGTAATTACCCGTTATACAAAGCTGAAAGTGTCACTGAAAGAAGCTCCATGTGAGTCACGGAAGGAGAATTTGAGAAAGTCTACAGTCACCATGTACTCCTCTCCCTAAGAGGCCAGATGGACTGCTTCCAACAACGACAGAATCTTTTCGAGAAGTGTGTGCAGTCCCAAGCAGAGTACTTTGTAGGGCGTTAGGGTTTCAGACCTCTAAGTGAGGATCTATATTTGTCCAGGCCAAGGCTCTGATACTGTTCTAACAGACCTGGTCATTTTGACTGCCTAGGCCTCAAGCTGTGTATGACCCAGTTGTTGTCGATGTTTGGATCTTGAAGCATGGCTGTTGTTGTTTTCTACTTGATCCATGGTGCTCCAATACTGTTTCCGTAACTTTCAAGTTATAAAACCCTGATCTGTAGTGATTGTGAAATCTTTCCGGAATCACAGTCGCGTATTACCACAGGAAAGCCGTGTGTTCGCGTAGTGTTTACAATGGGTTGTTTCTGGTGGTGTGTCGTAATCCCTTGCTGCTGTTTAGCCCTACATGGCTAAGATATGTCTCCTGCTGATGTCTTCTGGACGTATCCCACTGTTTTATTGAAGGGAACCAAGGTGTCCACAGTTAGTGATATCTCTAATCTCTTCATTGTTGACTGCCAAGTTTGGCTGATGTGTAGTTTTTTTTTTTCCTGTGAATATTGATTGGCTTTTAATTTTTTGTTTTTATGTGTTTATGTTCACGAAATTTGTTTTAAGCATCATGGGGAGGAATAGTTGACGCTGCAGCACCCGATGTGTGGCACTGGATAGAGTCATTCCGTGTGATTGTACAATTAATGTGATGTCATCAATCCATTTTCATCTCAAGCGTCCTCTTGCTCTCATAGCGGATCTTTTAGTGTCAGTGCTGGTAGTTGATGGTGTTGCTTTCTAACGCGATGTCTCAACCATTTGATCTTCTGTCTTTCAATAAATGTGGCACAAGGTAATGATCCCACTGTCTGTCTGATAACATCATTGCTTACTGGCTCTCAGATATTTAAGTTGGCATCTTTTCTCAAGCATCTTATCTTGCAGGTGTTGATTTGGAAAATGTCTATATTTGAGACTGGTAACTTTGGGTTGGTGTGAATATGTTATTTATGATCTGTGGTTTTGCGGACATGGGTATATATGTATTATATGTTTCAGTGTTGGTGATAGTTGACATATAAGCGCACTTTCCCTGTGACATCTGATTACGATTTCTATATTTATATCCTGTGGTCATACTTCCAAGATACTCGTATTTAAATTCCCTAACTTGTTTCATTTGTGTACTATTTATCAGTATATTTATTGGACTATGCGATCTGCTAACCTGCATTATTTCATTTTGTTTGCATTTATATTCACACTGTATCTGCTGCATGTTAAACTCAGCTTATTAATATATTTTATAGTCTGCCCTCGTCGCTGCAGAATAGACACTGATCGTCTGCAAATAAAAGCTCATATATTGCGGGTAAATATGTTGTTTCATCTGAAGTAAAGAGTTAGACATTTTCTGAATTGGTTCTGT
This sequence comes from Cepaea hortensis, assembly GCA_963921405.1. Lineage (NCBI taxonomy): Eukaryota > Metazoa > Mollusca > Gastropoda > Stylommatophora > Helicidae > Cepaea > Cepaea hortensis. The sequence continues at coordinate 3,755,583 of OY992883.1, read as the reverse complement.
CAAAGCGTGCTTCTTTGGATATTCTGTCTATGTAGATATTAAATAGCGATGAGGGGAGAGAGGAGAGAGCACACACCCCTGTCTCACTCCTGTATTGACTGTAAACATATCTGATATACCTTCTTGTGTTCTTACTGTACTTCGGCTCGAGTGGTACATGGCTATGATGTTTTCTAGCAATTGCCCTTGTATCCCATAGTCTTCAAGGATGGTCCATAATTTGTATCTATCTACTCTATGGAACTCCTTTTCCTGATCAACAAACACAATATGCTGCTGGTCACTGTATTCGATGGTTGTATTCCACATATTTGTCTAAGTGTGAATAGTGCATCAGTGCAACTTTTACCTTTCCGGAAACCGAATTGTACTTTGCTTAACTGTTGTTCAACTATGGGTCTAGCTCTTTGTTCCAATAGTTTTGAGTATATTTTCCCTATATGACTCAGAAGTAATATACCTCTGTATGTTTATAACTCTCTCATATTGCCTCTGTTTCCATAATGGTACTATTACTGGTCTAGACAAGAACACAGAGCTGATCCACGACTCTTGTGATCGTGCGAGATAGCGAAACATGACCGCCCACGTTTATCGGTATGGCACATGATGTTGACGGCTATTACTGCCAGCTGCCAATCGTCTGGGATTGTCTTACTTGCCAGGGAGTTCCCTGCGCCTAGATTCATCATCATCATGTAGCGAGCTGATAAGCCTGGGTGCTCATGGTGTGTCATCTCTCACACGATCAACAGAGTCCTACATCAGGTCTGTGCTCTTGTCTCGATGAACATCCCTCTCACCAGCATCTCAAACATGTCTCAGCATCACACCATCATCAACATTATCTCATCGTCTCAACATCACCAACATATCATAATTACCATCATCTCAACATTCTTCATCATGATGTGCTATGACGATAAGCATGAGCTTATGAGTTGGTTCTGTTTCGTCATCTCACGCGATCACCAGAGTCGTGGATCAGCGCCGTGTTCTTGTCTCGGCCATACCACGTTCCCAACCCATCTTAATATTTACTTCTCTGTCTACCCCTTGTTCTCATCCCTTTAATATTGCCAGTTGTCACCAAGCGTCCAAGAAATTGTGAATGTCTATGCCGAATTTCTCTAATCAGTTTACGGTTCTCATTTGCTTCTTGTAAGACTTGCACATTGCTTTTTCTGTGTGTCCTTAGTTTTATTTGCATTTTCCTCAGAAACCACATTTCCACTGCCAATATATATTTTTCGGCTTATCTGCTCATTGTCCACATTTCACATCATACACAGTATTTTATATATCAATATGTTTTCCATCTTGGAAAAGGCTACTTTCGCCATGGTGATTCTTGTTCTAATCTCTTCAAGGTATCTCCCATGAGATGTTATGACTATTCCGAGATAATTGTACCGATACACTTTCTTAAGAATATGCCCATTTACTTGTATGTTACATTGTGGTATTTCTTCCTTCCTAGTGACGACCATAATCTGTCTTCTTACAATTTAATTATAATTCTAGTTGTTCACTCTGCGCAACAACCGCATCTACTAAATGTTGCAGATCTTGTTCATTGCTGCACCCAATACTGTTTCATCCGCATTCATTCATTCATTCATTCATTCATTCATTCATTCATTCATCCATTTATTCAGTAGCATGTCCCTTGCAGAAACTCGCTCCCATAACAATCTTCCGGAAAACTTCTTGGTCATGAGCAAGATATCCCGCGTAAGATACACCCATCTGGAGATCATCCGCCACATCCTGCACCCGTCTTCTCTGTGGCCTTCCTCTTTCTCTCTTCCCGGGTATATACCCTTCCATGATTGTTATCTCCAAACTTTTATGACGTTTCAAGTGACCAAAATATTTTAATTGTTTTTTTTTTTTTTGTTTCATCGTCTTTAGTAGCCACCCCTCTTCAATATTCAGCTCTTGTCATATGTATTCATGTGTGCTTGTCTGTATCCGAGATATTCTTAGATCCCGTCAATAACATTTATATTTAAAGGCATGTATGCGCTGTTTTCAGCTTGTTTAGTAAGTGTCCGGATCTCACAGTCGTATGTTGCAATCCGAAAGATGCATGCTTTTAAAAATCTAATTTTGTTTTAAAGTTCTATCTGCCCCCCCCCCCTTTCCACAATTTATTCAGTTATTTTAGATTCTAAAGAGCAATAGATATTCGTCTTTTAATTTCCTTCATTGCGTCACCATTGTTGGTAATTAACGACCCGAGATATTCGAAACTTTCTGTCATCTCCAATGTTTTCCTCATTAACATATATTTCTTTCTCCATAGTAGTTTTATCTGTATGCATTATCTTTGTTTTTGCTATGTTAAGAAATAGGGTGTTATTTTCGCTAATCCTTTGGGTTGAGGTTATTAGTTGTTCTATACCATTCTGTGACTTGGATAGTATTACTGTATCATCAGCATACCGAATCTCTGGTATTTCATGACCACCGATATTTAAGGCATCAAATAGCTCCCTGTTTATACCATCTCTGACATTTCTCATTATATTTTCGGCGTACAGGTTAAACAAATAGGGTGACAGCACACAGCCCTGATGGACTCCTTGCTTGATGTCAAACCAGTCTGATGTCTCACCATCTATTCTAACCGCTGCTTGTTGGTCTAGATAGAGAAATTTTATGAGTTGTACTACGTATGATGGAAAATCAATTTTTCTCATGATTTCCCAAAGTTTCTGATGTTGTACACAGTCAAATGCCTTTGAATAATCCACAAAACATGAGAATAGGTTTACATTAAATTCTCTGCACTTCTCTATTATTAAACGCATGTTGAATATGTGATCTCTTGTTCCTCTTCCTTGTCTGAATCCGGCTTGAACCACGTTAATCTCTTCTTCCATTTTCTTATGAAGTCTTCCCATTATGATGTTTAGTAGAATTTTACTTGCTTGACTGATCAGGGCAACAGTTCTATAGTTGGTGCATAATTTCAGGTTGCCATTTGTTGGTATTGGAATGAAGATAGTTCTCTTCCAATCTTTTGGCCATATACCATATTTCCAAATCTTTGTACATAATGCATGATATATGTGTATGCTGTCTTCTCCTCCCCCTTTAATTAGTTCAGCTGGTATCTCATCACATCCAGGTGATTTACCATTCTTCGGGTTCTTTATTGCCCATGCAATTTCATCTAATGAAGGTTCAGGTTCTGTCTCTGCTGTCATTGGTTCATCTATCTCATTCATATCCTCAGTCAATCATACCATACATTCCACTGCAGTATTCATGCCATCTTTCTACAATTTTCTAGATTATGTTAGGGTAATTCCCAACTGCCGGTCTCTCTGGCCGAGGGGTTACAACACTTTCTCCGTAATCCCGTTTATCACGCAGAGTCTCGTAGCGGGTGAGAGCTGGAGGCGGTTCAACCCCCGCTGGTGACTTGCGGGATAACTGAGCCGGCCGCTCAGAAAGCAATGGCAAACTACTGAGCGTAATCTGGCCAAGAAATCAACATTCAGCTGAAAGATGCTGCTGTTGACAGCGATGTCCAGTAAAGGATATGCGAATTTAAAAAAAAAAAAAATTCCCAACTTGTCACAGTTAGCATTTAAACGAGGTTGAACATTTCGTGTCAATAACTTCATTTCTTTGAACATTTCGTAATCTCTTCCATTTTCATGATAATCCTCTACTCTGGTACAGCAATCTTGTATATACTGGCTTTTATCCTTTCTTGTGTGTTTACTTATTTCTCGAGTTAAAGATTTATACTTCATCCTGCTCTTATCGGTTTCACCTCCTTTCTCTTTCAGTTCCCTTCGTTTTTTTTATTAATTTTAACGTCTCTGATGTAATCCATGGCTTATGGTGCTTAGTCTTGGTAGGAATTAAATCTTTGGCTGCTATTATCAAGATATCTCTAAGTGTACTGCCAATTCATCAAGTGTTAATGCCTCTCGTATAGAAATCAAGACCCCAAAACAATACTTCACGTCTACGTTGTATGCATCTTGTATCATTCGCATATCTATTGTTATTGATGTTAGGTCATCCAATAATGATTCCTTTCATATCTTCTACATTTCTGAAAATATGTTCACTGAACAGGGAAAACAGATCTGGAGATATGATACATCCCTGTCGCACACCTCTCATAATAATAGGCTGTTTTTGGCCTACTTCATTATCAATCTTTATGGCAGCTTGTTGTTTCCATTAAGTTTATATTAACAAGTCTAAGGTCATCCCCATCAATTTGTAGATCTTCAAGCATCCTTATCATGTCGACATGTCTGACTTTATCGAATGCCTGTGTGTAGTCGTTATAGCAAAGATAGCAATAGAACGTTCAATTAATGTTCTCGGCATATGCACGATATTTACTGTACCCTTGCCTTCTACAAACCCACACCGTTCCTCTCCTATTTCAGGTTGTATTTCCTTCCTTACTCTTTGAATGATAATTCTTAGCAAAATCTTCGTGATGTGACTCATTATACTAATTGTTCTATGTTGATCACATTCCAATGCTCCTGATTTCTTCTGGATTGCAATAAATATAGCATTACATAATTCAGGAGGTATTTCTCCAGTATCATATAATGTGTTCAGCAGTCTGGTGACCTGGTCAATTCAATATTCTTCTAAAGCTTTAATCATTTCTGATGTGATGTTATCTGAACTGGGGGCCTTGCCAGTTTCATATGATTAAGAACATTCCTAACCTCCATTTTCAAAATTGGTTGTCCCTCGATATTAATTTCTAATATCATACTGTTCATCTCTGGTAACATCATAAAGGTTTTTCACATAATCGGACCATACATGTATAATCTGATCTTTTTCTATTATGAGTTTGCCATCTTTTATCTTATGGTTCACTGATTTCTTTAATATTTCCCATTGGTCACTGACATCTGTAAATAATATTTCCATATCGGACAAAACATCAATTCTATTCTTTACCTCTACGTTGAATTTATCTTTTATTTCCTCACTCTTCAGCCTGTCTCAGTGGTTTGTCTCTCAGTTGATGGTATTCTTTGCACTTCTCTCAGAAAACACATTACCAGCGACACTTGTTGTTTCTCGCCTTGCCTGTTTATTGTCTATATTGTACACGCTTGTAGCAGCTCAAGTCCCATACAGTAATTCAACACTTTTTTACCACTTCAATTGAGAGATTGTAATCGGTGTGTTTTCCATCTTACATCTTAATTAAATTTTGCAATAGCGATTCTAGTTCTAGTCTCTTCAAGACACCTCCCATCAGATGTTATCACCGGTACCGAGATTGTTGTACCAATTCATTTGTTTACGAATATTGACATTTGTTTGATGTTACATTGGCGTGTTTCCTTCTTCTTAAAGACGATCGTAATCTCTGTCTTCTTACAATTTAATTCTAACCCAAGTGTTCACTGTGTATAGTAGCTGCAATTACTAAATGTTGCAGATCCTGTTTATTGTCAACAATCAACACTGTATCATCAGTACATCTTATATTGATGATTTATGTCATCTAATGGCGATTGCTCTTACTTCCTTTTAATGTCTCAATATGTTTTCACAATACAGGAAGCACATGTCTGGAGACACTACACATCCATGTCGAGGTCTGGAGACACTACACATCCATGTCGAGGTCTGGAGACACTACACATCCCTGTCGAGGTCTGGAGACACTACACATCCCTGACACACACCTCTCTTTCTTTATAGGTGGTATTGATCTAATTGTTTATTAGTTTTATCGCAGCTTGTTATTTCCAATATATGTTGTTGATTTTCTTAAAATGTGTATTTAGCAAGTCTAAGATCTCTGCCATCAAATGTCGAGACATCCGTGCAAGAAGTGGAAGCCTGGTCTGTGTACTGTTGTGTGTTTCTAGTTTTGCTTCCGTCGTCATTTAGTTCATCTGTGTGCTGCTATTTGTGTCTCAGCAATCATATGTGTGGGCATCGGTGTCTCATATGATCGACAGGTATTGTTATCGTTCTCTCACAGATAATATTGCCTTGCTAAATTTCCCGTTATAGGCATCTGTGTTGTACGCCAGTGTTGAGTCCCCAAGAAAGGATCCATTCGCACTGATAATTATCTTGATAACAAGAATATAAACTCAACGTCCCATGTGCAAGCCCGAGGCGCATTGTGCATAAGGTGCTACACCCATATCGTTACAGACCAATCTTGACTCACTGTTCCCATCAGTAATTAGACAAGTCAAGTCAGGGCCAGCTTTGGACGCCAAGAGGTGTATTGGACACAATGTGATAAACCCATGTCTTCATAAACCTGCCGCTACTCAGTGGGTCGGGTCTTCATAAACCTGCCGCTACTCAGTGCGTCGGGTCGGTAGTGTGAACCAGGTCGCTCATCAGTGGGTCGGGTCGGTAGTGTGACCCAGGCCGCTCGCTACTCAGTGGGTCGGGTCGGTAGTGTGACCCAGGCCGCTACTCAGTGGGTCGAACCCACGGCCACCAGTAGGGCAGGCCAGCGTCTAGCTGCTGTTGTTCCACGGCTTCCTGAACCATGTCATGGAGGGGGCGTACTGACCCGACAACTGGACACTCCCAGTTACAGGAATCATGATCCTAAATAACTGATGATTTCCAGGAACCAGAACAGTTATCTTTTGTAACTGGGCTTTCCGGCATATTCCAATAAAATATGAGTAAATTTCCAGAAATAGTTAAAGTTATGTTAGGTAACTGGGAATTCCTAAATATTCCAAGTAAATAATTCAAAATTTCAAGAAATAGTTAAATGCTATCTTAGGTAATTGGAAATTTCTGAATATGTCAATTACATATTTGAACATTTCCTGAAATAGTTAAAGTTATCGTAGGTAATTGGAAATTCCGGAATACTCAAATTAAATAATTGAAAATTTTCAGAAATAGTTAAAGTTATCTTAGATAATTTGAAGCCCCTGAATATTGTAATTAGTCGACTACCTAGGTTATGTTAGGGTTGTTACTGGTAATTGAGGTAAAACGGAAGGACAAGACAGCAGTGAGTAGGCCCAACAAATGTTAGTAGTCGTATAAAGATAGATTCTTTATTATGTACTAGCCAGCGTTGCAACAATGATAGGATGAAAGCGTACACACAAATGTTAAATAATGAAGAAAAACAAGCACACATTCATACATCAAAGCGCTTCATACCTCCATCTTATTGTATTCGCTTATGGTGCTAGATGTTCCATTATAATATTTGAATATCGTTACTATCTCATTATTAGATTAAGCTGCTATTATTATCCCATTATAAGATTAAACTGTCGTTACTATCTCATTATAATATCTTACTATAATTGCTGTTGCTACATTAGTGTAATACCCCACAGCCCCTACTCCCTGTAAAATTAAACCGATAGAATTTATGTTAGATCAAACCCTTGGAACTTTTAAATTATTGGAAATCCCAGAATGCGTGATGTCTATTGCATACACTCCTAGGCTGACTAAAGACTGCAAGGTTAGTAAAGTCACGTGTACATCCCAGAACGTCTACATTATCCCTAACCCTATCCCATATTTTTGTCCCAGGAAATGATATGTAATTTATCCCAACTTTCAGCGTCTATTCCATTACGTCATTACAACCTCATTATTCTTCATTAAAACCCTCAGACCCCGATTAGTTTATGTGTTATAATAAAGGTTATTCCAACTGAAACACGTTATTCTAAAACAGAAAACAAATCTGTTAGTTAATAATATTACAAGTCAAAGCAATTGCAAACCAAAAAAGCACACATGTTATAAAAATATTAGTTGTTACAAACGTTTTATGAAACGTTATAAAATATTAACGGTGACAAACTTTCCGTGAAAAAAATCAAACTTAAAACATATAAGACTATGCATATAATTCAATGTTACATTGTATAATTCATCCACTACATTTTTACACCAATGTCTAGTCCGTCATGTTACACTGCTTCACCAATGCCAGTGAGAAAGGGCATTCCCAGATACAAAATTCAAGATAGGTGACTCAGCCATGTGCACATGTGGTTTGGCGTCGCAGACAGCAGAGCACATACTTCAGGATTGCCAAAACTACAACATATCCAGGCGAACCTTCTGGCCTAGAGAGACAACAGTGGAATATAAGCTCTATGGACCGATGAGTGAACTAAAAAAAAGACTGTTATATTCATACAAGAGACAACATTGCAGTTATAGACATATTTCAAGCGAATGAAAGAAGAAGAAGATAAAGATTGGCAAGTATTATAAGAAATAACGAGAAGGGACTTGATTTGTTTCTGACAGAGGCAGTAAGTAAGTGTCCATTTGTCTGTCCGCTGACTGAAAAGTTGGAACTGCCATTGGGGAGACAGGACAAGACGTCCTTCCAGTATCGCCAAGAGAATCAAGCGGTGGGAGGTTATACATTGTCGTGAAGTATTGCTCTCAAGGGATAGAACTCTGAAAACAGCTTTTGAAAACTGTCAAATTACAGAGTGGTGAAACTTTGTAGACCTTGAGATGCAAGTTCAGTGTGGAGATCATACATTGCTGAATTTTGTAAAGTCTGTTGAATGTTAATACAACTGGTTATATAATATGAAAATGGAGAACCATAGACATGGGTTTATATCTGTCCCTAGGCGTTTCCCTGGCCTGTCCCCGTGTTAGGACATGTCAAATAAATGAGTCCCCTAAAAGAACATCACTAGAGTATTAGTGATGTTCCACGATCGACATCCTGTATTAGTGATGTTCCATGATCGACATTCTGTATTAGTGATGCTCCACGATCGACATCCTGTATTAGTGATGTTCCATGATCGACATCCTGTATTAGTGATGCTCCACGATCTACATCCTGTATTAGTGATGTTCCATGATCGACATCCTGTATTAGTGATGTTCCATGATCGACATTCTGTATTAGTGATGTTCCATGATCGACATCCTGTATTAGTGATGTTCCATGATCGACATTCTGTATTAGTGATGTTCCATGATCGACATTCTGTATTAGTCATGTTCTACAATCAACATTCTGTATTAGTGATGTTCCACGAACGGCATCCTGTATTAGTGATGTTCCACGATCAACATTCTGTATAAGTGATGTCCCACGATCAAGATCCTGTATAAGTGATGTTCCACGATCAACATCCTGTATAAGTGATGTCCAACGATCAACATCCTGTATACGTGATGTTCCACGATCGACATCCTGTGTAAGTGATGTTCCACGATCAACATCCCCGCACTCTGGGTATTCCCAAGCGGGCTCAGTCCTGCGGTGCAGCAGCCATCTCTACGGACTGTTCTCATGAAGAGCTGTATATGTAAATGATCCTGATACTCGTCTTCAGAGCTGTGGCGCATGATTCTAGATCCATGTTTGTATAAACCAATGGCTACTCGGCGGGCGATCTGCTCAGGCGATCTGCTCAGGACTTCAGCGGTCGCTTTTACTTCCCAAGACGTATTCTGGTTCCCATGTTATTGTAGGTCGGACAGAGGGCCCTGGCAACATTTAAAACACCGGCCAGGTGATGATTTGAACCCAAGACAACTTCGCCACAAGCGAGGGTCTAGTCACTAAGATACTGCTTGTTCCCTGAATTAGACAATAGTGTATTTATTCGCTTCATCTCTAACTCAAATAACTCTTTTTGTTTCTGTTTGAACTTACTCCTTTTATTTCTACCTGAACTAACTCGTGTTTTGTGTAATCTTTAAACATACGGCTATCCAATTTTATGTTTAACCATACTGTTAACTAGCATATAGTTAGCCAATTTTATTTTTAAACATACTATTAGCCAATTTTAATGTTTTAACATAATCTTAGACAATTTTATGTTTAAACATAGTGTTAGACAATTGTGTGTTTATTTCAATTGCTTGTCAAACATTGTGAGGACACGGATCTATTCCTTGAGGTCGAAAACACACCTTCACTTTCACATAACCCCCACCCCACTCCCACCCCGGTGAAGGTGATGCTATTGTCAAGTCGACTATATTCAGCACAATAACAAGACTGTATAAGGTAGTAAGCACAACTGCAACTTCTAGCAACAATCTTGTTGCCGACAATAGAAACACACCAGTGCTACTGGCCGGGACACAGTCTGACTGTAGCTTCAAACAGGGCATCCTTAGTGTTAAACTGTAAGCACGCACACGCGCCCCGTTTATATGTTAACACATACACACAAACACGCACACATACACATACGCATAAGCACAAGTTGTAATTGTGTATGATCAATAAAACGCCACGGCCGCCTGTTGTCCGGCCAACATTTTATGGAAAAGCAATAGCAAGTCAGCAATATATGTGGCCATAGGTTCATATTTGGGATAATTTGCCGGTAAACTTGGATACCCAGGCACACAACCTGCTCGTTAAGACGTGTTTACCATAATTAAGAGTTGACAAAATACGTCCTGGGGAGTACTAGATAACAAGTCACAATGAGGGACACGTCCGGACCTGGTGACAGTTCCATGTTTCTAGATCACTCGGCACTCGGGGGATGACCTGGTCAGTTTCTAGATCACTCGGCACTCGGGGGAATGACCTGGTCAGTTTCTAGATCACTCGGCACTCGGAGGAATGACCTGGTCAGTTTCTAGATCACTCGGCACTCGGAGGAATGACCTGGTCAGTGTCAAGCCGGCCGCCTTAATCCCCCATGACATCTGCTGGTACCTGGGTAGACATGCAGCCCGGGTTAATTTTCCAACATAGTAAATCCCCGTCCCCGTGTGGATCCGAACACCAAACCTCCAGGTCAGCAGGCAAGATGCTGAGTCAACTATTGTGGCAGGTTGGATTTAGCAGTTGAAGTTGTCTACAAGACGTGGTAGCCAACCCCCCAGCCCAACCATCCCGAGACGTATCTTACGTCATGCATGATGTCTTACTGCGTTAACTATTCTTTGCTGCCCGTAAGGGTGCGGTTATACATAGGCGGGGTCACGTGTTATGCCGTGTACAAAAAGTTAACAAAGGAAAACATCTATGCTAAATAGAAATATAATGTTACTGTAATGGGTTTTTTTTTTTTTTTAAGTGTTAATGAAAACAAAGTGTTAACAAATGCAAAACAATGTTTTCCCGTTGTGAATTTGAATAATAAAGGCACAAGCAGTATATTGCATAATGTACGGCCCGGAATAGGCCGCTGTTTCTCGTCAGGTGCATACTACAGAACACTGTTCAACAAACAAACGCTGTTACACACTGCTGTACACGTTGGTAAAACATAAAGGTGTAAACAACACCATACGATGCTCTGTTTAAATCTACCGAGTGACAATGAAACATACGATCATGCGGCTTTGTTTGTGTGTTTCCGTTGAAAGAATTCATTACAAAATTTCATTATATGTCGAACTGTATTTCTATAGATCACCTGGTGAGGTACAGCGAAATATTCCAAGAAGTAAAGTGGGCAATATATAGTTAATGTTTTCATTATTCAAATCTATCAGAAACTGACTGCAAATATTGCAAACGACAATAAAAGCTGAAAATGTGTTTCACACAGCTGGCACTACTCTACAAAAAATTGCTTGAAAATATAAAAAAGTGCTAAAAGTAAAATCAATACAAATTAACTCTTTATCGATTTCGGCAGAAACCGTTGCCGTATAGATCGGTGTCTTCAATGGCCAAAGCCTTACAATTCTTTAAGAAATTGTACTAAGTTTATTGGGAAAGTTAAATAACATTCAATGGTTACAAACAACCATGGGATATATATTTTCATGTAACAAATCTTCAAAAATGTCTGTATAAATGTTAACAAATGTGTTGGTTAAAGAGTTAATGAGTTAGATATTGAAATAAAAATTTAAAAACACACACAGAAGCATCCAAATCTGCTCAAGAGGAATGGAGCAGGGTTCATCAAACATAGCAAGAAAGTCAGTGCTAGCAGAAGATTATGTAGTAGCTATTTGCTAGAAAAAAATTATTTTTTGCTGGTGACGATTTCGCTGTGGTACGAACCGGACGACTCGTAGGAGTGGCCTTCAGACGTGTTGATGATCTCTGCCAGCCGGGCACTTCCGCTCTGCCTCACCCCCAGTGTCTGTTCAACCACCTGTCTCAGGCCGACCCTGTGGAGTTGACAGAAAGGTGTCAATAGCACTCGGAAGGTAAGAATCACACAATAGATGAGAATCACCCAAGAGGTGAAAATCACACAACAGGTGAGAATCCCATAAAAGGTGAGAATCCCACAACAGGTTAAAATCACACAAAATGTGAAAATCACACAAGAGGTGAGAATCATACAGGATGTAAGAATCACAGAACACATGGGATTCACACAATTGGTGAGAATCACACAAGAAGAAAGCAGGAACAACCAACTGTGGAGTCGACAGAAAGGTGTAAGTAGCACCAAAAAGGTGAGAATCACACAAGAGGAGAGAATCACACAAAAGGTGAGAATCACACAAGGGGAGACAATCACACAAGAGGAGACAATCACACAATAGGTAAGAACCGCACAAGAGTTGAGAATCACACAAGAAGTGAGAATCTTGCCGGGGGAGAGAATCACGTAAGAGGAGGGAATAACAAAAAAAAGTGAGAATTACACAATGGGAGAGAATCGCACAAGAAGTGAGCACAACGAATGCCTTAATGTAGTCAGCTGTTTCCTGTCATATGACAGCACAACGAATGCCTTAATGTAGTCAGCTATTTCCTGTCATATGACAGCACAACGAATGCCTTAATGTAGTCAGCTGTTTCTCGTTTCTATTATTAGCATATATTGTGTTTTCTTGTTGTTGTTTGCTGATTAATTAAGACGTGTGGCCGCAACTTCCCCAGGTTTTAATTGTGTCCTGTATAGGTGTCCCATTCCTCGTGTGTTTTAACTGCTTACATCTCCACAGCTTTACCAAAGTTTAACTCATTGTATTCACAAGTGTATCACCATCACAAGGCAAGTCTTTTGTTCTTATCACAGTCCCCCTAACAGACTCTCCACCCTTCGTCAGCTCCCCTGCCTCAAGCATGCTCACGCACAGAATGTCCTTGCCGTCCCACGTGCACCGCTGTGCTCCGTGCAATCGTCAGTTTGTGTTACCAATCTATTTATAATACTTTCTTAACGTCATCACCCATTAATAATTCTGTCATAACCTGATCACCAACTTATATTACAGTCACAGCCTCATCATCCATTTATAATACTGTCATACCATGAACACCCATTTATAATAGTCATAAATGATCACCCATTTATAATACGGTCATAACCTGAGCACCCGTTTATAATAATGTCATAACATGAGCACCCATTTATATTACTGTCATAACCTGAGCACCAATTTATAATAATGTCATAAAATGATCACCCATTTATAATACAGTCATACATGATCACCCATTTATAATACTGTCATAACATGAGCACCCGTTTATAATACTGTCATAATATGAGCACCCATTTATATTACTGTCATAACCTGAACACCCATTTATAATACTGACAAAAGCAGTCACCGCTCTGTACATATAAGTTAACTTGCGACCCCTACTCTCACCTGACATGTGCTTGAACAGACAGAATAAACAGTAGAGAAAGTGCACTGAAAGGGTCTGATAGAAACAATCATTTAATTTCTTATATAGTGTTGTGAATCTAAAGTTATTTTCTTTGATTTATAAAAACATGGACGTTACAACAATCAGTCGAGTATTGCAATCTTGGCATGTTGATGTGAGTGTTGAACAAACACCTGTATGTCATCGCTAGCCAGGTCTATTATAGACCTGAACCAACAACTATGTCATCGCTAGCCAGGTCTATCATAGACCTGAACCAACAACTATGTCATCACTAGCCAGGTCTATCATCTACCCCAACCAACAACTATTTCATCACTAGCCAGGTCTATCATCTACCCGAACCCACAACTGTGTCATCACTAGCCAGGTCTATCATACACCTGAACCAACAATTATGTCATGACTAGCCAGGTCTATCATATACCAGAACCAACAACTATGTCATTGCTAGCCAGGTCTATCATAGACCTGAACCAACAACTATGTCATCACTAGCCAGGTCTATCATACACCTGAACCCACAACTATGTCATCACTAGCCAGGTCTATCATACACCTGAACCAACAACTATGTCATCATTAGCCAGGTCTATCACACACCTGAACCAACAATTATGTCATGACTAGCCAGGTCTATCATACACCTGAACCCACAACTATGTCATCACTAGCCAGGTCTATCATACACATGAACTCTATACTATGATTTTAGATCAAATTATAAAACACAGGTGCAAACATAGTTAGTGGATGATAAAACACCAAGAAGATATAAAATTGCCAACAAACTGCGAGCACATCAATCGCAACAAAAGAAATCAATAAACAAAAAGGGAGGTAAGCAGGTGATATAGGTCTGCCATCTTGAAGTCCATGAAACAATCGATGGGAGTGCTGTCCCCTTTGTGAACGATAAAATAAGTGAACAAAAGCGGACATGTACCGAGGCAACGGGAAACCCAACTACAACCTGATGTCAACAGTTAAAAACCTTGTTCTGAGACTGTTTCACTGTATGAAACATGATGGCTGTCCCCGGCAGCATCATCTCCGCGCACCGATGAGTCGGTGGGAGCGTTTCTGGAGAGTCTTGCAGATCTGGACGTGAAGTCTATGGTTACAATGATGGTCAGAAATATCACAAATGTCAGAAATCAATCAGTCATGCTTCATCTGTCTCTAGATTAAGTGTCTCTAGATTCCGTGCCTCTAGATTCCGTGCCTGCCACATTCGACTAAGGTTCGTTTTTCTTTTCGTTTTTATTTTCATTGCCGTTTGCAGTGCCAATCTTTGAAGTCTTTACACCCAGGTTCGTTTCTTGTACTTAGCACCGTGACGTCACAGTAATGAAAATTAAGGCCAGGAAGGTCCAGAGATAGATAAATTGATAGATGGAGAAAAAGAGAGAGAGAGAGAGAGAGAGTGTGTGTGTGTGTGTGTGAGTGTGTGTGTGTGTGTGTGTGTGTGTATGTGACACAAACTGAAACAGGCAAGAGGAAGTAGTAGAGAGATGCAAGCTTACAGCCGAAGGTCCGGCTCACTTTGTTTACACTTTAGTTTAGTCTTCTATCTAGAGTCCGAGGTCCATCCACACATGTAGAAAATAGTTTCTTCTATCTAGAGTCCGAGGTCCATCCACACATGTAGGAAATGGTTTCTTCTATCTAGAGTCCGAGGTCCATCCACACATGTAGAAAATAGTTTCTTCTATCTAGAGTCCGAGGTCCATCCACACATGTAGGAAATAGTTTCTTCTATCTAGCGTCCGAGGTCCATCCACACATGTAGGAAATAGTTTCTTCTATCTAGAGTCTGAGGTCCACCCAAAGAGGTAGAAAATAGTCTCTTCTATCTAGAGTCCGAGGTCCATCCACACATGTAGGAAATAGTTTCTTCTATCTAGAGTCCGAGGTCCATCCACACATGTAGGAAATAGTTTCTTCTATCTAGCGTCCGAGGTCCATCCACACATGTAGGAAATAGTTTCTTCTATCTAGAGTCCGAGGTCCACCCAAACAGGTAGAAAATAGTCTCTTCTATCTAGAGTCCGAGGTCCACCCACACATGTAGGAAATAGTTTCTTCTATCTAGAGTCCGAGGTCCACCCAAAGAGGTAGAAAATAGTTTCCTTTATCTAGAGTCCGAGGTCCATCCACACATGTAGGAAATAGTTTCTTCTATCTAGAGTCCGAGGTCCACCAACACATGTAGGAAATGGTTTCTTCTATATCTAGAGTTCGAGGTCCACTCACACATGTAGGAAATAGTTTCTTCTATCTAGAGTCCGAGGTCCACCAACACATGTAGGAAATGGTTTCTTCTATATCTAGAGTCCGACATCCACCCACACATGTAGGAAATGGTTTCTTCTATATCTAGAGTCCGAGGTCCACCCACACATGTAGGAAATAGTTTCTTCTATCTAGAGTCCGAGGTCCACCAACATATGTAGGAAATGGTTTCTTCTATCTAGAGTCCGAGGTCCACCCACACATGTAGGAAATGATTTCTTCTATATCTAGAGTCCGAGGTCCACCCACACATGTAGGAAATGGTTTCTTCTATCTAGAGTCCGAGGTCCACCCACACATGTAGGAAATGGTTTCTTCTATCTAGAGTCCGAAGTCCACCCACACATGTTGGAAATGGTTTATTCTATATCTAGAGTCCGAGGTCCACCCACACATGTAGGAAATAGTGTCTTATATCTAGAGTCCGAGGTCCACCCACACATGTAGGAAATGGTTTCTTCTATCTAGAGTCCGAGGTGCACCCACACAAGTAGGAAATGGTTTCTTCTATATCTAGAGTCCGAGGTCCACCCACACATGTAGGAAATGGTTTCTTCTATCTAGAGTCCGAAGTCCACCCACACATGTAGGAAATGGTTTCTTCTATATCTAGAGTCCGAGGTCCACCCACACATGTAGGAAATGGTTTATTCTATATCTAGAGTCCGAGGTCCACCCACACATGTAGGAAATGGTTTCTTCTATCTAGAGTCCGAGGTCCGCCGACACATGTAGGAAATGGTTTCTTCTATATCTAGAGTCCGAGGTCCACCCACACATGTAGGAAATGGTTTCTTCTATCTAGAGTCCGAAGTCCACCCACATATGTAGGAAATGGTTTCTTCTATATCTAGAGTCCGAGGTCCACCCACACATGTAGGAAATGGTTTATTCTATATCTAGAGTCCGAGGTCCACCCACACATGTAGGAAATGGTTTCTTCTATCTAGAGTCCGAGGTCCACCGACACATGTAGGAAATGGTTTCTTCTATCTAGAGTCCGAGGTGCACCCACACATGTAGGAAATGGTTTCTTCTGTATCTAGAGTCCGAGGTCCACCCACACATGTAGGAAATGGTTTCTTCTATCTAGAGTCCGAGGTCCACCCATACATGTTGGAAATGGTTTCTTCTATCTAGAGTCCGAGGTCCACCCACACATGTAGGAAATGGTTTCTTCTATCTAGAGTCCGAGGTCCACCCACACATGTAGGAAATGGCTTCTTCATATCTACACCAGGTACCGCTATCTTCGTCTTCTCAGTCATCCCCTAGGGTAACGAAGTTACAGTTTATTATATTATTAATATTATTTATGGCACAGATGTTTAAGCTATCCCTGTAAATTTTTGTTTTACCATTCCCTGTCTCTTTAGCCCAGCATTTTCCAAACCCCAACACTAACCTGTTTATTCAAACAACTCAGAAGGAAGCAAGAGAATTATTTTACCTGGTCTCCTCGCCTTCCAGTAGAGTCCTGTAGGCAGCAATCTCCAGCTCCAATGAGAGTTTGGCATCCATAAGGACCTGCAACTCCACCAGCATGCCCTCCATCTCCACACGCAGCTTGTTCATCTCCTCCTTCAGCGAGTTGATCTCAATGTCATGGTCATGCTCCTTCTGCTCCAGCTCTCTCAGCAGATCCTGGTTCTGCTTCTCCAGCTGGGCGTTCTATAGGAGACATGGACAGAAATCACATGCTGTTGTGTCATAACTACATTCAGGTGACAGGTCTCCAGCTGGGCGTTCTATAGGAGACATGGACAGAAATCGCATGCTGTTGTGCCATAACTACATTCAGGTGACAGGTCTCCAGCTGGGCGTTCTATAGGAGACATGGACAGAAATCACATGATGTTGTGCCATAACTGCATTCAGGTAACAGTCTCCAGCTGGGCGTTCTATAGGAGACATGGACAGAAATCACATGCTGTTGTGCCATAACTACATTCAGGTGACAGTCTCCAGCTGGGCGTTCTATAGGAGACATGGACAGAAATCACATGATGTTGTGCCATAACTACATACAGGTGACAGTCTCCAGCTGGGCGTTCTATAGGAGACATGGACAGAAATCACATGATGTTGTGCCATAACTACATACAGGTGACAGTCTCCAGCTGGGCGTTCTATAGGAGACATGGACAGAAATCACATGCTGTTGTGCCATAACTACATACAGGTGACAGGTCTCCAGCTGGGCGTTCTATAGGAGACATGGACAGAAATCACATGCTGTTGTGCCATAACTACATACAGGTGACAGGTCTCCAGCTGGGCGTTCTATAGGAGACATGGACAGAAATCACATGCTGTTGTGTCATAACTACATACAGGTGACAGTCTCCAGCTGGGCGTTCTATAGGAGACATGGACAGAAATCACATGATGTTGTGCCATAACTACATTCAGGTGACAGTCTCCAGCTGGGCGTTCTATAGGAGACATGGACAGAAATCACATGCTGTTGTGCCATAACTACATTCAGGTGACAGTCTCCAGCTGGGCGTTCTGTGAGAGACATGGACAGAAATAAGATGCTGTTGTGCCATAACTACATTCAGGTGACAGGTCTCCAGCTGGGCGTTCTGTGAGAGACATGGACAGAAATCACATGATGTTGTGCCATAACTACATTCAGGTGACAGTCTCCAGCTGGGCGTTCTGTGAGAGACATGGACAGAAATAACATGATATTGTGCCATAACTACATTCAGGTGACAGGTCTCCAGCTGGGCGTTCTGTGAGAGACATGGACAGAAATAACATGATATTGTGCCATAACTACATACAAGTGACAGGTCTCCAGCTGGGCGTTCTATAGGAGACATGGACAGAAATAAGATGCTGTTGTGCCATAACTACATTCAGGTGACAGGTCTCCAGCTGGGCGTTCTATGGGAGACATGGACAGAAATCACATGCTGTTGTGCCATAACTACATTCAGGTGACAGTCTCCAGCTGGGCATTCTATAGGAGACATGGACAGAAATAAGATGCTGTTGTGCCATAACTACATACAAGTGACAGGTCTCCATCTGGGCGTTCTATAGGAGACATGGACAGAAATCACATGCTGTTGTGCCATAACTACATTCAGGTAACAGTCTCCAGCTGGGCGTTCTATAGGAGACATGGACAGAAATCACATGCTGTTGTGCCATAACTACATAGAAGTGACAGGTCTCCAGCTGGGCGTTCTATAGGAGACATGGACAGAAATAAGATGCTGTTGTGCCATAACTACATTCAGGTGACAGTCTCCAGCTGGGCGTTCTATAGGAGACATGGACAGAAATAAGATGCTGTTGTGCCATAACTACATTCAGGTGACAGTCTCCAGCTGGGCGTTCTATAGGAGACATGGACAGAAATCACATGCTGTTGTGCCATAACTACATTCAGGTAACAGTCTCCAGCTGGGCGTTCTATAGGAGACATGGACAGAAATCACATGCTGTTGTGCCATAACTACATACAAGTGACAGGTCTCCAGCTGGGCGTTCTATAGGAGACATGGACAGAAATCACATGCTGTTGTGCCATAACTACATACAAGTGACAGGTCTCCAGCTGGGCGTTCTATAGGAGACATGGACAGAAATCACACGCTGTTGTGCCATAACTACATACAAGTGACAGGTCTCCAGCTGGGCGTTCTATAGGAGACATGGACAGAAATAATATGCTGTTGTGCCATAACTACATTCAGGTGACAGTCTCCAGCTGGGCGTTCTGTGAGAGACATGGACAGAAATAAGATGCTGTTGTGCCATAACTACATTCAGGTGACAGTCTCCAGCTGGGCGTTCTATAGGAGACATGGACAGAAATCACATGCTGTTGTGCCATAACTACATTCAGGTAACAGTCTCCAGCTGGGCGTTCTATAGGAGACATGGACAGAAATCACATGCTGTTGTGCCATAACTACATACAAGTGACAGGTCTCCAGCTGGGCATTCTATAGGAGACATGGACAGAAATCACATGCTGTTGTGCCATAACTACATACAAGTGACAGGTCTCCAGCTGGGCGTTCCAATAGGAGACATGGACAGAAATCACATGCTGTTGTGCCATAACTACATACAAGTGACAGGTCTCCAGCTGGGCGTTCTATAGGAGATATGGACAGAAATCACATGCTGTTGTGCCATAACTACATACAAGTGATAGGTCTCCATCTGGGCGTTCTATGGGAGACATGGACAGAAATCACATGCTGTTGTGCCATAACTACATACAAGTGACAGGTCTCCAGCTGGGCGTTCTATAGGAGACATGGACAGAAATCCCATGCTGTTGTGCCATAACTATATACAAGTGACAGGTCTCCAGCTGGGCGTTCTATGGGAGACGTGGACAGAAATCCCATGCTGTTGTGCCATAACTACATACAAGTGACAGGTCTCCAGCTGGGCGTTCTATAGGAGACATGGACAGATATCACATGCTGTTGTGCCATAACTATATACAAGTGACAGGTCTCCAGCTGGGCGTTCTATAGGAGACATGGACAGAAATCACATGCTGTTGTGCCATAACTATATACAAGTGACAGGTCTCCAGCTGGGCGTTCTATGGGAGACATGGACAGAAATCACATGCTGTTGTGCCATAACTACATACAAGTGACAGGTCTCCAGCTGGGCGTTCTATAGGAGACATGGACAGATATCACATGCTGTTGTGCCATAACTATATACAAGTGACAGGTCTCCAGCTGGGCGTTCTATAGGAGACATGGACAGAAATCACATGCTGTTGTGCCATAACTACATACAAGTGACAGGTCTCCAGCTTGGCGTTCTATAGGAGACATGGACAGAAATCACATGCTGTTGTGCCATAACTACTAACAAGTGACAGGTCTCCAGCTGGGCGTTCTATAGGAGACATGGACAGAAATAACATGCTGTTGTGCCATAACTACATACAAGTGACAGGTCTCCAGCTGGGCGTTCTATAGGAGACATGGACAGAAATCACATGCTGTTGTGCCATAACTATATACAAGTGACAGGTCTCCAGCTGGGCGTTCTATAGGAGACATGGACAGAAATCACATGCTGTTGTGCCATAACTACATACAAGTGACAGGTCTCCAGCTGGGCGTTCTATAGGAGACATGGACAGAAATAACATGCTGTTGTGCCATAACTATATACAAGTGACAGGTCTCCAGCTGGGCGTTCTATAGGAGACATGGACAGAAATAACATGCTGTTGTGTCATAACTACATTCAGGTGACAGTCTCCAGCTGGGCGTTCTATAGGAAACATGGACAGAAATCACATGCTATTGTGCCATGAGTACAACAATGTGTCAGATTTTAGTCAGATATGACTGGGCTACTGTTTGACAGTAGACGATACTACCTGCTTTCTGTTAACGCCGAATATTGGGCGGGGCTCACCAAACCCAACACCCCACATTATGTCAACGATGTGGGAGGAGCTGCGCAATTAGGAGGGTACAAGTCTTACCCTGGTACGAGGAAATACAACCTAAAGACTAAATATTATGGCAGGGCAGGCCAGGTCCTAAGCCTTGGCAGGGAACTGGTCTAGGGAGGCAGCTCGGACAGGCGGACAGTTACAGCATTGCTTGCTGATACGGCAGCTTCTGCAGCTGGTCTTGTTAGATGTATCGGCATACCTTTCCTCTGGAGGAAATAGGCAGGCTAAGAGAGGGACCATGCTTTTATGGGCAACACATGGTCTCTACAATTCAGCCTAGGTTTTGTGCTATGGTAAGGTATTACCTTTGCAACCCACATGAATTGTAGTTTTTGTGCCTTGTTAGAAGCACAATGTCACAAACTATCGCCTGTCGCGTCAGGCAGGTGCCAGTTAATGACAACCAAACTTGAGTGCACTCTGGGGGACTAGCGTGTTGTCTTCTGAACTCTTCCACTCCAGGAAGGCAACCTCGAGAGGGTATTAACCAGAACAACATCACGTGTGTATTACTTTCACATGGGCCAAAGTTACATACTTTGTTGAAACAATAAACTTGCCAGATTGTTCCAGCATGGTCAGACTAAACGTAGGATGTAAAATAACACATGGTGCGTTGGTTGGGGTATAAATAATGACAACATTAGTAAGAATACAATAATTATTGATAGGGCTATTAGAACGTGGGAGGAGGGAGAGAGAGAGAGAGAGAGAGAGAGAGAGAGAGAGAGAGAGAGAGAGAGAGAGAGAGAGAGAGAGATAGTTAGAGGAAGATACAACACCTGTCGGTCGACTTGGTGGCCATATTTCATCAATGCCTGTATTATTTCATCAATATCTGTATCATGTCACCAATATCTGTATCATTTCATCAGTGTATGTGTGATTCCATCAATGTTTGTATGATTCCATCAATGTCTGTGTCATTTCATCAGTGTCAACATGTCTTTGTCTCCTTGGTGATCAAGCGTGTGGTAATCACCACTAGCTTGATTCAGCACCTCTTGGGTAATCCGTCTACCTCTTGTTGTCTCACAATGCTACATTCTGTACCTCTCAGGTAGCCCCACTACCCCTCGTTGTCTCAAACTGCTACATTCTGTACCTCTCAGGTAGCCCCACTACCCCTCGTTGTCTCATACTGAAACATTCTGTACCTCTCAGGTAACCCCACTACCCCTCGTTGTCTCACACTGCTACATTATGTACCCCTCAGGTAACCCCACTACCCCTCGTTGTCTCAAACTGCTACATTCTGTACCCCTCAGGTAACCCCACTACCCCTCGTTGTCTCAAACTGCTACATTCTGTACCCCTCAGGTAGCCCCACTACCCCTCGTTGTCTCAAACTGCTACATTCTGTACCCCTCAGGTAGCCCCACTATCCCTCGTCTCAAACTGCTACATTCTGTACCCCTCAGGTAACCCCACTACCCCTCGTTGTCTCACACTGCTACATTCTGTACCCCTCAGGTAGCCCCACTACCCCTCGTTGTCTCAAACTGCTACATTATGTACCCCTCAGGTAGCCCCACTATCCCTCGTTGTCTCAAACTGCTACATTCTGTACCCCTCAGGTAGCCCCACTACCCCTCGTTGTCTCAAACTGCTACATTCTGTACCCCTCAGGTAGCCCCACTACCCCTCGTTGTCTCAAACTGCTACATTCTGTACCCCTAAGGTAGCCCGACTACCCCTCGTTGTCTCAAACTGCGAGATTCTGTTATCTGTTTCTTACGACCTCTGATCTCTCTTCAAGATTATCTGCTTTTTCTTGTCCGGGCACACCATAATGAGACAGCACAGACTGACTGAGCTTGTAGCCTGGGGATCAAACCTGGTGATGAGAGACATCTCAGAGATACCTACTCTAGCCTCCAGGTCTGCCATGCGGGAGCGGTAGTCTCCCAGCTGTTTCTGCAGCTTCTTCGTCTCCTCGCGAATGGTGGTCACCTCCATGTTCTGTTTGGTGGCACCGGTACGGAACTCTTGCACCTGGCAGATTGACAAAACATCGAACATCATCATACTTTATCACATGATCACTGCACTACATCATCGTATCAACACATTAACATGTCATCACCTCACATCACGTATATTAACAACGTCACATCACCATAACATCACATTAACACAACATGACATTATCACAACATCACTTAATCACATCATCGTAACATCACATCATTACATGAAGACTTCACCACACAATCAGATCATCTCAACATCACATGGTCAGTTCATCACATTATCACAACATCACATTATCACAACATCACATTATCACAACGTCACATTATCACAACACGACATTATCAGATGACTATAATATGGTGTCACACAACTCTGGTATTCTGGCATATCTCAGCGATCGACTATTTGATTTCTCCTGTATGACAGTTAAATTGTAAGAAGACACAAATTATGATCGTCACGTAGTAGAACGAAATACCACAATGTAATATACAAGTAAATGAGAATATTCTTTAGCAAATGAATCGGTACAATTATTTCGGAACATTCATAACATCTGATGGAGATGCCTTGAAGAGATTAAAACAAGAATCGCCATTGCGAAGGCAGCCTTTTGCAAGATGAAAAACATACTGACAAAAAAAAAAAAAGATGTCATTTAGAATGAGAAAAAAGTGTTGAGGTGCTACATGGAACCTGTACTTTTGTATGGATGTGAAGCTTGGGCAATGAGCAAACAGGCTGAAAAGCATATGATGGCTGTAGAAATGTGGTTTCTGAAGAGAATGCAAAGAGTACCAAAGAGTTTCTGCAGACAGAAACACCAATTACCAAGTCCTACAAGAAACAAATGAAAATCGAAACTGATTAGAGAAATTAGACGTAGACAGTCAACATTATTTGGTCACGTTATGAGAGGAAATAAATTGGAGAACTTGGTGACAACTGGCAAGACTGAGGAGAAAAGATCAAGGCGAAGGCAGAGAAGTAAATACCTTAATGGATTAACCACGTGGCATGGTCGAGACAGGAACACCGACCTGATCAACGACTTTGGTGATCGAGTGAGATGGCGAGACATGACCAACCACGCTTACCGGCATGGCACATGATGATGATGATGATGATGATGATGATGATGATGATGATGATGATGATGATGATGATGAATGATAAGAGAGCCGCGGTGGTTAGTACGCCAGCCTGTTGTCCGGGGATCATGGATTCCAATCTCGTTTGAAGTGGACAGTTTGTCTCACCTAGACTCCAAGATCGTGACTTTCTAAATTGGTTACCAGAAAATGTCCCGAGATAATGTCCCCATAACGATCGATACTGGATAGGTCTATACGTATGAGGATAGCACGATATACACAAGCGTTCTCATGTTGTGAATAGACTTTCTTTACTTATTGTTATTTACTATATGTTATACTCACATTCTCTTACATGTAATACTCACATTCTCTTACATGTTATACTCACATTCTCTTACATGTTATACTCACATTCTCTTACATGTTATACTCACATTCTCTTACATGTTATACTCACATTCTCTTACATGTTATACTCACATTCTCTTACATGTTATACTCACATTCTCTTACATGTTATACTCACATTCTCTTACATGTTATACTCACATTCTCAGAGATGTAATACTCACATTCTCTTACATGTTATACTCACATTCTCTTACATGTTATACTCACATTCTCATACATGTTATACTCACATTCTCAGAGATGTAATACTCACATTCTCTTACATGTTATACTCACATTCTCTTACATGTTATACTCACATTCTCTTACATGTTATACTCACATTCTCTTACATGTTATACTCACATTCTCTTACATGTTATACTCACATTCTCTTACATGTTATACTCACATTCTCTTACATGTTATACTCACATTCTCATACATGTTATACTCACATTCTCAGAGATGTAATACTCACATTCTCTTACATGTTATACTCACATTCTCTTACATGTTATACTCACATTCTCTTACATGTTATACTCACATTCTCTTACATGTTATACTCACATTCTCTTACATGTTATACTCACATTCTCTTACATGTTATACTCACATTCTCTTACATGTTATACTCACATTCTCTTACATGTTATACTCACATTCTCAGAGATGTAATACTCACATTCTCTTACATGTTATACTCACATTCTCAGAGATGTAATACTCACATTCTCTTACATGTTATACTCACATTCTCAGAGATGTAATACTCACATTCTCTTACATGTTATACTCACATTCTCAGAGATTTAATACTCACATTCTCTTACATGCTATACTCACATTCTCAGACATGGTATACTCACATTCTCAGACATGTAATACTCACATTCTCTTACATGTTATACTCACATTCTCTTACATGTTATACTCACATTCTCTTACATGTTATACTCACATTCTCTTACATGTTATACTCACATTCTCTTACATGTTATACTCACATTCTCAGACATGTTATACTCACATTCTCTTACATGTTATACTCACATTCTCTTACATGTTATACTCACATTCTCAGAGATGTAATACTCACATTCTCAGACATGTAATACTCACATTCTCTTACATGTTATACTCACATTCTCAGAGATGTTATACTCACATTCTCTTACATGTTATACTCACATTCTCTTACATGTTATACTCACATTCTCAGAGATGTTATACTCACATTCTCAGAGATGTAATACTCACATTCTCAGACATGTAATACTCACATTCTCTTACATGTTATACTCACATTCTCAGAGATGTTATACTCACATTCTCTTACATGTTATACTCACATTCTCTTACATGTTATACTCACATTCTCTTACATGTTATACTCACATTCTCAGAGATGTTATACTCACATTCTCTTACATGTTATACTCGCATTCTCAGAGATGTTATACTCACATTCTCTTACATGTTATACTCACATTCTCAGAGATGTTATACTCACATTCTCTTACATGTAATACTCACATTCTCTTACATGTTATACTCACATTCTCTTACATATTATACTCACATTCTCAGAGATGTTATACTCACATTCTCTTACATGTTATACTCACATTCTCAGACATGTAATACTCACATTCTCTTACATGTTATACTCACATTCTCAGAGATGTTATACTCACATTCTCTTACATGTTATACTCGCATTCTCAGAGATGTTATACTCACATTCTCTTACATGTTATACTCGCATTCTCAGACATGTAATACTCACATTCTCAGACATGTAATACTCACATTCTCTTACATATTATACTCACATTCTCAGAGATGTTATACTCACATTCTCTTACATGTTATACTCACATTCTCAGACATGTAATACTCACATTCTCTTACATGTTATACTCACATTCTCAGAGATGTTATACTCACATTCTCTTACATGTTATACTCACATTCTCTTACATGTTATACTCACATTCTCTTACATGTAATACTCACATTCTCTTACATGTTATACTCACATTCTCATACATGTTATACTCACATTCTCTTACATGTTATACTCACATTCTCTTACATGTTATACTCACATTCTCAGAGATGTTATACTCACATTCTCTTACATGTAATACTCACATTCTCTTACATGTTATACTCACATTCTATTACATGTTATACTCACATTCTCTTACATGTTATACTCACATTCTCTTACATGTTATACTCACATTCTCTTACATGTTATACTCACATTCTCTTACATGTAATACTCACATTCTCTTACATGTAATACTCACATTCTCTTACATGTTATACTCACATTCTCTTACATGTTATACTCACATTCTCTTACATGTTATACTCACATTCTCTTACATGTTATACTCACATTCTCTTACATGTTATACTCACATTCTCAGAGATGTTATACTCACATTCTCTTACATGTAATACTCACATTCTCTTACATGTTATACTCACATTCTCTTACATGTTATACTCACATTCTCATACATGTTATACTCACATTCTCAGAGATGTTATACTCACATTCTCAGAGATGTTATACTCGCATTCTCTTACATGTTATACTCACATTCTCATACATGTTATACTCACATTCTCTTACATGTTATACTCACATTCTCTTACATGTTATACTCACATTCTCAGAGATGTTATACTCACATTCTCTTACATGTAATACTCACATTCTCTTACATGTTATACTCACATTCTCTTACATGTTATACTCACATTCTCATACATGTTATACTCACATTCTCAGAGATGTTATACTCACATTCTCAGAGATGTTATACTCACATTCTCTTACATGTTATACTCACATTCTCAGAGATGTTATACTCACATTCTCAGAGATGTTATACTCACATTCTCTTACATGTTATACTCACATTCTCTTACATGTTATACTCACATTCTCAGAGATGTTATACTCACATTCTCAGAGATGTTATACTCACATTCTCTTACATGTTATACTCACATTCTCATACATGTTATACTCACATTCTCTTACATGTTATACTCACATTCTCTTACATGTTATACTCACATTCTCATACATGTTATACTCACATTCTCAGAGATGTTATACTCACATTCTCATACATGTTATACTCACATTCTCAGAGATGTTATACTCACATTCTCTTACATGTTATACTCACATTCTCATACATGTTATACTCACATTCTCAGAGATGTTATACTCACATTCTCTTACATGTTATACTCACATTCTCATACATGTTATACTCACATTCTCTTACATGTTATACTCACAATCTCTTACATGTTATACTCACATTCTCTTACATGTTATACTCACATTCTCAGAGATGTTATACTCACATTCTCTTACATGTTATACTCACATTATCAGAGATGTTATACTCACATTCTCAGAGATGTTATACTCACATTCTCAGAGATGTTATACTCACATTCTCTTACATGTTATACTCACATTCTCAGAAATGTTATACTCACAATCTCATACATGTTATACTCACATTCTCAGAAATGTTATACTCACAATCTCTTACATGTTATACTCACATTCTCAGAGATGTTATACTCACATTCTCTTACATGTTATACTCACATTCTCAGAGATGTTATACTCACATTCTCAGAGATGTTATACTCACATTCTCTTACATGTTATACTCACATTCTCAGAGATGTTATACTCACATTCTCTTACATGTTATACTCACATTCTCATACATGTTATACTCACATTCTCAGAGATGTTATACTCACATTCTCTTACATGTTATACTCACATTCTCAGAGATGTTATACTCACATTCTCTTACATGTTATACTCACATTCTCAGAGATGTTATACTCACATTCTCTTACATGTTATACTCACATTCTCAGAGATGTTATACTCACATTCTCTTACATGTTATACTCACATTCTCAGAGATGTTATACTCACATTCTCATACATGTTATACTCACATTCTCAGAAATGTTATACTCACAATCTCTTACATGTTATACTCACATTCTCAGAGATGTTATACTCACATTCTCTTACATGTTATACTCACATTCTCATACATGTTATACTCACATTCTCAGAAATGTTATACTCACAATCTCTTACATGTTATACTCACATTATCAGAGATGTTATACTCACATTCTCAGAGATGTTATACTCACATTCTCAGAGATGTTATACTCACATTCTCAGAGATGTTATACTCACATTCTCAGAGATGTTATACTCACATTATCAGACATGTTATACTCGCATTCTCAGATATGTTGTCCTCACAGTCTCTTACATACAATAATCACAATCTCTTACATACAATAATCACAGTCTCTTACATACAATAATACCTTACATGCTGTAATTGTGTTCTCAAACATGTTATAATCACATGCTCTGTATGTGTTATCGTCTTGCACTGTCGTCTAATTATCTCATAAATATCACAACAGAAACAATTTTGTGTAAATGTGTCTACACAATTCATATCAACTGTGAGAGAAACAATCGTGTGTAAATGGTGTCTAATCATGTAAGGGAAACAATCGTGTGTAAACAGTGTCTTATCATGTAAGGGAACAGTCGTGTGCAAACAGTGTCTTATCATGTAATGGAAACAATTAAGTGTAAATGGTGTCTTATCATGTAAGGGAAACAATCGTGTGTAAACAGTGCCTGATCATGTAAGGGAACAATCGTGTGTAAACAGTGTCTTATCATATAAGGGAAACAATCGTGTGTAAACAGTGTCTTATCATGTAAGGGAAACAATCGAGTGTAAACAGTGTCCTATCATGTAAGGGAAACAATCGTGTGTAAACAGTGTCTTATCATGTAAGGGAAACAATCGTGTGTAAATAGTGTCTTATCATTTAAGGGAAACAATCATGTGTAAATAGTGTCTTATCATGTAAGGGAACAGTCGTGTGCAAACAGTGTCTTATCATGTAATGGAAACAATTAAGTGTAAATGGTGTCTTATCATGTAAAGGAAACAATCGTGTGTAAACAGTGTCTTATCGTGTAAGGGAAACAATCGTGTGTAACCAGTGTCTTATCCTATAAGGGAAACAATCGTGTGTAAACAGTGCCTGATCATGTAAGGGAACAATCGTGTGTAAACAGTGTATTATCATATAAGGGAAACAATCGTGTGTAAACAGTGTCTTATCATGTAAGGGAAACAATCGAGTGTAAACAGTGTCTTATCATGTAAGGGAACAATCGTGTGTAAACAGTGTCTTATCATGTAAGGGAAACAATTTTGTGTAAATGGTGTCTTATCATGTAAGGGAAACAATCGCGTGTAAATATGTCTAATCATGTAAAGGTAACAATCGTGGGTAAGTCATTTCTAATCATGTAAGAGAAGCGACCGTGCGTGAACTGACCTTGAGATTGTAGAAGGTCTCCATCTCGCCGCGGATTGAGTCCACCTTGTTGTCGTACTCCTGTTGGATGTCCCTGATGGCCTGCGACAGCTCGTTCTTCCAGAACTCCCGGTTCTCGGCCGTGGTGTCTCGGTAGGCCAGAGCAGACAGCTCCTTCAGCTCCTGCAGTGTCAAATGTGTGTTACATCTCCTACTACTTCAGTTGCTACATTGGCAAATGTGTGTTACATCTCCTACTACTTCAGTTGCTACAGTGGCAAATGTGTGTTACATCTCCTACTACTTCAGTTGCTACAGTGGCAAATGTGTGTTACATCTCCTACTACTTCAGTTGCTACAGTGGCAAATGTGTGTTACATCTCCTACTACTTCAGTTGCTACAGTGGCAAATGTGTGTTACATCTCCTACTACTTCAGTTGCTACAATGATACATGTGTGTTACATCTCCTACTACTTCAGTTGCTACAGTGGCAAATGTGTGTTACATCTCCTACTACTTCAGTTGCTACAGTGGCAAATGTGTGTTACATCTTCTACTACTTCAGTTGCTACAATGATACATGTGTGTTACATCTCCTACTACTTCAGTTGCTACAGTGGCAAATGTGTGTTACATCTCCTACTACTTCAGTTGCTACAGTGGCAAATGTGTGTTACATCTCCTACTACTTCAGTTGCTACAGTGGCAAATGTGTGTTACATCTTCTACTACTTCAGTTGCTACAATGATACATGTGTGTTACATCTCCTACTACTTCAGTTGCTACAGTGGCAAATGTGTGTTACATCTCCTACTACTTCAGTTGCTACAGTGGCAAATGTGTGTTACATATCCTACTACTTCAGTTGCTACAGTGGCAAATGTGTGTTACATCTCCTACTACTTCAGTTGCTACAGTGGCAAATGTGTGTTACATCTCCTACTACTTCAGTTGCTACAGTGGCAAATGTGTGTTACATCTCCTACTACTTCAGTTGCTACAGTGGCAAATGTGTGTTACATCTCCTACTACTTCAGTTGCTACAGTGGCAAATGTGTGTTACATCTCCTACTACTTCAGTTGCTACAGTGGTAAATGTGTGTTACATCTCCTACTACTTCAGTTGCTACAATGACAAATGTGTGTTACATCTCCTACTACTTCAGTTGCTACAATGACAAATGTGTGTTACATCTCCTACTACTTCAGTTGCTACAATGACAAATGTGTGTTACATCTCCTACTACTTCAGTTGCTACAGTGGTAAATGTGTGTTACATCTCCTACTACTTCAGTTGCTACAATGACAAATGTGTGTTACATCTCCTACTACTTCAGTTGCTACAGTGACAAATGTGTGTTACATCTCCTACTACTTCAGTTGCTACAGTGGCAAATGTGTGTTACATCTCCTACTACTTCAGTTGCTACAGTGGCAAATGTGTGTTACATCTCCTACTACTTCAGTTGCTACAATGACAAATGTGTGTTACATCTCCTACTACTTCAGTTGCTACAATGACAAATGTGTGTTACATCTCCTACTACTTCAGTTGCTACAATGACAAATGTGTGTTACATCTCCTACTACTTCAGTTGCTACAATGACAAATGTGTGTTACATCTCCTACTACTTCAGTTGCTACAGTGACAAATGTGTGTTACATCTACTACTACTTCAGTTGCTACAATGACAAATGTGTGTTACATCTCCTACTACTTCAGTTGCTACAGTGGCAAATGTGTGTTACATCTCCTACTACTTCAGTTGCTACAGTGGCAAATGTGTGTTACATCTCCTACTACTTCAGTTGCTACAGTGGCAAATGTGTGTTACATCTCCTACTACTTCAGTTGCTACAGTGGCAAATGTGTGTTACATCTTCTACTACTTCAGTTGCTACAGTGGCAAATGTGTGTTACATCTTCTACTACTTCAGTTGCTACAGTGGCAAATGTGTGTTACATCTTCTACTACTTCAGTTGCTACAGTGGCAAATGTGTGTTACATCTTCTACTACTTCAGTTGCTACAGTGGCAAATGTGTGTTACATCTCCTACTACTTCAGTTGCTACAGTGGCAAATGTGTGTTACATCTTCTACTACTTCAGTTGCTACAATGATACATGTGTGTTATATCGTGTACTACTTCAGTTGCTACTGTGGCAAATGTGTGTTACATCTCCTACTACTTCAGTTGCTACTGTGGCAAATGTGTGTTACATCTTCTACTTCAGTTGCTACAGTGGTAAGTATATATCAGAGTGAAACTACCACTTCAAAATGCTTATTAGATAACAAGAATCAATGCAAGATGGGTATTAGAACACAAGGTGGAGTTTAGAACACAGGATGGAGATTAGAACACAGGATGGAGATTAGATCACAAGATGGAGATTAGAACACAGGATGGAGATTAGAACACAGGATGGAGATTAGATCACAAGATGGAGATTAGAACACAGGATGGAGATTAGAACACAAGATGCACAAGATGAAGATTAGAACACAGGATGGAGATTAGAACACAGGATGAAGATTAGAACACAAGATAGAGATTAGAACACAGGTTGGAGATTAGATCACAGGATGGAGATTAGAACACAAGATGCAAAGATGAAGATTAGAACACAGGATGGAGATTAGATCACAGGATGGAGATTAGATCACAGGATGGAGATTAGAACACAGGATGGAGATTAGATCACAAGATGGAGATTAGAACACAGGATGGAGATTAGATCAAAGGATGGAGATTAGATCACAGGATGGAGATTAGAACACAAGATGCACAAGATGAAGATTAGAACACAGGATGGAGATTAGAACACAGGATGGAGATTAGATCACAGGATAGAGATTAGATCACAAGATGGAGATTAGAACACAGGATGGAAATTAGAACACAAGATGCACAAGATGAAGATTAGAACACAGGATGGAGATTAGAACACAGGATGGAGATTAGAACACAGGATGGAGATTAGATCACAGGATGGAGATTAGATCACAAGATGGAGATTAGATCACAGGATGGAGATTAGAACACAAGATGCACAAGATGAAGATTAGAACACAAGATGGAGATTAGAACACAGGATGGAGATTAGATCACAGGATGGAGATTAGAACACAGGATGGAGATTAGATCACAAGATGGAGATTAGATCACAGGATGGAGATTAGAACACAAGATGCACAAGATGAAGATTAGAACACAGGATGGAGATTAGAACACAGGATGAAGATTAGAACACAAGATGGAGATTAGATCACAGGATGGAGATTAGAACACAAGATGCACAAGATGAAGATTAGAACACAGGATGGAGATTAGATCACAGGATGGAGATTAGATCACAGGATGGAGATTAGAACACAGGATGGAGATTAGAACACAAGATGTAGATTAGAACACAAGATGCACAAGATGGAGATTAGATCACAGGATGGAGATTAGATCACAGAATGGAGATTAGATCACAGGATGGAGATTAGAACACAGGATGGAGATTAGAACACAGGATGGAGATTAGAACACAAGATGGAGATTAGAACACAAGATGCACAAGATGAAGACTAGATCACAGGATGGAGATTAGATCACAGGATGGAGATTAGATCACAGGGTGGAGATTAGAACACAGGATGGAGATTAGAACACAGGATGGAGATTAGAACACAGGATGGAGATTAGAACACAGGATGGAGATTAGATCACAAGATGGAGATTAGAACACAGGATAGAGATTAGAACACAGGATGGAGATTAGATCACAAGATGGAGATTAGATCACAAGATGGAGATTAGAACACAGGATAGAGATTAGAACACATAATGGAGATCAGAACACAAGATGGAGATTAGAAAACAGGTTGGAGATTAGAACACAAGATGGAGATTAGACCACAAGAATCAATCAAGCAGTAGAGTGGCCATACAGGTGTGGGAGAGATGAACTGACCTGTTCGTGCACGCTCTTCAAGAACTCCATCTCCTCCAACAGGGTCTGGTACTTGTTCTCGGCGTCCAGCCTGGCGATGGTCTCGTTGCTGAGGTCCTGCAGACGACATTATGACCCTTACAATGAGCATACGATGTAGCCCACAGGGCATCTCCACAGGTTATGTCAACAGTCCTCTATCACGTGACTGTTATATAGTTTATGGATTAACACTGGTTTTCTCCTTCTTCTTCTTCTTCTTCTTCTTCTTCTTCTTCTTCTTCTTCTTCTTCTTCTTCTTCTTCTTCCATTATTTTCCTCTTCTTGTCTTCTACTTCCCCTTCTTATTGTTTTTCTTCTTGTTCTGTTTCTTCTGTCTCTTCTTTTTCCTCTTCTTCTTCTTGATCTGCTTCTTCCGCGTACCCCTCTTCCTCCTCCTTCTCCTCTTCTCCCTCTTCCTTTTCGTGTCATCTTCCTCCGTCTGCTTATACTTATAATAATCCGTAAAGTGTGAACCAGAACACACACACATACACATACACACATGCATACATATAACACACTCTCACTCACTCCCTATCTCAAGTGAACCAAGCTGTGGTCAAACAGTCAGTCTGTAGGCGAGAACTCTACCGTGTAAAGTCAACACTCACAATTCGAAGTTTTTCCAGCTCATCATGCAGCCTGTTGATGGTGGCCTTGTCTCGCTGTCTGTCCGTGTCCAGAGAGTCGTTGGTGCGTCTCAACATGCGCAACTCTCCCTCCAACTCGGAGACTTGTTGGTTCAGCTTGTTGATGGTTTCTCGGTCCTGAGCTCTCCATTTCTTGGCTTCGTCGAGTCTGTGAGACAGGAGAGTAGAATGAATCAACTACATGTGACATGTGATACCTTGAATTGTTAGAGCTAGGATCAAATCAAATCAAATCAACTTTATTAGGGTCACAAATTGGGCGCGCAGGCCCGTCTTACATTCGGCCCTTCCAATCACTCGTCTTTCGTTCATCAAGGATTGGGGTTTACGGTCAAGGCGAGGGGTAATTGTGGTTTGGGGTCGTGGCTGGGGTTCGGGGTTTTTAGTTACAGTCAAGCGGTAGGGTTAAATGTTATGAAGGTTGTGGTTTAAAGATGATGTTAATTTTATACGTAGGGTTAGTGTTAAGGTTTGGTTGGTTGATGATTTATTGGTTGGTTCGTTGATCCATTGATTGCTTTGTTGCTGATTTAATGGCCGGTACTACATTTTTAATTCACCACAAACAAACCGGGTAGTTATTTTTAGCCTGACCTAGATATGGTAGGGTCATCGATTCTCAGAATAGAGATATCAGGATTCACTTCGTGGTCGATCGACAAGTTTGTTTGCAGCAAGATGTACCCAACACCGCATGTCATTGTCTTCGCAAACTGTCCCTCAGATACATCAAAGACGAACGGAGACAGATGGAACATACACAAGAAAAGACGAGTAGCACAAGATATGGATATACATTCCGACAACAGTCGGAAACATGTATTGCATCCATCGGTCGATCTAGCAGTCCAGCCCACACTCAACCGGAAGTGATCGACAACACATTCAATTGATATGATTCTTTGTTACAATAAATACATTACACAATAGCACTTGCTTGCCTTCTACTTGCGAAAGCAATTATAAGGTCTGTACCTGTAATTAATAAATACACCTCTACACCCACTATGGAATCACCCTGATGTTGCGTGATTTCCCGGGAAATCCCGGAATTTTATTTGTCTGCGGTGAATTAAAAGTGTAAAAATGAAGTACCTAAAGGCCTCTTGGATAGGTTGTGGTGAATGGATAGTTTGTGGTGAATGGATAGGTTGTGGTGAATGGATAGGCTGGGTATTTGAACAAATGCATTGACGGCCAGATCGGCTGAGACCTAAAGGATGCACATCAATGGGAGGGAGGGGGGGGGGGGGGGTCGACCAATGGGCTCTGGGTGGCAGAGATCTCCGCCTGCTCTCGGCTCTCCGTGGCCAAGTGTTTAAGTAGTCGGCCTCGTTCTTGCAAGGTCGTGCCTTTGCTTCTCGTTTCTGTCATTCGGTTCACAAGCGCAGTTTTTTCAGAGACCCCCGGGGGTCGTCGTCACAGCTACGGATTTCGTGCTCTGTGCCACGCCGCCAACAAGCAGTTTGCTGGTCTGTGCAGACAGGCTGGACTAAACGGGGGAAACCTGGTGCAATGAAATCGATCATCTTTCTGTGTAACCCAGTCAATTACCCCCACTTCAGACTGAGAAACCATCGGGGTGTGCAGTGACAGTACTGGAACTCCACATCTGATGATGGGCATTGGGTTGAGTTGGGTTGAGTTGGGTTGAGTTGGGTTGAGGTTAGTTAAGAGCCGACATCATAGCACTCGGCACATTCCCGTGCTCCGTCCTCATCTTCCACAGCCAGCGAAGAGACCCAATACTAATAGTACCAGTAGCAGTCTGTTTATGTATCCGTTTGGCCTGTCCTCGGAATCCTAAGTGTCGGCCACCTCTTCTAGTCACTCCCTGCAACACAATTCTCTGCAAGCCGTGATGATCTATCTGTTCCACCGCAATATACACAGGATTCCAACGGGCCCAACCACACCTGCCTTATCGTGAACCAATACCCCACCAAGCTGTGCAGCCCCAGTCAAGCTGTCCGCCTGCTCGTTTCCCGCCGCACCAGCATTTCCTGGGTAACATGTTCATATCTGGGGGTCTCAGGACAGAAGCCTGGCTGAGCTACCAGATCTACCACATTCACACTGGATGTGACAGGACAGAAGCCTGGCTGAGTAACCAGATCTACCACATTCACACCTGGATGTGACAGGACAGAAGCCTGGCTGAGTAACCAGATCTACCCGGTTAACACCTGGACGTGCCAGGAATAACCGCAACAACCTGAACCAGAACAACAGGTTTTCTCACGTCTCATGCTCTCTAAGCGGCATCCATCAAACATATGGTCCTGAGTGCTCTCTAAGCGGCATCCATCAAACATATGGTTCTGAGTGCTCTCTAAGCGGCATCCATCAAACATGTGGTCCTGTGTGCTCATTGATGTCTCGGCTAAAGAGCCACCAAGACACGGAGACGTCAGAGGAATATGAGGGCAGCAAATATGTCTTTGAGAAGGAAATATATAGAATGCCATGGATAGACAGAACAATAA
Organism: Cepaea hortensis; assembly: GCA_963921405.1. Taxonomy (NCBI): domain Eukaryota; kingdom Metazoa; phylum Mollusca; class Gastropoda; order Stylommatophora; family Helicidae; genus Cepaea; species Cepaea hortensis. Next base: position 3,718,231 of record OY992883.1, on the reverse strand, counting down.
ATGCGATAAGAAACAGGTGAATATTGTAGATTTATTAGAGTCATTAGAGATAGCCAGCGTTGGTGATATTACTACTGCTGCTGGCACCTCACCTCCGTGACAGAAGACGATAGTTTGGTACATTGTGCTTCTAACAGGCATAATCACTACAACCCATGGCCGTAGCGAATGTGACTGATCAGACCAATTCGTGCTGTAAATGTTCGACCACAATTGATGCATGTGAACACATGGTCATTTCCACCATCACGCACCATTTGATTTCTGTGTGTATTATAAGGAGAAATCCACTTGAACGTTTAATTATAACTGACAAGGTTGTTGGAGAAAAGAGCAAGAGAAAGGTACAGAGATCAATGGCTGGTTGGCTTGGCCTCATGGCGTGATCGGTGTACACACACAGATCTAATGCCTGGCTCTGGTGATCGTGTGCAATGGTGAATCATGATCACTCACTCTTATCGATACGGCATATGTTGTTGTTGATGGTAATAATGATGGTGATGGAGATGATGATGATTATGATGATTATGATGATGACGACGACGACGACGAAGATGATGATGATGATGATGATGATGATGATGATGATGATGATGATGATGATGATGATGATGGAGATGATGACGAAAATGATGATGATGCGTTGTTATGATGTTCTTGTCAGCATAGAGCAGTGCCTGCGGGTGTCGAACCTAGGATACCTGCTGCGTGAGGCGAGTTTGCTGTGGTTCTGTCACACGGTGATTCACACATGAGCACACACTAGGACCGACGTGAGCGCCACAAAAGGCCGGTGACATGTGCTCACGTGTTGTGCAACATGTGACTAGAGATTAGCCGATTGATTCATCGAGCCACGAGTGGGACACGTCAACTATTTGTCCTCCACATGGCAGATTGTTGGGTTGTCAGATCGCCTCCGTCAGATACTGGGGGAGGGGGGTGCCTTGTATGATTGCGCGTGTCCAGGTTGTGGGAATTAGAAGGGTAGAGGAATGGACAGACAGACAGACAGACAGACAGACAGACAGGCGGGCAGACAGGCAGGCAGGCAGGCAGACAGGCAGGCAGGCAGGCAGGCAGGCAGGCAGGCAGGCAGACATTGTACGAGAGAGTGTATAATGTGATCTTCTTCTTCTTATTCTTCTTTAGCATCATCATCATCATCATCAATATCATCATCATCATCACTATCGTGATCATAAATATCACTCCACCATGATTATCATCAATTTCACCTTTTCCTGTCAGGACTTCACCCTGTCCTGGTGAGGACTTCACCCTGTTCCTGTCAAGTCTTCACCGTGTCCCTGTACGGACATCACCCATCAGTGTTAGGACATCACCCTGTCCCTATGAGGACATTACCTATTTACTGTTAGGACATCACCCTGTCCCTGTGAGGATGTAATCATATCCATGTGAGGACATTACCCAGTCAGTGTAAGGTCTTCACCCTATCCTATCCATGTGAGAACACAGCGAGCCAGCTCTGAGAACAACATACACAGATCAGATATTTCCAGAACTTACTGTCTCATGACATCGTTCAGCTGGTCCTCCAGCTGTCCCACCCTCAGCTGTAGCCGGGACTTCTCCTTGTTGGTGTCATCTATCAGCTTGCGAGCCTCGGCCAGTTCGGTCTCATACATCATCTTGACGGCACTCGTCTCCTTGCCCCATTGCGACCTCAGCTGCTCCAACTCGGATGCCAGTTTTTTGTTCTGGGCTTCGAGAAAGCGCACCTTTTCTATGTAGTTAGCAAAGCGTTCGTTGAGGTCCTGCAGATCCTTCTTCTCCTTCTCGCGATTGCTCTTGAAGTTGGTGACTCCGCCCACTGCGGCCATGCTGCTAATAGGCAGGCGACCAGGGTTGAAGAAGGAAGACACCTCGACCATCCGAGATGTCCGCATGGGTGAGGTGGGCAGGGATGTCCGGGTGATGGTGGTGTTGCGTGGGGTGATACTGGATCTATAGTAGCCGGTGGAATCTTCATCTGAAAACCCCGGGCTAACATTGTTGTAGTCACCACTGGACGAAGTTACCACTGTTCTCTTCTCGGTGACCGTGGAACTGACCGGAGCAGTGGTGCTTGACCGGTAGGAATACGAGCGTGACATTGTTTCAAGTGGACACAAGTTTTCAGTCTGTGTGTCGGATGTGTCGTGTTGAAGCTATCAGAGAGTGCTGACGGGGGCAAGCCGGCAGGTTAGGCTCTATCAACACAACAAGATGTATACATGAACAACAACGGGCGCCTTAGCCTGGTTGATACGGAGCTGCGCGGATCATGTCATGAGCGCGGTCGGACGAGCATTCGAGGACGCCTGGGTTCGAATTTCCGCTGAGGGAGAGAATGACCACCTATCCCGCCGTGCACTTCGAACCGCAACACGTGATGGCGCCTTCACGTGACAGAACAAACTTGGGGCAGGACACTGCTTGAGGACACGTTCTATACGTCATCTAACGTGCTACACCCGCCCCCCCCCCCCATGTGACCCCTAGAATATATACGTCATCTAGCGTGCTACACCCCCCCCCCCCAAGCTCCATGTGACCCCTAGAATGTATACATAGTCTAGCGTGCTACACCCCCGCCGATGTGAGCCATAGAATATATACGCCATCTAGCGTGCTGCACCCGCCCCGATGTGACCCCTAGAATATACGTTATATACGTATATATACGTTAACTAGCGTGCTACATCCGCCCCTTGTGAGCCCTAGAATATATACGTCATCTAGCGTGCTACACTCTCCCCCCTGTGACTTCCAGAATATATACGTCATCTAGAGTCGTACACTCTCCCCCCTGTGACCTCTAGAATATATACGTCATCTAGCGTGCTAAAGCCTCCCCCATGTAGGCCCTAGAATATATACGTCACCTAGCGTGCTACACTCTCCCCCATGTAGGCCCTAGAATATATACGTCACCTAGCGTGCTACACTCTCCCCCATGTAGGCCCCTAGAATATCGCCGGCCGTTGTCTGGCGTGGACATGTAGACCCTACAACTACCGATGTTGACATGCTTTGTGTATGTGTATCAGTGTGTGTAGCAGTGTGTGTGTACATCAGCATGTGTTTGTCAGTATGTGTGTGTGTGTCAGTATGTGTGTGTCAGTATATGTGTGTCAGTATGTGTGTGTCAGTATGTGTGTACCATTAGTATTGGGACTCTTCGCTGGATGTTGAAGTTGGGGTTCGAAGCTCGTATGGGAATGTCATGAGAGCTGTATTTTCAACTCAGCTCAACCCAGGGCATACCCTTAACTTCACTTTACATGTTCCCCATACGTCTCCGAGCGTGTAAAGTCCCCTACTTCGCTGAACATATTCCTCATACGTCTCCGAGCGTGTAAAGTCCCCTACTTCGCTGAACATATTCCCCATACGTCTCCGAGCGTGTAAAGTCCCCTACTTCACTGAACATATTCCCCATGTCTTGGAGCGTGTAAAGTCCCCTACTTCACTGAACATATTCCCCATACGTCTCCGAGCGTGTAAAGTCCCCTACTTCACTGAACATATTCCCCATACGTCTCCGAGCGTGTAAAGTCCCCTACTTCACTGAAAATATTCCCCATACGTCTCCGAGCGTGTAAAGTCCCCTACTTCGCTGATCATATTCCCCATACGTCTCCGAGCGTGTAAAGTTCCCTACTTCACTGAACATATTCCCCATACGACTCCAAGCGTGTAAAGTCCCCTACTTCGCTGAACATATTCCCCATACGACTCCAAGCGTGTAAAGTTCCCTACTTCACTGAACATATTCCCCATACGTCTCCCAGCGTGTAAAGTTCCCCTACTTCACTGAACATATTCCCCATACGTCTCCAAGCGTGTAAAGTTCCCTACTTCACTGAACATATTCCCCATACGTCTCCAAGCGTGTAAAGTCCCCTACTTCACTGAACATATTCCCCATACGTCTCCGAGCGTGTAAAGTCCCCTACTTCGCTGATCATATTCCCCATACGTCTCCGAGCGTGTAAAGTCCCCTACTTCACTGAACATATTCCCCATACGACTCCAAGCGTGTAAAGTCCCCTACTTCGCTGAACATATTCCCCATACGTCTCCGAGCGTGTAAAGTTCCCTACTTCACTGAACATATTCCCCATACGTCTCCCAGCGTGTAAAGTTCCCTACTTCACTGAACATATTCCCCATACGTCTCCAAGCGTGTAAAGTTCCCTACTTCACTGAACATATTCCCCATACGTCTCCAAGCGTGTAAAGTCCCCTACTTCGCTGAACATATTCCCCATACGTCTCCGAGCGTGTAAAGTTCCCTACTTCGCTGAACATATTCCCCATACGTCTCCGAGCGTGTAAAGTTCCCTACTTCACTGAACATATTCCCCATACGTCTGCCAGCGTGTAAAGTTCCCTACTTCACTTAACATATTCCCCATACGTCTCCAAGCGTGTAAAGTCCCCTACTTCACTGAACATATTCCCCATACGTCTCCCAGCGTGTAAAGTCCCCTACTTCACTGAACATATTCCCCATACGTCTCCCAGCGTGTAAAGTCCCCTACTTCGCTGAACATATTCCCCATACGACTCCAAGCGTGTAAAGTCCCCTACTTCGCTGAACATATTCCCCATACGACTCCAAGCGTGTAAAGTCCCCTACTTCGCTGAACATATTCCCCATACGACTCCAAGCGTGTAAAGTCCCCTACTTCACTGAACATATTCCCCATGTCTTGGAGCGTGTAAAGTCCCCTACTTCACTAAACATATTCCCCATACGTCTCCGAGCGTGTAAAGTCCCCTACTTCACTGAACATATTCCCCATACGTCTCCTAGCGTGTAAAGTTCCCTACTTCGCTGAACATATTCCCCATACGTCTCCAAGCGTGTAAAGTCCCCTACTTCGCTGAACATATTCCCCATACGTCTACGAGCGTGTAAAGTCCCCTACTGCACTGAACATATTCCCCATACGTCTCCAAGCGTGTAAAGTTCCCTACTTCACTGAACATATTCCCCATACGACTCCAAGCGTGTAAAGTCCCCTACTTCGCTGAACATATTCCCCATACGTCTCCAAGTGTGTAAAGTCCCCTACTTCACTGAACATATTCCCCATACGTCTCCAAGCGTGTAAAGTCCCCTACTTCGCTGAACATATTCCCCATACGTCTCCAAGAGTGTAAAGTCCCCTACTTCACTGAACATATTCCCCATACGTCTCGGAGCGTGTGAAATGGTCCCGTACTTTGATTGGGTGTCCCAGTGAAAACAACCTTTGTCATGCCAGACCAGCCAGTGAATGGACAACTCTAGCATGAAAAGACAGACGGGAAAAAGCATGAAATCAATTATGGGATTACATTTAGAGAGTTGTATCAATGTCACACATCACTGGCTGTGTCCTGACACCATGTGTGTGTGTGTGTGTGGGTGTGTAGGCGTGGTATGTGTGGGTGCGTCAGTGTGCGTATGTGTGCTTGTGTGTGGGAAACACAAGTCGGCAACTGGCTGAACCAGTTTTGGATCAGATATATTCTAGTACCTGGGCGTGTATGTTGTCAACATAAGAGTTATGGTTAATCCCAGGCAGATCCAGTCATAGCTGTATGACTTGTCAGGGTGTCCTATATAAGGTCACGGGTTTATGAGGTGAGTGGCCAGTTGCCATTTCTTGCTTTAGTTCAGAGAAAAACATGGTTCTAAAACAGACAAAGGGTATACCAAGTAACAGCTCAAACAATGACATGTGGCTAGAAGCAAACATGTTGAAGCTGCCGGCTCGGCACAGCAAGGCACATTTAATGGCACGAGGCTCGATTTCACTGCACCGGGTTTCATCCCATATGGCTGGGTGTCTCTCCACAGTGCAGCCTGATGACAGCGTCGCACAGAGCACAAACTATGTAGCTCCAGCGACGACCCCCAGAAAACTGCACTCGGGAGCTGAATGACAGAGCTCCGAAATGAACTTCATAACGCGGGATATGCAGCTTAACCACTGCGCCATGGAGTATAGAAACATAAATTAGCCTTGGAGTGGCTGCGAGACACGATGTCCGCCTCTAGCTGGAGCAGACATGGTAGGACTCACAGAGTGGGCGGTGAGCAGTCACAAAATTATAATGATGGTATACAGCAGTCAGTTCCATACAGCTGTTCCCAGATGTAAGTCCAAACTTGCCATCAGTAGTCATATCTTTAACTTGACACTCCGAACTGTAGTCCAAACTTGCCATCAGTAGTCATATCTTTAACTTGATACTCCAAACTGTAGTCCAAACTTGCCATCAGTAGTCATATCTTTAACTTGATACTCCAAACTGTAGTCCAAACTTGCCATCAGTAGTCATATCTTTAACTTGACACTCCAAACTGTAGTCCAAACTTTCCATCAGTAGTCATATCTTTAACTTGACACTCCGAACTGTAGTCCAAACTTTCCATCAGTAGTCATATCTTTAACTTGACACTCCAAACTGTAGTCCAAACTTGCCATCAGTAGTCATATCTTTAACTTGACACTCCAAACAGTAGTCCAAACTTGCCATCAGTAGTCATATCTTTAACGTGACTCTACCAACGTTAGTCCAAACTTGCCATCAGCAATCATAAATTTAACGTGACACTACGAATGTTAGTCCACGCTTGCTAAGGACAATTGAGTGTATGAGGTTTCTCCCCAAACATTATCTAACCTCTATTGTGTTGGGGGAGGGCAGAGGGAGGCGCGTGGCTCAATGTCCTGTGAGACCTCATCTAGACCTTAGTGGGACAATGTCCTGTAAGGCATCATCTAGTTCACAGAGGGACAATATTCTGTAAGACCTCATCTAGACCTTAGTGAGACAATATCCTGTAAGACCTCATCTAGACCTTAGTGAGACAATGTCCTGTAAGACCTCATCTAGATCTTAGTGGGACAAACTTAGCCAACGTGTATTGTGTAGTATGGGGTATGTATGTATGTGTGTGTGTGTGTGTATTGTGTGTGTGTGTGTATTTGTGTGTGTGTGTGTGTGTATTTGTGCGTGTTTATGTGTACGTATATGTGCGACTGCCAAAATAAAAGTACGCGCTGCAAGGAACCTCAATACTACAGACTAGAAACAGAAAGGACATTAAGGTACACTTTCCTCCCAGGGTAGAAGGAGTCAGACAGACTCAGATTTCCTCTACAGACCCTTAGATTATGTATATCATTTGCAAACGCTCCACTGACGTCACTCCTTGTTATCTGATTAATATCGCAGAGATGCTGATGAGGAAGATAGAAAGCCACGACACCAACAACTAAGTTCTGATTATTCCTCAACTATTCAACCCAGAGGGAGATAGAGAATTTGGAGTTAATACGATTTTGAGGGAAGATATCAGAAAGCAAGAAAAGTAACCGGCCACTTTATCACAATTAAACTGGACGGGTCATCTGTACATACACACAAGGTCATGTCTCCTGCAGGACGTCGCGATCAATACCAGGTTGATGTTCTAGGCGATGTCACGTTCAGTAGCTTGCCACTGCTTTCTGAACAAGAGGTCATCGCATAAGTCCACCTGACGTGTGTAGGGGTTGAACCCCTTGCCATCAGCGGACCAGAAGTTAAAGAGCTTGAGCGCTGTGATCCTATCGACCACGACCACGGCTTACATACACATAGACATGGACTATGACGTGTTGAGATCACGTTAAACACACACTAGTCCCGTGGCAGGATTCTGCCGTGGCTATGTGACGTGCCAGAACCCTGACATGTTGTAGGTGAACCCTGACATGTTGTAGGTGAACCCATACATGGTGTAGGTGAACCCTCACATGTCATAGGCCGGAGTGCATGGTGAGACAGGTGGTCAAACTTTCATTCACGTAGCGAGCGACGAGTACATTAATCGACCCCTTTCGCCCAACAGCCCACATATGCACACACCTGAATGTGCACATACTATTTAAATATACTATACGGAGACAGCGGTACGATTTGATTAACCGAAACTCGCACAAATCTCTGGAAATCGACCGCCACCTGACATTTTGCAAGAAATTCTAAAACATAGTATAGTCACCACACACAATGCTCGTACAATTTCCTTGAAAACACAGACTGCTTGCAGGGAAACACAGACGAACGAGATGCTTGCACCGGGCACAGACAGACTAATGACACACCATATAGTCTACCTCCGGTTTACATCCACACAACTGACAGGACGTGTCGCGTAACGCGCATCGAACCGTCCTTTCAGAAAATGAAACGTCACATGAATGGTAACCAGGTTTTCAAAAGGTGAATGCGGTCTATATAATTGCAACTCCCAAATTTGTGAAATGGATTATATTTAGACGGGATATGAATGTGGGTTTCGACCGGTTGTGCAGGTGGAGGACGATTGGCGGTGTGTCTTTAAAATGTCAGTGTATTGTTGAGAGAGACCCGGTGCAGGCATTCGGCGGTCGAGGCAGGCCTGCACGTACATGTACAATTTGCCAACAGAGCAGATCGATTGTTGGTCGTTTGCTGAAATCAGCACGCGCGCTGTGTGCCGTCAACCGGCTTGCTCAACTCACCCGTGTGCTCACGACCAAACATGCTCACGACTAGACATGTGCTCACGACAGACATTCTCACGACTAGACATGTGCTCACGACAGACATTCTCACGACAAGATATGTGCTCACGACCTGGCATGCTCATGGACAGATCAGTGACATGCCGTGACAAGCGGGTCAGTTGTTCAACTTGAACATTTGTCTATTTATAACAGTTTATCGCATTTTTAAGCGTTTTTTTCTAAGCATTCAGTTGAAATCTATTGACAGTCATCATCATCCTCTTCCACTTTTGCCGCCAAGCGTCGTGGGGAGAAATAGTTCACGATCCAGCACTCGATGGGTGGTACTGGATTGTGACATTCCGCGTGATTGTACAATGTCTTTGATGTCGTCAATCCATTTTCTTCTCGGGCATCCTCTTGCTCTGGTCGCAGATCTTCTTTGATGTAGGGCCAGTGCTGGTAGTTGATGTTATTGCATTCTAAAGAGATGGTCGAACCATATGATCTTCCGTCTTTCACTATATGCGGCACAAGGTGTTGATCGCACTGTCTCTCTGATAACAGCATTTCTTACTCGGTCTCGGGTAGTTAAGTTGGTAGCTCTTCTCAGGCATCTTATCTCGCAGGTGTTAATTTTGCGTGAGTGTGATGTGGATAAAGTCCAAGTTTGACTGGTAGCATAGGGTTGGTGTGAATATGCTGTTTATTATAGGTCGTTTTGCGGACATAGGTATATTTGTATGCTTCTGTACGGGTGATAGTCGATATATAAATGCACTTGCTTTCTGACATCTGATTTCGATTTCTCTGTCTATTCTGCCATCTTCTGTGGTCGATCATCCTAGATATTTATTTTCTTTAACTTGTTTCAGAGGTGTGATATTTATCAGTATATTTAGTGGACCAGGAGATCTGCTAATCTACATTCCTTTAGTTTTGGTTAGCAATTATTTATATTGTATCTTCAACTCAGTTTATCAATATGATTTTATTGTCTAAATGATCAGCAACCTAACCAACCAGCAAAGCAGCCTACTAATTCTGAGAGTACTATGAAATGGTTAAAGATAAATCATATTAGTCCTTGCCTTACTAAGGAAGTAGTAAGGACGAGGAGAAATGAGAACTGTCTAGGATTACCCCTATATGTGTATATTCCACTCGGCGCTCCATTGGTGAGATGGTGATTATCATCTGTCTTTACTTTCCACAACATTTCCTGGTTCCTGTGTTAGGCTGAATCAAGCTGATGATGATGATGATGATGATGATGCTGATGATGATGATGATGATGATGATGATGATGATGATGATGATGATGATGATGATGATGATGATGATGATGATGATGATGATGAATTTGACCAGAAGAAGAAGAAGAAGAAGAAGAAGAAGAAGAAGAAGAAGAAGAAGAAGAAAAAGAAGAAGAAGAAGAAGAAGAAGAAGAAGAAGAAGAAGAAGGAGGAGGTGGAGGAGAAACGGAAGACGATGAAGAGGAAGAGAAAGCAACAACATCACCAGCAGCCAGCATTTATCACAACAGCTCCAGGATGGTAGTTGAGGGACAGAAGGCCAGAGAAAGTGTGCTCACTGTTTCAAGGCGTCGCTGAGCTGGTCCTGCATGGTCTGTGCCTTGACCGCCAGCTTGTTCTTCTCCTTGTTGGTTTCCTCGATGACGCTCCGTGCCTCGGCCAGCTCCGTCTCGTACATCTTCTTGATGGCCGAAGTCTCCTTGCCCCAGTTGTTCTGTCCACGGATACAGACGATCGCATGTCAACAACACCAGATAACACCAACTCATGCACAAGGCACTGGGTCTCATCATTGATCAAAATCTAACCTTTAACTCCCATGTTCATGCTCTCGTTAAACAAATAGCCAAAAATGTATACCAACTTGCCCAAATTAAAAATTTCCTCGACGAAAACACAAGACAGATATTCTATACTTCCCACATACAAACACATATTGATTACTACTCCACAGTCTGGGATGGATGCTCTAAATCAATAACAAAACGCCTTTATTCACTCAAGAAAAGAGCAGCGCGTTTAATTAATGGTGAAACGCTTACCGACAATTCTAACCTACATAAACGTCTTCGGTTACTGCCACTCCACAAACGCCTACTATTTAATAAGGCTAAACTAATTCACAAAATCCTATTTCAAAACGCCCCAAGCTACCTTTGGCCATTGTTTAAATATAATGCAAGACATAGCGAACGACTAAATATACTCCATGTCCCTAAACCTTGGATAGACTAATATAATACAAGCTTAGCATACTCTGCCACTCAGTTGTCGAACAATCTTCCACAAGAAATCAAAGACACTACCAATCATTATACATACAGTCGCAACATGTTTGAACACTACCTCAGCACAGACTACATTCCCCCATAAACAAAAATAACAAAAAACAACAACAAAGACAATAATAAGGGTAAATTATCTCAAACGACAATTAGCCAAGAAAACATTCCCATATGTATGGCACGTTAAACCTTCCTTAGGTATTTATAATGCCCATGTTAAACATTGCCTCAGCGAGTCATGAATTATTGATTATTTTACATGGGTTTTAATGCTTATTGTTCTTTTGTTGTCAAAATTTGCTTCATAAGTGAGGTTGAATGAAAGAATGTATGAGAGGAAAGAAAGAAGGACAGAATGTCAGACGGGCCTGCGTGCCCAAATCTTAACCCTTTGAAAATAAAGATTATTCGTTCGTTCTCCTCTCTACTTCTACTAATACTACTATTACTATTTCCTCTTTCATCTAATACTTTTTATTAATCTTCTTCTTCATCTTCTTTTTCTTTTTCTTCTCTACTTCTTCTGCTCTACCACTACTACTGCTGCGGCTGCTGCTACTACTACTGTTACTACTACTACTACTACTACTACTACTACTACTACTACTACTACTACTACTACTACTACTACTATTACTACTACTACTACTACTACTACTACTACTATTACTACTACTACTATTACTACTACTACTACTACTACTACTACTATTACTACTACTACTACTACTATTACTACTACTATTACTACTATTACTACTACTACTACTACTACTACTACTACTACTATCATGGCGATGACAAGATGACAACGACTTCTATTACTACTTCCTCTTTCATCTTCTTTTGCTTTTCCTCCTCTTCTTCTTCTCTTCCTCCTCCTATTCCTTCTCTTCTCCTTCTACTTCTCCCCACACCCCACCTCTTCCTTATTCCTCTACACGTTCATGTGTATCAATCTTACCTTGAGCTGATCCAGCTCAGAGATCAGCTTGCGGTTCTGTGCCTCCAGAAACCGAACCTTCTCGATGTAGTTGGCGAATCGCTCGTTGAGCTGCCTCATGTCCTTCTTCTCCTGCTCGCGGGAGTGCTTGACGTTGGTGACCCCCGTGTGGGACACGTTCCCGAACCCAGAGGGCATCATTCCTGCAGGGAACACAAAGTGTTGTTTACAAATGTGCAGATGCAATATGTGCCAGTGTGGGCGTCTAACGTACAAGGATAGTCCCCAGAACATTTACCAGTTTCAGTGTACCAGAATCAAGGGTATCTAATGTGATGATATGTTCTCCAGATGTCTAACGTAAGGCTAGAACCCAGAACGGCAGGAATCTAATGTGATGACATGTTCTCCTGATGCCTAGGGTAGTAAGATCAGATACCTAGCCTTCTCAGAGAAGTGCGAAACACAGGACGTTCCGTGTGTAAGTTAAACATGCCTCGGCATTGGGGCATCTCTCAGATCTCTACAGAAGAAGATTAACACACAGACAGGTAACAGACAGGACAGTTACATAAAGAGATTACCACATAGACAGACAACAGACAGACAACAGTCAGGAGAGGTACAGAAAGAGATCTCCACACAGACAGACAACAGATAGGACAGAGCTACAGAAAGAGATCTCCACACAGACAGACAACAGTCAGGAGAGGTACAGAAAAAGATCACTACACAGACAGGCAACAGTCAAGAGAGGTACAGAAAGAGATCTCCACACAGACAGACAACTGACAGGACAGAGCTACAGGAAGAGATCACCATACAGACAGACAACATACAGGACAGAGCTACAGAAAGAGATCACTACACAGACAGACAACAGACAGCAGTGCTACAGAAGACACACCCCCACTGACCTGATGTGATCTCTACCGTCCTCTTGTAGCTGCCACCCCCTACACCCCCGCCCACAATGCCGGACAGGCTGCTGGAATGTCCGACCGAGGAATTTCTCGGGTGTATGCTGGACTTGTAGTGAAAATCATCGCCTCCATCGTTGAGGGCCACAGTGCCGCTACTGCCTCCTCCCCCTATCACATTTGAAGAGCTGGAGGATGTGGTGATAACGGTTCGCTTTTCCAAAGTTGATTGTGACATCTTCGGTGGTGGTCAAATATCGCGGGAGTTCTGGAGAAAATACAAACGGTCATGATTAGCCCAGATATACTTCAAAGGTGAAGATTTTTTTTTTTTTTTTTTGATCACGTAATCCACCTGTACCAGAATATCATGTGACACTTGTACCAGAACATCGTGTGACATAAATGTACCACAACATCGTGTGACATAAATGTACCACAACATCGTGTGACATCTGTACCAGAACATCGTGTGACATAAATGTACCACAACATCTTGTGACATAAATGTGCCACAACATCGTGTGACATCTGTACCAGAACATAGTGTGACATAAATGTACCACAACATCGTGTGACATCTGTACCAGAACATCGTGTGACATAAATGTACCACAACATCGTGTGACATAAATGTACCACAACATCGTGTGACATCTGTACCAGAACATCGTGTGACATAAATGTACCACAACATCGTGTGACATAAATTTACCAGAACATCGTGTGACATCTGTACCAGAACATCGTGTGACATCTGTACCAGAACATCGTGTGACATAAATTTACCAGAACATCGTGTGACATAAATTTACCAGAACATCGTGTGACATAAATTTACCAGAACATCGTGTGACATAAATTTACCAGAACATCGTGTGCCATAAATTTACCAGAACATCGTGTGCCACACGTGTACCACAACATCGTGTGACATACCAGAACATCGTGTGACACCTGTACCAGAACATCGAGTGACACAACTATACCAAAATATGGTTGACACAACTGTACCAGAACACCATGTGTCACCTCTTTCAGAACATAGTGTGCTACACCTGCACCAGAGAATCGAATGACACGCCTGTACCTGAACATTGTGTGCCACACCTGTACCAGAACATCGTGTAACATAAATGTACCAAAACATCGTGTGACATACCTGTACCACGTGACACACCTGTACCAGAACATCATGTGACACACCTGTACCACGTGACACACCTGTACCAGATCATCGTGTAACATAAATGTACCAGACCATCGTGTGACACCTGTACCAGAACATTGTGTGACACACCTGTACCACGTGACACACCTGTACCAGAACATCGTGTGACACACCTGTACCAGACCATCGTGTGACACCTGTACCAGAACATAGTGTGACACACCTGTACCATGTGACACCCCTGCACCAGAACATCATGTGATACACCTGTACCAGAACAGCATGTGGCACCCTATACCAAATCATTGTTGACACAACTTTACCACAACATCATGTGTCACATGTACCACAACATCATGTGACACTTGTACCAGAACATCGCGTGACACATGTACCAAAATATCGTGTGACACATGTACCATGTGATACATTTGTACCAGAACATCGTGTGACACCCTGTACCACAGCTTTGTGTGACACAACTGTACCAGAACATCATGTGTCACCTGTATCAAAACATGATGTGACACCTGTACCTAACTGCTACATTTATGTCTACTTAATGTATTGCTGCCTATTTGGTGTATTGCTGCCTATTTGGTATATTGCTGCCTATTTGGTATATAGCTGCCTATTTGGTATATTGCTGCCATTTGGTATACAGCTATCTATTTAGTATATTGCTGTCTATTTGATATATTGCTGTCTATTTATTATACTGCTATCTATTTAATATATTGCTGCCTATTTAATATATTGCTGTCTATTTGCTATATTGCTGCCTATTGGTATATTGCTATCTATTAGTTATATTGTTGTCTGTTTGGTATATTGCTGTTTATTTTGGTATATTGCTGTCTATTTTTTATACAGCTATCTATTTAATATATTGCTGTCTATTTTCTATATTGCTGTCTATTTGCTATATTGCTGCCTATTCGGTATATTGCTGTCTATTAGTTATATTGTTGTCTGTTTTGTATATTGCTGTCTATTTGGTATATTGCTGTCTATTTGGTATATTGCTGCCTATTTGCTATACGGCTATCTATTTGGTATATTGCTGTCTATTTTGTATATTGCTGTCTAATTTTGTATACTGCTATCTATTTAATATATTGCTGTCTATTTGGTATATTGCTGTGTCTCCTCCAGTCTGTTTGATATGTTTGTTGTTGGCAGTCCCAACCCCGTGTGATCTATGTATTATAGTCCTCCCCATTAAATTTTGAGAATCATTGGAAAGAATGCTGCGAGGGGGAGTGAACTCCAGAAATCTATTGTGTCAACAGGTAGAGGTTGTCTCTCCTGGTGTTGAACAAACAGACAATAGGTTGCGAGTAACGATGTGTATCAGGCACAAAACAGACACAAAGAAGTCAGACATACCTGTGACATGAACTGAGAATAACATAACCCTGGAGTGAAACATTTCACCTGACGTGAGCAAACACAGAATGGAAATGAGTTGTCACAGGTGGGGAACATGTCAGCGAGGTCTCACAGCTGCGAAAGCACGCCTTGGAGAAGTACACTGAATGTGTAGTTCTCAGAGGTTAAGCTGATTAACTTTCGTAATCACCCAGTTGTACTTATGTTGTAGATATGTTGTGTCATACACACGT
Source organism: Cepaea hortensis (assembly GCA_963921405.1). Taxonomy (NCBI): domain Eukaryota; kingdom Metazoa; phylum Mollusca; class Gastropoda; order Stylommatophora; family Helicidae; genus Cepaea; species Cepaea hortensis. Next base: position 3,702,706 of record OY992883.1, on the reverse strand, counting down.
ACTTAGGTTGTAGGTATATTGTGTCATACATACACACATACTTATGTAGTAGGTTTTATGGTGTCATACAGGCGTATTTAGGTTGTAGGTCTATTGTGTCATACACACTTACTCAGGTTGCAGGTCTGTTGTGTCATACAGACGTACATAGGCTGTAGGTCTATGGAATAATACAGACGTATTTAGGATGTAGGCCTGTCTGACAATGGGTTAACTATTCAAGTCACACACACGTACTTAGGTTGTAGGCCTGTCTGGGAATGGATTAACTATTCAAGTCACACATACGTACTTAGGTTGTAGGCCTGTCTGAGAATGGACTAACTATTCAAGTCGCACACACGTACTTAGGTTGTAGGCCTGTCTGAGAATGGATTAACTATTCAAGTCACACGCACGTATTTAGGATGTAGGTCTGTCTGAGAATGGATTAACTATTCAAGTCACACGCACGTACTTAGTTTGTAGGCCTCTCTGAGAATGGATTAACTATTCAAGTGCCACACACTTACTTAGGTTGTAGGCCTGCCTGAGAATAGATTAACTATTCAAGTCACACATACGTGCTTAGGTTGTAGGCCTATCTGAGAATGGATTAACTATTCAAGTCACACATACGTACTTAGGTTGTAGGCCTGTCTGAGAATGGATTAACTATTTAAGTCACACACACGTACTTAGGTTGTAGGCCTGTCTGGGAATGGATTAACTATTCAAGTCACACACACGTGCTTAGGTTGTAGGTCTGTCTGAGAATGGATTAACTATTCAAGTCACACACACACGTACTTAGGTTGTAGGCCTGTCTGGGAATGGATTAACTATTCAAGTCACACACAGGTACTAAGGTTGTAGGCTTGTCAGAGAATGGATTAACAATTCTAGTCTCAGAAACGTACTTAAGCGGTAGTCCTGTCATGAGAATAGAAATAGAGGCGGCCTTAGTATCTTTGAGGCATAAATGTAAGAGAGAACTGGAGGAACACAAGTGAGAGACACAGGTGAGAGACACAGGTGAGAGACAGGTGGAGGGACACAGGTGAGGGACGCGTGGTGGGAGACACAGGTGAGAGACATCTTAGTGTTCTGAGGCTACCAGAGTTTAGTATAACTCGCGGGGCTTGTCCAGTAAATTATTCTGTGATCCTGGGTTCAGAGAGGGTACCGATGTGAAATTTGGGAAATCAGAAAACATCTAATCATCATTATCATCAGCTTCACCATTATGATAATCATCATAATCATTAGGCATTTTTAGTTTAGTTTAGCCGACGGATCAACATCACGGCAAACGGGTGTATCCCATAAGTGCTGCGTTCTACTCAAGCCTGAGTCCAGAGAATCTCAGCTCAGTACAGAAACTCCGTGGCACTGGCGAGGATACTGAAATTCTTTGGATAGATGTTTAATTCGAAATTTTGTCTGGGCAGCGCCGTTAGGCTACTCTTTTTCCAACTACCAAGGTATTTTTTACGTGCGCAACAATACACATGGGTGTCCGATCTCACTACCCAGAGACCAGGGGGAATTTTGTTACTAGAAGTCCAAGTGAAAAAATCCCGGCCCTCACCGGGGCTTGAACCCGGGACCTCCAGCACACGAGGCGGACACCATACCTCGAGACCACTCAGCCCCCCAAAAAATCATTAGGTACTCCAGCCTTTAGGATGATGGTAAAGCATTATGATCACTCCATTCACGATGTCTGTCTCCATTGGGTTACAAGTATTCAAGACACGCCCCAAGACAACCAGAAACACACGTCGGTATATGATGAAATAGATCTCAACAAGTGTATTCTTATCTTTATTATACAAAAACACATCTCCAGGTGCAGTATTCCAGCCACGCTATTGTTTCACTTCAGTTCATGTTTGTAAACATTAATAAGAGCACATGGAAGATGTGTTCAGGATGTTGGATGCAGAAGTGTGTGGAAGCCGCTGTCAGGATGTTGGATGTAGAAGTGTGTGGAAGCCGCGGGGATGTTGTTGTATAGAAGCATTATGAGAACATCTTAGATGAATAGAAAGAACAATGAAGCTTTCTCCCAAGAAGTCACCTTACAAAGAACAACGAAGCTCTTGCAAGAAGTTACCTTACAAAGAGAACTAGTAACTCGCGTCAGAAGATGATAGTCCACATTCTTCGGGCATGTCATGAAAAGGAGAAAGCTGGGTTATGTCATGACAACGGGAAGGTTGGAGGGGAAGAGAGATAGGGGAGACTGAGAGAAAAGATACTGGCAGTTTGACATCATGACATTGTGGGACATCGGTATTAGAAATGATTGGCGGAACAAAAGGCTGTGGACAGACATGATCACCAACGTCACACGGCATGGACTATAATATAATTGGCAGGAGGACACGAGACAGAAGGCTGTGTACAGACATGATCACCAACGCCACACGGCATGGACTATAAGAAGATTGGCAGGACACGAGACAGAAGGCTGTTTTTTTAAACCTCATGACAGTCTAGACCAGTGGTTCCCAACCGGTGGGGAATTCCCCCCCCCCAGGGGGTAATTTTAGGGTTTCCATGAAAGGGGGGGGGGGGGGGGGAATTAAGATTATTTCAAGATCGCGTTAATATAAGAACAGATTACTTGATATTGTTTTTCCCTTCATACTGTACGGTTCTGTACGTCTCACCCTTCTAAAATTCAATTTATAAAGTAAGCAGACCCACAAATTATGTTGTATGTGGACGTCTAGACTTGTTTTAGTATGTGCTATTAAATTTAGCTTCTATTAGTCAAGATGGTCGGTGTTATTGATTGTAGGTGGTATAACTTAGTGAAAGTCGTTGGTAAGGGGTGGGTAGCGGCTATTAGTGATCTGTAGAGGGTCGCAGTATAGGGGCGGAGGCAGGATTTTTAGGTAGGAAATACGAAAGGGGGGAATGACGTTCTGAAAATATGGTGAAGGGGGCACGAGCCAAATTTTTAGGTAGGAAATACGAAAGAGGAGGGGGGGGGGGGGAATGGAAAATGATGTTCTGAAAATATGGTGAAGGGGGGCACGGACCAAAAAAGGCTGAGAACCACTGGTCTAGACAGTGAAACGAATCATAAGTGGGCCTGGTAACATGTATGTCACCTCGCCCTTAGTCAGTCATATTATTATTAATACAGTTTTTGTGTATTATTATTATCCTTGTCAGTTCATTGTATTGTTCGTATGTGCTCGCAGAACTAGCGCTGTCTTATTGTTAACTTGTCTATTTGTAAGGCTCTTACCTTCTAACGATATCTGTATACTCCCCATTGTCCTCACTTCTGTGTCTGTTTTGTTTAGACGAATGCTTATATGTCCATTATTTTATATATTTTTTATTTGTGTATTTATTTTGTCCCTGCAAAGGTGCGTCTCGCAGCGTTTCATTGTGTCGTTATCTGCGTACTTAAGCTGTACTTTACTGATTAACAAAGACCCTGTTACTCGGAATTGTTGCAGAGGTCTTCGTTATATTTGGATGGGATTAAAGCCTACACTGCTTGTTCATTCATTCCATGTTTTGGTATTGTTGGTGGTGGGTGTTCGATCCATGACACAGCCCGTAATCATAGGCGCTAATGTGACTGCCACAGATCTCCTCGTGCATCTCCGATAAAGGCAACATTCTGCCTCAAACATCTAATCTACGTTTCCTCCCACGAGGCTGCTTTTCTCGCACGCCAGGGTTCATTTCTTTGCTCCGTCGGGATGTTTGTTCCCTCTCTGCCGTGTCTCCACCGTATCGTGGTAGAGGGGTCAGGGTGTACCAACGACACCAAGAGCTATGCCGACGGTAGCACAGCTACTGATAGGGTCACCCATGTCCCACAGGTCAAGGGAGAGGAACCAGGCGAAGCGAGACACACAACACACAGCTGCATTGTGGGTATACTGGAGATAGTCAAAGGCTAGGGAGAGCACACCCGACAAATCCTTGTCGAAATCAGATGTACCGAGCCACAGGCTTGACAAAACAGTGCACCGTGACTTAATCAATCCATGATGCCACGAATTAAAATTAATCAGAATGGTGCTAATCCTGTGAAGTCCCACCAGGCGGTGATAGTGCCTGGTCCCCTGCCTCGGAGGGGGGCCGGGGAGGGGGTCCACCCATGACTACTGGTGGTCACCTTACCCTGTGCTGTGGAGTCAAGGCACAGAGGAGTAGGGTAAGAACTATTGACCAAACACCCCGGACACTCAGCATACTACAGTGGAATGCCGAAGGAGTTTTTAACAAGAAAGTCCCTCTAGCAAAGCGTCTTCATAAAGATAGAATAGATGTGGCATGCATTCAAGAGACACACCTCAACGCCAATCGCAAATTCTCAATCAGAGGATATCAGGCCACACGTTTCGACCGCGAAGGACACAAAGGAGGAGTTCTAATACTTACAAGAAATACAATACCTTGCAGCGAAGTATCTGTGATCTCTGAGAACCAAACGGAAATTATAGGTGTTGATATAATGATGAAGAACGTGAAAATAAGAATTTACATTCTTTATAGCCCAGCAGATAAGGACCTTACACTCTCAAACATGAAAATAACTGACACAAACTGCATTATTGTCGGAGACTTTAATAGCCATTCAGTAAGATGGTGATACCCAGATACTGACAACAGAGGAGATGAAGTGGAGGACTGGGAAATAAACTCAAATCTCCATCTACTCAACAAAGCGGATGACATACCGAGCGTCTACTCTAGAAGATGGTTTACCACTTCTACTCCAGACTTAGCTTTCTGCACAGGAGACATCCTCCACAAAATCGATTGTCATGTGCTTGACCAATTAGCAGTTAGTGACCACAGACCAATCAAGCTTGTAATGTATATGGAGTATGCTCCAAATGAGCAAAAGCCTTTTCCTCGCTGTAATTACAAACGAGCTGATTGAGATAGATTTGCCACACTAATAGACAAATACTGTGAAAACACAACAACACGACATGGCAACATGAAACAAATGGTGGAAAGTCTAAACAAAGCAATTAATACAGGCGGCCACTGGATCCATTCCATGAGGAGCGAGGACAAATTACAAACCATACTGGACTGAAGAACTACAAATTTTGGAGGACAACGTTGAAGATGCCAGGAAAACAGCAGAGAGAGAACAAGCAACTGAAGCAAACATCTTTCTGAAAGCCATCTCAGCAAACTATAAAAGAACAGTAAATGAAACAAGAGATTATTGGAAAGGGAAAACAGAAAGTCTGAACTTTGACAGGGATGGAAACAAACTATGGAAACTAGTGAAAGCCATGAACAATGAAGGTCTCAAGGAGGAAACACAATAACAAGTAAACAAGGAAATGCTTTGCTTACAGGGAAAAGGGCTGCAAATGCACTAATGGAACACTATGCTAGTGAAAACTACATTGATATTACAACCGACAGAAGAAAGCAATCAAAGATAAACAGTCACACCGTAGTAATACAGAGACAGCAGCATAATATATGATGGCAAATTTAAATATGGAAGAAATGGAACAGGCAATGAAAACCCTAAAAAGATTAAATCACCAGGAAAGGATTAAATCACAAATGAAATACTCATAGGACTAGATACTAAAGCGAAACGAAAAAACAACAACTACTAGCAGTCCTAAATTACAGCTGGAAGAGAGGAATAGTCCCACAGGCATGGAAGGAAGCTATACTAATACCAGTACTAGGAAAAGACCTGGAAAAACCAAATGGCTACCGACCTATCAGTCTACTTAGCTTGTAGGAAAATTAATGAAACGCATTATCAATGGCAGACAAACATGACAACTGAAAGAAATCCAACTCTTAACGCCTCACCAAGCAGGATTCAGAAAGTACAGATTAACTGAAGATCAAATAACCTATATAGCTCAGGAAATAGATGATGCCTTCCAAGAGAAAAAGCACACACTAGCAGTCTGGATAGATTTAGAAAAAGCATTTGATAAAGTTTGGAAGGAAGGACTGAAAGTAAAACTGCAAACATTGCAGGTTTGTGGGGATAATATACAAATGGATCAGCAACCATTACCTTGAGAACAGAACTGCGAGGACAAAAGTACAAGGAAAAACCAGCAAAAAGATGCTGTTGGAGCAAGGTGTCCCCCAAAGGAGAGGGGTGGGGGAAGGGGGTGTTTATTTCACCACATTGTTCCAATATATAAATGACATCACGGAAAATGTTCCGGCCAGAGTACACACATCCTCCTTTTGCAGATGACCTAGCCATATGGACATCTGAAGAATATATTAGTACAGCTAACAGCAGAATACAGCAAGCCTTATTAGCGCCTGAGGACTAGTCAAAATCAAGGCTAGTGAAGATAAGTGAGGAGAAAACAACATGCACAGTGTTCTCCCTCTCAAATAAAACGCAGCACCCTAAGCTGGTATTAAATGGAAAAATATTGCGCCATGAAGAAAATCCAAACTATCTAGGAGTCACCTTTGATCGTCGCCTGACATGGAAGACACAGTTTGAGAAAAATCTAACAAGAGCAAGGCAAAGGATGGCAATCATGAAAAAGCTTGCTGGTACAACGTGGGGAGCAGATGAGAAAGTTCTCAAGAAGTTATATACTGGACGGGTGAGGCCAGTACTGGAATATGGCATTGCAAATAGACCCATGCATTAACATAGTTTCTATCCTTGCATTGACATAATTGCTATGCTGGTACTGACATAGTTCTATCCTGACATAGTTCTATCCTGGCATTGACACAGTTCTGTCCTGGCATTGACATAGTTCTGTCCAGGCATTGACACAGTTCTATCCTGGCATTGACACAGTTCTATCCTGGCATTGACATAGCTCTATCCTGGCATTGACATAGTTCTGTCCAGGCATTGACATAGTTCTATCCTGGCATTGACACAGTTCTGTCCTGGCATTGACGCAGTTCTATCCTGGCATTGACATAGTTCTATCCTGGCATTGACATAGTTCTGTCCAGGCATTGACATAGTTCTGTCCAGGCATTGACACAGTTCTATCCTGGCATTGACACAGTTCTATCCTGGCATTGACATAGCTCTATCCTGGCATTGACATAGTTCTATCCTGGCATTGACACAGTTCTGTCCTGGCATTGACGCAGTTCTATCCTGGCATTGACATAGTTCTATCCTGGCATTGACATAGTTCTGTCCAGGCATTGACATAGTTCTGTCCAGGCATTGACACAGTTCTATTCTGGCATTGACATAGTTCTATCCTGGCATTGACATAGCTCTATCCTGGCATTGACATAGTTCTATCCTGGCATTGACATACTTCTATCCTGGCATTGACATAGTTCTGTCCAGGCATTGACATAGTTCTGTCCAGGCATTGACACAGTTCTATCCTGGCATTGACATAGTTCTATCCTGGCATTGACATAGCTCTATCCTGGCATTGACATAGTTCTATCCTGGCATTGACATAGTTCTATCCTGGCATTGACATAGTTCTGTCCAGGCATTGACAAGTTCTATCCTGGCACTGACATATTTATACACTGGTAATGACAGAGTTCTATCCTGGAATTGACATAGGTCTATACTGACATAGTTATATCCTGGCATTGACATAGTTCTATCCTGGAATTAACATAGCTCTATCCTAGCTCTAACATGGCCCCTAACCTGACTCCTATGAAGCCTCATTCTGACCTCGACAATGCTTCTAGACTACTTCCGACAATACCCCTATTCTGGTTCTGACAATGCACCTATTCTGACTCCGACAATGCCCCTATCTGACTCAAACAACAGAGATATTCTGACCCTGACAATGCCCCTATCTGACTCAAACAATGGAGATATTCTGACCCTGACAATGCCCCTATCTGACTCAAACAATTGAGATATTCTGGCTCCGACAATGGCCCTATCCTGGCTCAGACAATAGACCTGTTCTGGCTCCGACAATGCCCCTATCCCAATAAAATATCTTTACTACTCATAAAGGAACTATTTTTTCCTAGAACCCTCAAGCCATCATCATCATCACCAAACACCTTGTCAACTGGCATAGGCGACCATGCCTGTCAATTCTTTGGGTCATAGTTGCGTTCATGTCATGATGAAAGGTGTCAGAAATGTTTACTTACATTCTTCTATAGTCTCCGTCCCCACAAATCTTTCTGCTTACTAGAATATGTTCCTGGTTTTATCTGCTCATCATCTGTCTGATCGCTATAGCATGTGCCATTCTGTTAACTTCTCATCATCTGTCTGGTCGCTACAATGTGTACCAATCTGTTAACCTCTCATCATCTGTCTGGTCGCTACAATGTGTACCAATCTATTAACCTCTCATCATCTGTCTGGTCGCTACAATGTGTACCAATCTGTTAACCTCTCATAATCTGTCTGGTCGCTACAATGTGTACCAATCTGTTATCTTGAGATCATCTGTCTGGTCGCTACAATGTGTACCAATCTGTTATCTTGAGATCATCTGTCTGGTCGCTACAATGTGTACCAATCTGTTATCTTGAGATCATCTATCTGGTCGCTACAATGTGTACCAATCTGTTATCTTGAGATCATCTGTCTGGTCGCTACAATGTTTACCAATCTGTTATCTTGAGATCATCTGTCTGGTCGCTACAATGTGTACCAATCTGTTATCTTGAGATCATCTGTTGTGTTGTGACAATATGTTGCAGCTGTTAACCCATCATACACTTGCTACAACGTGTAGCGGTCTTATAGCTTCTCATAAACTCCCTATTCGCTACAGAATGTTCCAGTGTTTACCTGATCATAATACGGCCTACAAGTCTTGGCTGCTGGCTCCTATTGTGTGTGATAGCTATACTTTGTCTAAGCGTCTTTCAAAACGTTTACATTATTCAATATGGCTGTCCGAGGTATTTGCACAGAACTACAGAAAATTGTCGACATATTTGCACAGGACTACAGAAAATTGTCGACAAATGTGCACAGAACTACAGACAATTGGCGACACATTTGCACAGAACTACAGAATATTATCGACATATTTGCACAGAACAAAAGAAAACTCTCGACATATTTGCAAAGAACTACAGAAAACTTTCATCATATTTGCAAAGAACTACAGAAAATTGTCGACATATTTGCACAGAACTACAGAAAACTTTCATCATATTTGCAAAGAACTACAGAAAACTTTCATCATATTTGCAAAGAACTACAGAAAATTGTCGACATATTTGCACAGAACTACAGAAAACTTTCATCATATTTGCAAAGAACTACAGAAAACTTTCATCATATTTGCAAAGAACTACAGAAAATTGTCGACATATTTGCACAGAACTACAGAAAACTTTCATCATATTTGCAAAGAACTACAGAAAACTTTCATCATATTTGCAAAGAACTACAGAAAAATATCGACACAGTCTTGTAGAAATTGAAAATGAGTACCGCGTTGAATAGTAAGATACAAGTAATGGTGCTAGCACAGAAACAGATCTTACTCAAATGTAAGATACAAGTAATGGTGCTAGCACAGAAACAGATCTTACTCAAATGTAAGATACAAGTAATGGTGCTAGCACAGAAACAGATCTTACTCAAATGTAAGATACAAGTAATGGTGCTAGCACAGAAACAGATCTTGCTCAAATGTAAGATACAAGTAATGGTGCTAGCACAGAAACAGATCTTGCTCAAATGTAAGATACAAGTAATGGTGCTAGCACAGAAACAGATCTTGCTCAAATGTAAGATACAAGTAATGGTAGTAGCACAGAAACAGATCTTGCTCAAATGTACAATGAAAGTCAAAGTATTCAACTGGGGCAAGCAGAGATGCCAGCGTGTGGACACGTGGGTAACATCAGATGGCAGATGTCTGATACAGCAGTAGAGACTGAGCGTCTAAAGGTTTGCACGGAGGGGAGGGGGGGAAATTAACGCTTGGTTAACATGGTACTCATGATGACTTGTTTTAAACTTCTATCATAGAGAGTCAACAGAATCGAATGAATAACTGCACTCGCTCTTAAACTTCATGTGCGCTAATGCTGAGGTAGCGGGTTCAGCCCCTATGTCAGTAAACAGGACTAACATGTTGACATCTCGTTCTTGACTTGGGGATGTAAATTAAAGTACCTCAGAAGTAGGAGTGAGTTCGCTTGATGGCGAGGGACACTGGTAGGAGGGAAAGCTAATCCACGGTGCACTCCCCACTAGTGGCAAGAAGTGGGATGTGTATGTCGCAAGACAGACATACTGACTGATTCAAGAAGTTACAGACATACAGAAAGATAGACCGACAGACAGAGAGACAGATAGAAGACAGAAAGACTGAATGGCAGACAAACACACATAGACAGCAGACAGATAGACATATATATTGTTTGGTTCATAAACATACAGACAAAGATATAAACAGATATATCAATTAATGCATGGAAAGACACCGACAGACAGACAAACAGACAGACAGACAGACAGACAAACAGACAGACAGACAGACAGAGGAAAAATTAAGCAAAGAATTATTCTTTGGTATAGAAAAGAACAACATGTGTTTCTCCATTAGAGATATGCAGGAAGGAAAGAAAAGAACGAGCTTCAAGATGAAAATATAGATTAGATACACAAATCCAGGTACTAAAACTATTACCTGTGGTATAGAAGAGGATAATTGTCGCTCCAGTGACAGATGGATCCTTAGTAGGTCCAGTAAATTGTGCGACTTGTTCAGACCTCAGTCGAGCTATTAAGGTGAAAACCAGCAATAGTTACCTGGGGGATTAAGTCCACAATGAGCCAAGAATGCGAGCGCACCTGTAAGTACTTCAGCAGTGCGCACACGGGAAGCTGTTGGCCACGCGGGTGTCCCAAAATTAATGTAACTCTCCAGGCTGGGGCGACTTGAAAGATGGTCTCGTGTGCACACGTCACTAGTTTCTGCTGTCCGCGACAGCCAATCGCCTTACGAGGTTATGTTTGACATGAGATCAGTAAGTAAATTCCCCGGAGGTGGTGAGACAACAAAGTTCTCGCCATTCTAATTTAAAGATGTCTAAATTTAGACAATCAAGAGCAAACTGTGAATCTAGTGATGGGTGCAAACACCACCCCCAGCCCCTGGGCTGAAGATGTGAAACGAAAGAGCCCCTTGCCTACAGGACTGCATGTAAGTAATGTCATCGTGTGAGGAACATTCTCAGGTGAAAGCTGCAAAACATCCCTTCCACCTGTACACAGCTGCGAACAGAAATATTCTCGTTTCGACAAGCCCAAATACATCTTCCAGCAGCCATCTTTCTACCGCCATGTTAATTCTGTGTCGTCATGATTATCACCGAATTTCTTAGCGTTAAAACAAACAAGGCGATTTCAACTTCGGAGTCCCGTATCATTGCCTTTTATGGTGTTGTTTTATCGGTTTTTCTTTCATTGATTTGTTGTAGGCGTATTTGGTTAAGTACGCTTCATATAGTCAATGTCGTGTGACGTAGGTGATCATGACTGTCCACGGTCTTCTATTTCGTGTGCCGCCAATCATTTCTGACATCGATGTTTCTCCGTGCCTGATGTCCAACTGTCCAGCATCTTCTCCATGACACGCCCAAAGAATACGTACTGTCCTCTTCACGTGCAGTAACCAGCTCTCTCTGTCAGTTAACCTCTGTCAACATAGTTTCATTGTTCTTTCTATCTTCCACAGTATTCTATATCATTCTTCTATAAAACCACACCTCTACAGCTTTCACATAATTCCTGCCTGTTAATTGCTAATGATTCGCTTACATACATCAGGACTGGCTCACCATAGCTTCAAGAACTCGTAACCTCTTCTAGGTTGACAAAGATAATTACAGAGGACATTCTTCATCTCTATTAAGTAAGGGGGCTGGAGTAACTCTGTCTATACTACAGGGTAGCGAGAGGTCAAGTGTCCGGCTTAGGCTCACAAGCTCCCGGGTTCCATCCCAGCCTAGAGTTGGGAATTGTTGCGAGAACCACTGGTATCTGCCAATATCACTCGCCCCCTGATCTCTTGGGAAGGCAGGTCGGATACCTGGCCTTTTCGAGAGAGAGAGAGAGAGAGAGAGAGAGAGAGAGAGAGAGAGAGAGAGAGAGAGAGAGAGAGGGGGGGGGAGGGAGGGAGGGGAGACAGGAGGTCATGTTTTCAAATTTTGCACATTAAAAGTCCCACAGCATTTGGAAATGTCCTTTATAGTTAATGCTCGTATTAATTTCCCTATGCAGAATTGTAGCGAACATCTCATCAATGGTACGTGTCAACTACCGTTTTACTTGTGGTTAACACACGCACAAACAAGGCTTGGGAAACCAGTGGAGTTTGTCAACAGTTGTGTGAGGGTATGGCTTGCTCGCTGGATTAAAACGGATTTGTTTCCTGCAGACTTCCGCCTTATTGTGTCTGTGTTTGTTTATATCACTGCACACAAAATAAGCAAATATGTTGCTCTGTACAACTGACGATCGGCCACCTACTGATGGCAAAACTACAACTGACAAGTTTAAAATAGGAACATGGAATGTTAGGACAATAGCTGAGCTAGGACAGTTAGCTAATGTAATAAATGAAATGGAAAATTTGGAACTTGATGCAATCATCTACACGGATGGTTCTGTGGTAAGATGTAAAGGAATTACCTGGGTGTTTTTGGCGAAGGTTGGTTGACGATGTTTGGTACAGGAGAGCCTGGCGTATGATACCATAACATATAGTCTGAGAATGAAGATTAAGGAAGTCACAGCGGTGTTCTGCTGGCTGGGGGACAAAGAGCCCACACATATCGTGATTGTAACGAACTCACAAAGTATGATGAGAAAGGTGAAGACAGGCATGGTTCGGGCAGAGTGACAGGCTTCCATTCAATAATCAAACATAGAGAGCATCTTTTGGATTTTCCCCCAAGGACTTGCTGGTGTGGCGGGAAACGAGCAGGACAACAGATTGGCTGGGTATGCATCGCTAGGTGGGGTATTGGTGTATTATAAGGCAGATGTGAACGAAGTCCCTTAGGACCGTGGATATAGTGCAGCAGGGCGGGCGGATCATCACGACTTGGAGAGAAAGGTACTGCAGGGAATGATCAGAGGCACTGGCCGACACTCAAAGCATCTAGAAATGACCAGACGGACACATAATCAAACCACTAATGCTACCATTAGTATTGGGACTCCTCGCTGGCTGTTGTAGATGAGAACGGAACACGTGTGAGAATGACCAGAGTGCTGTGATGTCGGTTCTTGGTTCAACTCAACCCAATTCAACCCAATCGTAGCCTAACGGCTCTGCCCGGCAAAATTTCGAGTTACAAATCTACCCAAAGTATTTCAGGATCCTTGCCGATGCTACGGAGTTCGTGCACTGAGCTGAGATTATCTGGACTCAGGCTTGAGTTAGGAGTAGAAAGGGGCACTTATGGGTTACACCCGTGTGCCGTGATGTTGATCAGTCGACTAAACTAAACTAAACACTAAACTAAACTAAACTAACCTAAACTAAACAACTCAACCCAAATAAACCCAGATCAACCCAACTCAGCTCAACTGGTTGTGTGATCAGTGGTGTTCTGTCTTCTGTCCAGTCTGCTCCTCACCTGTGTTAGTGGAACAATGCGAAAATGTCAGTTGTTGTTCCACTAGTAATACAACATATTGACCGGTGATGAAACAGTGCTCACCACCCTGGAAACATTCTCACTGACAGGAGTGGTGGTTGGGAACCGTCTGATTAACGTGCAAGACACGGCTAGTGTGGACTGGCAATAGATTGTGGCTTGAGTGGTGTGAAGTTACCGAGCTCTCGACATCAATTCTGGACAAACACAAGACAAAACCTAAACCTCAATATTGGACATTGACAAGACAAAACCTGGACACACACACACATACATACATATATATATATATATATATATATATATATATATATATATATATATATATATATATATATATATATATATATATATATATGTGTGTGTGTGTGTGTGTGTATGTGTGTGTGTGTTTGTGTATGTGTGTATGTATGTATGTGTGTGTATGTGTGTGTGTGTGTGTTATTATTTTTTTATTTTGCGTTCGCTCACTATGAACTCAAGCGTAGTCCATACATGTGCTAGGACTTCTAATGCACTGGACTGATTTTTGCGTGTGGATTAGCTTCCCTTATTACCAGAGAAGAGTCCCTCGCTATCGGGCGAATCCCCTCTGACTTCTTAGGTACATATAGTTTATGTCCTCAATATATCCCAAGCTGATTCAATTTAACAGGTAAATATTACCTCTGGGAACTGCGTGTGTAGACCCTGATCTGGTCGTTGATGAGATGGTCTTGTCTCGTTTAATGACCCATCGTTTACTTGTGCGATACCGGGTGGCTTCCAATAAGATGCCTTGGTGAAGCTCGATGTCGGCTTTCTCTTCTTGTGCAATCTTCTGCTTTGGTTTTGGGGTTTTTGTTGATGGAGACCACTACTCCATCAGGTGTCTTGCACAGCTGGTCGATGCTGTGTCTTCCCAGCTCGTTTTCCAACAGCTTGATTATCTTGTCTGTTGGTAGCGCCGACAGTTTGGTTTCTCCCACGCTTGTTTGTTTTAGCAGTAATTTGCCGGTGAAGTCCTCAGATGTTGCCGTTGCTTCCTCCGGTGTTGAGGTCACTGGTAGATTTGGCTGCATCGTCTTGGAGCTGGTTGTAACTTCCCGGCTGCTGCTGGCTTGAGATGTGGTTTCTTCATCAACTGGGACGGCTTCAGCTGGTGTAGGAGCCGGACTACTGCTCGTAGCGGCCTTCCTGGCCTCTACCTTCTTCTTCCCGGCTGTGTATAGCGCATGTCTCTGCGCGGCACTTTTAACGCAAGGCATCCTCTGCACTATCCGATTGCGATCAGTTCTCGATAGAGCGCCGAGTCCGAATGTGATGAGGGATGGAACACGCCTCCTTCTCTCTTTTCATACCATGACCTCTTCTTCTTCTTCTTCTTCTTCTTCTTCTTCTTCTTCTTCTTCTTCTTCTTCTTCTTCTTCTTCTTCTTCTTCTTCTTCTTCTTCTTCCACTTCTTCTTCTTCTCTCTCTCTCTCTCTCTCTCTCTCTCTCTCTCTCTCTCTCTCTCTCTCTCTCTCTCTTACATCTTCTCTCTCTTGCCCTTTCTATCTTTCCACACACTTCCCTCATATCTCTATCTGTCTCTCACTCTGTTCGATGTCTTTCTCGTCTTTCTTTTCACCCTGCTTTATTAAGATGAAACTGACCAAAGCAAACCTTTCTTATGATGAAACTCGCCAAAACGAAACCTTTCTTATGATGAAAGTGGCCAAAAGTTAACCTTTCTTATGATGAAGTGGAACACGGTATATCTTCTTATGGTTAAGGTGGGCCTAAGTAAATCATTCTTATAGTCAAAGTAGGCTAAGGTAAACCTTTCTTATGATGAAAGTGGACCCGGTTAAAATATAATGATTACTTGGTTACCCTTTGACATCATCTCATTCTGGTTCTGATTTCTAGAGGCAGTCAGCTGGTGCCTTCCGATGTGTCACCATCCACAACATGTCCCGACAACTACCTGTTACAAACATCCACACAACCAACGACCGGCTGATCCTGTTGAACCAAGTCGAGCGCTGGGTTTTCTAGTCCGAACTCATGTTTATAACTGACGATGGCAGCTACTGAGAGGATGAACTGTGTAATGAGGTCGGTGTATCAAGAACATCAAAGGCATTTCTTGTTTTCTTTTGAAGTATGTGTTTCTGTGGTTACAGTGCAATGTCGTTTTTTGTGCCATGTTTTACAGTGCCTTAAAAAAGTCGTTTGGAAAAGCATTCGGTGCGGAACTGAGATTCAAGCGATTGGCAGTGGCATAGGATACTACAGGTTTTCACCGAAATGAAACTACACTTGTGATCGTGAAAGTTGCAAGCACAACTGTCAAAGAAAGAGAAAGTCGCATCGGTTGTATAATCTTCTTCTCTTTCCTCTTCCTCTTCCTTTGCTACAACTACTGCTACTGCTACTGTTGTTATTACCACCACCACCACTACTACTACTACTACTACTACTACTACTACTACTACTACTACTACTACTACTACTACTACTACTACTACTACTACTACTACTACTACTACTACTATTACTACTAATACTGTTGTTGTTACCACCACCACTACCACCACCACCACCACTACTACTACTACTACTACTACTACTACTACTACTACTACTACTACTACTACTACTACTACTACTACTACTACTACTACTACTACTACTGTTGTTGTTACCACCACCACTACCACCACCACTACTACTACTACTACTACTACTACTACTACTACTACTACTACTACCACTACTACTACTACTACTACTACTACTACTACTACTACTACTACTACTACTACTATTACTACTACTACTACTACTACTACTACTACTACTACTACTACTACTACTATTACTACTAATACTGTTGTTGTTACCACCACCACTACCACCACCACCACCACCACTACTACTACTACTACTACTACTACTACTACTACTACTACTACTACTACTACTACTACTACTACTACTACTACTACTACTACTACTGTTGTTGTTACCACCACCACTACCACCACCACTACTACTACTACTACTACTACTACTACTACTACTACTACTACTACTACTACCACTACTACTACTACTACTACTACTACTACTACTACTACTACTACTACCACTACTACTACTACTACTACTACTACTACTACTACTACCACTACTACTACTACTACTACTACTACTACTACTACTACTACTGTTGTTGTTACCACAACCACTACCACCACCACCACTACTACTACTACTACTACTACTACTACTACTACTACTACTACTACTACTACTACTACCACTACTACTACTACTACTACTACTACTACTACTACTACTACTACTGTTGTTATTACCACCACCAACACCACCACCACTACTGCTACTACTACTACTACTACTACTACTACTACTACTACTACTACTACTACTACTACTACTACTACTACTACTACTGTTGTTGTTACCACCACCACCACCATCACTACTACTACTACTACTACTACTACTACTACTACTACTACTACTACTACTACCACTACTACTTCTACTACTACTACTACTACTACTACTACTACTACTACTATTACTACTACTACTACTACTACTACTACTACTACTACTACTACTATTACTACTACTACTACTACTACTACTACTACTACTATTATTACTGCTGTTACTACTGCCGTTACTATGACTACTACTACTACTACTACTACTACTACAACTACTACTACTACTACTACTACTACTACTACTACTGTTGTTATTACCACCACCGCCACCATCACTACTACTACTACTACTACTACTACTACTACTACTACTACTACTACTACTACTACCACTACTACTACTACTACTACTATTACTACTACTACTACTACTACTACTACTACTATTACTACTACTACTACTACTATTACTACTACTGTTACTACTGCCGTTACTCTGACTACTACTACTACTACTACTACTACTACTACTACTACTACTACTACTACTACTACTACTACTACTACTAATACTACTACTACTGCTACTACTACCATCACCATTACTACTACTACTACTACTACCATCACCATTACTACTACTACTACTACTACTACTACTACTACTACTACTACTACTACTACAACTACTACTACTACTACCATCACCATTACTACTACTACTACTACCATCACCATTACTACTACTACTACTACTACTACTACTACTACTACTACTACTACAACTACTACTACTACTACTACTACTACTACTACTTCTACTACTACTACTACTACTACTACTACTACTACTACTACTACTACTACTACTACTTCTACTACTACCAATACTACACCTGACATTGGCACCTTGCCGTCTTGACAGACGATAGTTTGTGCTTTAAAAAGGCATAATAACTTTTAACTATGGCGGTAGCGAGTGTGACTGATAAGGCCAATTTGCGCTGTAAATGTCCGTTCACAGTGGGTGCATGTGAACACGTGGTCATTTCCACCATCATGCACCATCTTACGTCTCAAACGCTTGGTGTGTGACTTTTCTGCAATAATTTTCTCCTTTGACTTTATTCCATTTCTGATATTTGCCCTCCATGCAACACGTTCAGCGGCGACTTGCTCCCAATGTGCATTATCAATGCCTGTATCAATCAAGTCCCGCTTACACACATCTTTGTATCGTAGTAGAGGCCGACCCTGAGATCTCTTACCCATCTGTAATTCACCAAAAAAGATATCCTTTGGTATTCTACCATCATCCATCCGCCTAAGATGTCCTATCCATCTAAGTCTACGAAGACTGAGCATGGAATAAACTGTCACACAACCTGATCTTTCCAATACTTCAGTATTTGTGATTTTGTCTTGCCACTTAATACCAAGAATTCTTTGCAGACACCGCATATGAAAGCTGTTTAAATTGTTCTCTTGGTGTGAGTAAGTTGTCCAGGTTTCACTGCCATAGAGAAGAGTACTAAGGACACAGGCTTGATAGACAAGGACTTTTGTTTTGGCAGTAAGCTTCCTGTTCTCCCAGACTCTTTTTCTTAACCTGTTCATTGTTGTTGCTGCCTTACCAATCCGGATGTTGATTTCCTGATCTAGGGATAATTTGCTATTTACCACCGATCCTAGATATGTAAAATGGTCTACTATCTCTAGTTCGGCGTCGTCAATAAAGATTGATGGTACCCCATGTGCACCTTGTGACATAATCTGTGTCTTCTTTTTGCTAATTGTTAAACCAAATTCAGAACAAGCATTGGAGAATGCAGATAGTAGACATTGCAATTCTTCCTCAGAGTGGGTCGTAACTGCAGCATCATCTGCAAAAAGCAACTCTCTGATCAGTACCCTCCTAATTTTGGTCTTAGCCTTCAATCTCTGAGCATTGTAGAGGCCGCCATCTGAGCGTGAGTGAATGTATATACCACCATCCTGATCACGAAATGCATATTTCAGTAGAAGTGAAAAATATATTCCAAAGAGGGTGGGAGCTAGTACACAACCTTGCTTAACTCCACTCTTGATTTCAAATTCTTCAGAAGTTGCCCCATCAAACTTGATTATACCCTTCATGCCTGTGTGGAACGATTCCACAATGGACAGAAGAGTTGGTGGGCAGCCAATCTTCTTTAGTGCCTTGAACAGACCCTCACGACCCACCAAATCAAATGCCTTTGTGAGGTCGATGAAGGCAATAAACAGTGGTTGATTCTGTTCACGGCATTTTTCTTGCATTTGTCGCAATGAGAATATCATATCAGTGGTAGACCGGTTCTGTCGAAAGCCACACTGTGATTCGGGGTAGACTTGATCTCCTAGGACTTGAAGTCTGCGCAGAACAATTCTGGCAAATACTTTTCCAACAATACACAGAAGTGAGATACCCCTATAGTTGTTGCAGTCGCTCCAATCGCCCTTGTTCATGTACAGTGTTATGATGCTTGAATCTTTGAAATCCTGTGGGACTTGTCCTTCACGCCAGCATAGCTCTATTAGCTGGTGGATCTGTATAGTGAGTGTGTCTTGCCCACTCCTGATAACCTCTATTGGAATCCCATCCTTACCTGGAGCCTTGCCAGATGCAAGTTCATTTATAGCACACTTAACTTCTGTTATGGTGGGAAGTGTGTCCAGGTGGTCAAGAGTTGGTAGAGCCTCTATGGCGTTGAGGGCATTATCCGCTAGTTTGGTCTCACTTGAGTAAAGCTCCAAATAGTGCTCTACCCATCTGTCCATCTGCTGTTTCTTATCAGTGATGACTTCTCCAGTCAAGGTTTTCAATGGTGCACTTCTTTTGATCACTGGACCACAGGCTTTCTTTATTCCTTCATACATGCTTCTTATGTCTCCCTTATCACTTGCGATTTGAATGGACTCACATAACTTGATCCAATAATCATTTGCACACTGCCTGGCAGCCTTTTGCACATCCTTCCTAGCTTGCCTTAGCTCACTCAGAGTGTTACGCGTTGGTCTTTCCTTGTTTCTTAAGAGAGCTTTCTTCTTCTTATCAATCAAGGGCTGCAGAGTCTCGCTGCTGGCCGCAAACCAGTCCTGCCTCTTATGATCCACAGTGCCGTAAACCTTTACGGCAGTTTTACAAAGAGTTTCCTTAAGTTTATTCCATTTATCATTTACTGTACAATTTTCTGGTGTATCAGTGAAAGCGTCTTCAAGTTGCTGTTGAAACTGAAAGCACTTTTCAGGATCATGAGTGTTAATAATATTAATCCTGGGGCTAGATTTGTGTTTAGCTGTGTAGATTCTCTTTGGTCTCAGTCTAACCCTTGCAACAACCAAAGAATGATCCGTATCACAGTCAGCACTGTGGTAACTACGAGTCAATGATATATGGTTCAGATGTTGTCTCCGTGTGATGATGAAGTCCAGCTGGTGCCAATGGCCGGATCTTGGATGTTTCCATGTGACCTTATGCATCTCTTTTGTTTTAAAAAAAGAGTTTGTAATACATAGGTCATTACTGGTGCAATGCTCCAGCAGCCTTTGCCCATTTTCATTCATGCGACCGATGTTGTATTTTCCAAGGCACACTGGCCATGAACTCGAGTCCTTGCCCACACGAGCATTGAAATCACCGAGCATATAAATGTAGTCGGATTTTGGAACTGCCTTGATCACAGAGTCTAACTCCTCATAGAACAAATCCTTCACATCATCAGAGGAATCGAGTGTCGGTGCATATGCAGTAATAATGGTGGCAAATCCACAAGAGGTTGCCAAGCGCAGGGATAATAGTCTTTCATTTCCTCCTGCTGGAATTTCAATCATTCCCAGTAGCGAATTCTTCACTGCAAAGCCCACACCGTGTTGCCTTTTTTCTGCCTGCCCTTTACCCTTCCAGAAAAAGGTGTAATTGTTTTCCCTGAGTGACCCTTCCTCAGCGAGGCGAGTCTCCTGCAGGCCAGCAATATCAATGTTAAGACGATTGAGTTCGGCATCAATCACAGCCGTTTTTCTCACATCGTCAATATTGGTCAAGTCAGTGGAAAATTCGAAGGACACATGGTTCTCACGTTCCAGGTTGCAAGCCGTAGCTTGAGGTTTCTATTTATATTTTTGTTTGTACCTGGTGCATTGGTTTTACAGCCTGCGATGCATATTTTGTCCTAGCCCCAAGCACCCATTGAAGCAGGCAGGCTGTGGCGGATCAGCACCCAATTGGCTGGGGGCTGCCCAGCTTGAGGCGGGCGGTAGCTGATCAGTGACACCTATAGGTGTCTCCCACCGTCAGAGGCAACGCGTGGCGCCCCATGTCTACGCCAACTGACAAGGACTTATAACCCGTAACAGTTGCCTCTCGCTTTGATTCCGAGACCAGTTAAGACCAGGGATGGAGTTATTGCTTCTCCATAGCACAAAGCCTGGGCTAAAATATAGAGATCATGTGTTGCCCATGCAGCATGATCCCTCTCTCGGCCTGCCTAGTTCACTGCAGAGGAAAGGTAACACCAATACATCTGGAACAAGACAAGCTGCAGAAGCTGCCGGATCAGCAAAGCAATGCTCTAACTGTCCGCCTGTCGGAGCTTCGATCCTAGACCAGTCGCCAACCAAGGCTTAGGGCCTGGTCTGTCCTGCCATGACAATTTTGTCTTTAGCTTGCATTTCCTCGCACCAGGGTAAGGCTTGTACCCTCCCAATTGCGCTCTTCCGCCCGAAGCCGTTGGCACAATGTGGGGTGTCGGGTTTGGTAAGCGCCGCCCAACGTTCGGCGCTAACAGAAACCAGGTAGTACCGTCTACTGTTATACGGTAGCTCAGTCATATCTGACTAAGACCTGACTAAGACCTGACCTGACTACGCCTACTACTACTACTACTACTACTACTACTACTACTACTACTACTACTACTACTACTACTACTACTAATACTACTACTACTACTACTACTACTACTACTACTACTACTACTACTACTACTACTACTACTACTACTACTACTACTATTATTACTACTACTACTACTACTACTACTAGTACAAGTATCACTATAACTACTTCCATTAGTACCATTACTACTTCTACCACTACGATTGGTGTTTGTCCATCTAGAATAATGGAGACCATTCCTTTCATCCAGTAGGGTTTAAAGTTTGTAGCCATGAGTGATAGATAAAGTTGGATGAAGAATGACTAGCGCAATGAATTGGATTAAAGTTATGAAGAGTAGCGCAATTCGTCGACCTCACTCTCTCGCCTGAGTCCAGTGGCAATACAAGTCAAGATGACTGGAGACGAATACAGGTGCAGTGGATGATCAGGGTGCTCTACTAATACTGCTAATGCTACTACTACCATTTTTATAACTACTGCTATTACAATTACTGCCACTACAATTATTATATTATTAACGCTAGTACTACTACTCGTATTATAACTACCACCACCACCACCACCACTACTACTACTACTACTACTACTACTACTACTACTGCTGCTACTACTACTACTACTACTACTACTACTACTACTATTACTACTACTACTACTACTACTACTACTACTACTACTGCTACTACTACTGCTACTACTATTGCTACTACTACTACTACTATACCTGGTGCTTCCTCTACTACTTACTACTACTACTTATTACTATTGCTACTACTACTACTACTACTGCTACTACTACTACTAATACTACTACTACTACTACTACTACTACTACTACTACTACTACTACTACTACTGCTGCTGCTGCTGCTGCTACTACTACTACTACTACTACTACTATTACTACTACTACTACTACTACTACTACTACTGCTACTACTACTGCTACTACTACTACTATACCTGGTGCTTCTGCTACTACTTACTACTACTACTTATTACTATTGCTACTACTACTACTACTACTACTACTACTACTACTACTACTACTACTACTACTACTACTACTACTACTACTACTACTACCAACACCACCATTACGACTACTTGTTGGGGAGAAGAACGTGGCAAAATGTGTGTGTGTGTGTGTGTGTGTGTGTGTGTGTGTGTGTGTTGTGTGTGTGTGTTTTTGTGTGAGGAGTGAAGAAGATCAGAACATGGTAAGCATTAAGACACCAACCATCCTCTTGGGGGAGGTTTTCTCAAAGGCATTCTATTTAATTCTATTCTGCCAAGTTACTCATGGCCTAATTAAATATTTGCCAAAGGAGAGGCCAGGTCGCAGATTTTAGGTCAAAGTTTTGCTGAGAAGCTACAGCTAGACAGAGTCTTCGTTAACATTTGTAACATTTGTAACAATATACAATCTCCGTTGCCGAGTCGTCACGCCGTCTGCCCCGGTCTCGGGGGTTTGTGGGTTCGATTCCGAGCTACGACATTCCTTCCGTTCACGAGTGAAATTTTCTGAGACCTCCTGGGGGATCGGCGTCGGAGATACGGAGTTCGTCCTTTGTGCGACACTTCCTGCATGCCGCGCAACGGAAAGAGACCATTTGAACCCTTTAAAACAAACAAAAAAAGCAATATACAGGCAATAAAGTAAGTGAAAGCAAAAGTAAGAAGTCAATCAATCAGTCAATCAGGAGCCGTCTCCACAATGAACGTTGGCTGCAATGGATCTCCAACACTGCCTGTCTCTCACCCTGACTGTACATTCTGTCAGTCTGATGTTCGCCCATCTCTTGATGTTATCTTCCCACTTGTATCGTTGTCTACCTCTTGCTCGCCTGCCTTCAACCTTGAGTATTATGTCTTTTAACGTGGCCGACATATTTCACTTGCCTCTTTTTTTTTTATTTCTTTCATCAACTCTCTTTTCATTCCCAGTTTTTCTAGCACTTCTGTATTTGACTGCTTTGATTCCATGAAATACGACATATGGTTCTGTATATGAATAATGTTTTGTACAATACGTCACTGCCCTTGTAAGTCAGGAAAAGAGTTCTTGTATGTTAAATACAACCAGTTTTAACATACGGCTGAGATTCCTGGACAATTAGTACACAGGCGAAAACATCACTGGAAGGCTTGCAGGTGTGGTATTATAGAAGAATGCTGACAATTAATTGGACAACCAAATTGAGCAATCAGGACGTTTTAAGGGAAGCTGAGTCGCAAAGACAACTTATCACAAACATTAAAAAAGGCAAGCATCGTTTTGGCAGCGTTATGAGAAAACATCACTGGAACACGTCGCGTGACAACAGGAAAGATTTGCGGAAAGAGAGATAGTGGAAGACAGAGTGAGAAGATTCTTAACAGTCGTGTATCATAATAAGGAAAGGAGTCGACACACGACTTGCTCCATGCCGTCGAATATCGTAATTTGTGGAGAGGCATGATCGTCCACGCCAGCCGGCAAGGCACTGTATGATGATGATGATGATGATGATGATGATGATGATGATGATGATGATGATGATGATGATGATGATGATGATGATGATGATAGTAAGTAAGACAACTAATGTATGTGTGGTGACAGAAGTTGAGTTGAGATGAGTTGAGTTGAGTTAAGAACCGACATCACTGCACTCAGGACATTCCCATACGTGCTCCATCCCTCCGTTCAACAGCCAGCGAAGAGTCATACTACTAATCGTTCCCACCGCTATCTGATGTAAAGTTCTCCTGGTCTTCTCTCTTAGTTTTGAGAATCTTCCAGAACTTCTGCCGATCTCCCGCAATCTCATTCTTTCCACATACGGGTTCTCAATCTGTTCGCCCGCCTTCTCCACCTGGTCCCACAAGCGCACGATCACCTCCCCCTTGTCCATAGGCAAACTACCACCCAAGAGGTGCATTCCCTGCCAGCCTATCAGCCTGTTCATTCCCCACCCCCCATCCCCGTATCTCCGCATGGCCAGGGTAAAATATCCATACAATTCTCACAATTTGTGACCTTTGAAGCGACGAGAGCCATTCCACACGAAACATTCCTTTCTCCACCTTGCTAAGCATACTCTTTGAATGCGTAATGAACACAACGTGTGTTGCAGTGGTCTCCTCTAGCCACCGGAATGTCGCTGTTACTGCCTCCACCTCCATTCTCATGCTGGAGGTCGTAGTCTCATATGCCAGACTCTCCTTTTTCAAGACTCGTCCGTTAGCCTTTGCAAAAAAAAAAACAACAACAACAACAACAACCCAGCCACTACGTCTGTTTCTCACCACTGACCCATCGGTGTATATGACTATGTTACCTTGATGTGTGTTGCTCTGGATCAGCTGTTGCACTTCAAACTCAATGCGGCCCGCTGTCCATTCTCTGCACTTACGACCTAGTGTTACTATTATACGGTGCCAGTCCCTCATGTCTTCCGGAACTTCAACTCACTCTTTTTCACGATTGAGGGTCTCTGAATTACACACCTGACGTATAGAAAGTTCCGCCTATGCAATCCAGGACCTGCCTCGTCTTAGTCAATAACCCTTGACCATATCCATGGCTTCATGCAGGGGGTGATCCCTATCTGCAGCAACTCTCAGGAACCATTGCCCATCCTTCATTGTTGGTAGCGCCAGGATATGCCTCATGCATATAATTGGTGTGTCTTTTGTGCACCCCAGGATTACCCGCATGGCAGCATTCTGCATCCACTCCAACCTTTCAAGCCGGCTCTTTAATAATGTCAGCAGCCCCAAACCATACTTAATGACATAAATTATTAACTTCTGAAAGAGCCTGTACAGCATCCTCTGATCTACCCCGGTTGCTGCCATCGTCCTCAATGCATTAAGTCCCCTACCAGCCTTCACTACCAAAGCCTCCACATGATCCTTAAAAGACAAACACCTGTCAAAGATGATACCCAAGTACTTCAATTTACTCTCTCGACTAAGAGGACTAAGAGGACATCCATTCAACATAATACCTGGGACATCTGCCTTGACGATCCGGTTATCCAAGGAGTACCACGCAACCGATGCCTTGTCTGGGTTTATAACGGCCCCTGCGTCCCTGCACCACTCTGCAACCCTATTTACTGCCACCTGTAAGTCTTTCCCTATCTCTGCCCTGTCTCAGCACATTATCTGCAAGTGACAAGATTCTACCCACACCTGGTATCTCAATAGTTGGTGTAGACATTAAAGAGCACTGGGGACATGGCAGATTCCTGTGGCAACCCAGGTGTAATAGTATAGGGGTCAGAAGTCCAGGAACCCATGCGCAGTGACGCAACCCATCTGAGAAGGCAAGGGCAGACCTCAGTGTGACAGAAGGAGATGACACAAGACACAAACAATGGCTGCGTGTAAAAAGAGGTTGATAATGAAGATACAACTAATGTTTGTGCTTCAATAAAGAGAGATAAACAAGACACAAAGATTATGTGGATATCGCTACCCCCACATAATATTACAATCACATTGTTCACATGTGTATTAATGAGACATTTAGATCTTCTCTGCGTGAGATATATGACATCTCACAAATCTGTATTAATGGGAAATTTAGACCTTCTCTGCGTAAGATATATGACATCTCATGAATATGGAAATAAATGCCTTGTGAGGTAACTCAGAGGTCATGAAAGTAGAGAACAATGTAAGTTATCTCAGAAATAAAAAGAAATATAAGAAACAATACAAGTCATCTCAGAGATCAAGAATGTAGATAACAATGTGCGGTCACAATCTCTTCACAGTAGCAGGTCCTGTAATAGTTATAAGACGAGGCTCATGTGTAAGATTACTGCTGTTAGATATAGAGATTACTGGTGTTAGGTTTAGAGATTACGGGTGTTAGGTTTAGAGATTACTGGTGTCAGGATTAGAGATTATTGGTGTCAGGTTTAGAGATTACTAGTGTTATGCTTAGAGATGATTGTTGTTAGGTTTAGAGATGATTGGTGTTAGGTTTAGAGATAAGAACATTAGGAGAGAAATGTGATCCAAAAAGGGAGTCGTCCGAATGACACCGGAACCTGAAACATGATTGGAGCACCTGACCCCGGGCAACCCTTAGTCTTTCAACATAAAGAGGGAACGCAAATATAAAGCACGAATAACGTCTGTATGTCACCGAAATAAAAGAAAGGAAATATCAAAAAGGATTCTAACATCTAGGCAAACCTGTCGACCTAGAGAAACAACAGTGGAAGTTAAAATCAATGACCTAGAGAAACAACAGTGGAAGATAAAATCAATGATCTAGAGAAACAACAGTGGAAGATAAAATCAATGATCTAGAGAAATATTAGTGGAAGATAAAATCAATGCCCTAAGAGAAACAACAGTGGAAGATAAAATCAATGACCATGAGAAACAACAGTGGAAGATAAATTCAGTGACCTAGAGAAACAACAGTGGAAGATAAAATCAATGCCCTAAGAGAAACAACAGTGGAAGATAAAATCAATGACCTCGAGAAACAACAGTGGAAGATAAAATCAATGACCTAAGAGAAACAACAGTGGAAGATAAAATCAATGACCAAGACAAACAATAGTGGAAGATAAAATCAATGACATAAGAGAAACAACAGTGGAAGATAAAATCAATTACCTAAGAGAAACAACAGTGGAAGATAAAATCAATGACCTCGAGAAACAACAGTAGAAGATAAAATCAATGACCTAGCGAAACAACAGTGGAAGATAAAAATCAATTACCAAGACAAACAACATTGGAAGATAAAACCAATGACCTAAAGAAACAACTGTGGAAGATAAAATCAATGACCTAGAGAAACAACAGTGGAAGATAAAATCAATTACCTAGAGAGACAACAGTGGAAGATTACATCAATATCCTAGAGAAACAACAAACTCGATGGACCACTGAGTGCACTAAAAATAGACAGTAAAGTTCATGCAGGAGACATCATTGCAGATATGGACACATTTCAAGCGAACGAAAGAAGAAGGAGAAGATGACGTAAAGGGATTGTATAAGGGGCGTTCATTTGAAATCCGTTCGTGCCGCACCGCGCGTAATTGCGTACGTTGAACATTATCATGTAATAGTCATGTGATAAGTACTGACCAATGGTGTTTGGTTTAGTCGATGGATCAACATCACTGCACACGGGTGTAACCCATAAGTGCTCCGTTCTCCTCCTACCTCAAACCTGAGTTTGAAGAAACTCAGCTCAGTGCACGAACTCCGTAGCACCGGCGGGGATCCTGAAATACTTTGGGTAGATTTTTAACTCGAAATTTTTCCCGGGCAGCGCCGTTAGGCTACTCTTTTTCGATTTCCAACTGCCAGAGGATTTTTTACGTGCGCAGCAATACACTCGGGCGTCCGATATCACTACCCAGAGACCAGGGGGAAATTTATTACTAGAAGTCCACGTGAAAAAAATCCGGTCCTCGCCGGGGCTTGAACACGGGACCTCCAGCACTCGAGGCGGACACCATACCTCGAGACCACACAGCCCCCCAATGAATAAAAGAGCACGTGCTTATCGCCCCATGATGCATAGGTTCGGTTTCTGACCGTTGAGAAAATGGCCGGGTTGATCCAAAATCCGTCCAAAGAAGCTCAAAGAGCGGTAATTCAGTTTCTTTCATTTGAAGGATGTCGACCAGTGGACATTTATCGAAGAATGCAGGCAGCCTACGGTAACAAATGTGTGTCGAAGACAACAGTGACAGACTGGGCACGAATGTTTCAGAAAGGACGTCAGTTCACGACAGATCTTAGACGGCCGGGTCAAGCGCATATTGTTGTAACATAGAAAACTATCGCCAGAATTGATGCAGCAGTACAGATGAACCGTTGTCGAAGCATACGTTTCCTAGCGAAAGAATTTGATGTGTCAATTGGGACAATTCAAAAGGTCCATCGTAAGAAATTGCAATATTGTAAGGTGTGTTCACAGTGGGTACCACGGATGTTAACCAACCACCAAAAAGAGGAACGCATGGGATGGTGTTTGGTGATGCAATTCGCTTCCGCATAGTGGCAGGCAATGAATCATGGTGTCACCACTTTGAACCGAGCAGCAAAAGAGAGAGCATGCAATGGAAGCATGCTGGATCACCAAAAGCCAAAAAATTCGAGTTACAGGTTTCCGCTGGTAAGGTTATGCTGAGCGCATTTTTTGACCATGAAGGGCTATTGTTGGCCGATTTTAAAGAATCTGGTGTCAACATCAACTTAACCCACTACTTGCAAACACTAGACAAGCTGAAAAAGCCATCAAGAATAAACGACCCGGCATGCTTTCTCGCGGTGTGATTTTGTTGCACGATAATGCTCGTCCGCATGTCGCAAAGATTGTGCAGGAAGCATTAGCAAGGAAGAAGTGGGAAATTCTGCAACATCCAGCCTATAGTCCTGATTTGTCACCATGTGATTTTCATTTGTTCGGACCTCTAAAAAAGCTCTCAAGGGACAACGATTTCACACAGATGCAGACGTAATGAACGCGGTAAACACTTGGTTCAGTGAGCAACCACAATCTTTTTTTGCGGACGGCATTCGCCGCCTACCTAAACAATGGGATGCTTACCTGAATGCCTACGGCGACTTCTTCTAATTAACTCATGGTGTATAATTCATTCAAGATGACTGCTTTGTTGAATTCTACCACACCTGTTAATGTTTCTTTCATGCTTTTGTAATAAAGCCATTGGAACGCGTTTGAAATGAACGTCCCTAATAATAATAACGAAAGGTATTAAAAGAAGTTAGAAAGATTATAATGGCGGGCAAAAGACAATATGGAAATAGACTGGCAAGAGAGTAAGAAGTAGCAGCAGCCAACTGAAAGCACCGAGACATCATATAGACTTTTGGAATGGTTTATTTCCTTGTAAAGTATAGGAGACAGAATAAGGATGTATTTGTTGTGTGAGTACGCTGGGTTCACTTCCAGTATAGGAGACAGAATAAGGATGTATTTGTTGTGTGAGTACGCTGGGTTAGTGTACACTTCCAAGACTCAGGGTGATATTTGAGTGGCTGGTTAGAAATGATATCCATATTCTACAGTTGTGACTTCTGGTGGGTGATAGACCTGGCTAAAGAAGACACCTTTTGTAGGAGTGCTCGTAGGCCTTCGTCCAGGTAAACACTCACCTTCAGCGAGGCATTGTCGTCTTTATGAGTCAGCAGGTTCAATCCCGAGTGGTCACACTATAGCTTTCAAATACTACTCGTATTTTGTCGACAGATCCGTCTGAATTCTACTTATTTCCACTACTTATAGAAGTGCCAATCAGTACCTTTGCGTGTATTTGCCATGTCTTGTTATTGTAGCAGAGTCACGTAAAACAAAGCACTACATGGAGTTGCCATTTGCTCAGCCTACAGATTTGGCGCAAAAATGTGGTCAGCTGGTAGAAGTCGGCAAACTAAAGGACACCTGTGTGTTGT
This sequence comes from Cepaea hortensis, assembly GCA_963921405.1. Classification (NCBI taxonomy): domain Eukaryota; kingdom Metazoa; phylum Mollusca; class Gastropoda; order Stylommatophora; family Helicidae; genus Cepaea; species Cepaea hortensis. The sequence continues at coordinate 3,672,310 of OY992883.1, read as the reverse complement.
GAGATGTTGGTGCGCCAAAAGCAAACGTCATTACGGGTTAATGAATGTCTTCCTTTCCATTCACATGAAGAGTTGACACAACGGAATGATGGGAAGCCTTGAAGATGCCTCAGTGTACATCATTAACCCGTTCTTTCATTCATAGTTTGTTGCCTTCTAGCCTATTTATAGAGGGACTCAATGGTGGTGTTTCCTCGTTCCAACCGTGACCCGGAGTCTAGAGACCTATCATGATTATGTTCAGTGTCAGGAGCCAAGCTAGATCCATGGTAGTGAGACACAGGAAGATACTGGAGAGTGCCCAAACCAGGGATCATTAACGTCGTTTATGTTCAGTCGTTCCTTCTCTTACTGGGGTATACATGTGCCTTTAGATTATATTCAATCGTTCCTTCTCTGCTCTGGGTGTAGAGGTGTTTTAAGGTTATGTTCAGCCTGTGCTTCTCTTCTCTGGGTGTACATATGCCTTTGTATTATCTCCAGTCTTTACTTGCCGACCCTGCGAAGCAGAGAGCCAGTTAGAGCCATGGAACATTGACATCCAGTCAGATTTTCTCAGAGAACCAGATAGAGCCATGGGACATTGGTACCCATTCAGACTTTCCCACAGAACCAGATAGAGCAATGGGACATTGGCACCCATTGAGACTTTCCCATAGAACCAGTTAGAGCCTTGGGACATTGAAGTCCTGTCAGACTTTCTCAGAAAACCAGTTAGAGCTATGGAACATAGACAGCCAGTCAGAATTTCTCAGAGAACCAGTTAGCGCCATGAAACAATGACGTCTAGTCAAACTTTCTCATAGAACCAGTTAGCGCCATGGAACAATGACGTCCAGTCAGACTTTCTCGTAGAACCAGTTAGAGCCATAGACCATTCAGACCCATTCAGAATTTCTCAGACCGCTTCCATCTGGTACGTACATCATTGCAATGATGTACAGACCAAAGAGAACCAGAAGAAGAGGCGACCATGTAAAAATTGGACAGATGGAACAATAGAGTCCATGGGAATCTCGACATGTAAATACACAGTCGCTCTGACAAGATGAGATGGTGATGATAAACACGCATCTACATCAATGACTCTCCGCGAGCTTTTCTGCAAGTGTCTACTCTTGTGGACTGAATATTGACCGCGGGTCCAGCCAGCTGTACATGATTATCTGGAGTCTTGCGAAGTGAAGGTAGACCATATCACCTAATGAGTGCCGATGGGAATAAAATTATATGGTTCCAACACTATGAGCCTACTGCGCCTTAGACGTGTCATAAGGTCTTATACTTTATTGACTTAACTACTTAGCAATATTGCTTTTGATCCATTTCAATGTAACAGGATGGGTCGGCACAGAAATGTGCTTATTCATAAAATTGATCCATCCCAGTCGTGTGTTGTACCCACAACCCACGCTCGTAGTGTGGCCACATGCCAACAGAGAGGTTCGGCCAAGTGTGTTTAGTGCTTAGATATGTCTTATTTGCCAGGCTGTCGTGTCCTGTATCGTCCATATTTACCCAGCGCTCTTCTAGCATGTTCTAATGACGTGCTGCTCTCAGCCAGCCCACAAATGTATCCTTGACATTGATATTTGTAGACTCGTGTTTCATTCTCTCCTTACTGCTCCTATTTGAACGTTCCACGTGGGTTTTTGGGACACGTAGAGCAGTTCGGCTTCTTGTCTGCTGTTGCGGCAACTCTCTGTCTTTTTCTTACAGTCCATGCCGTGTGGCGTTGGTGATCATGTCTGTCCACAGCTTGCTGTTTCTTGTGATGTCAGTCTTTTTATAGTCCTAGCAGTTTGGCGTTGGTGATCATGTCTGTCCACAACCTTAAACCTCGTGTACTGACAAGCTTCTTATAGTCTTTTCCAAGTAGCGTTGGTAATCATGTATGTCCACAACCGCCTGCCTCTTGTACTGTCAATCTTCTGATAGTTCATGCAGTTTGGTGTTAGTGATCATTTATGTCAACCGCCTTCAGTTTCTTGCGATGCCAGTCTTCTGATAGTCCATGCAGTGTGGTGTTGTGATCATTTATGTCAACCACCTTCTGTCTCGTGTACTGCCAATCTTCTGATAGTCCATGCAGTATGGTGTTGGTGATCATTTATGAACTAAAAAAGACTGTTAGATTCATACAAGAGACAACATTGCAGTTATAAACATATTTCAGGCGAACGAAAGAAGAAGAAGAAGAAGAAGAATTTATGTCAACCGCCCTCAGTTTCTTGCGATGCCAGTCTTCTTATAGTCCATGCCGTGTGGCGTTGGTGATCATGTCTGCCAACAAGCTTCTGTTTCTTGTGCTGCCAAGCTCCTTATAGTCCATACCGAGATGAGTTGGTGATCGTGTTTGTCAATAGCCCAAGTGTTTTATGATGCCAATCATTTCTGATACCGACGTTCTTACATGCTATGAATGCAAACTGTCAAACATCTTCTGTCTCGGTCTCCCTCTGCCTCTCCTCCCCTCTAGCCTTTCTGTTGTGACGACTTACTCCAGTTTTCCTCCTCTCAAGTCATGCCCAAACAATGTGGACTGTCTTCTTCTGATGTGAGTAACCAGTTCTCTTTGTGAGTTTACTTCTTTCAAGATATCTTCAATGCTCCTTATACCCGATGAGGGTGTTCCATCAATCTTCTATAAAACCACATTTCCGCAGCCTCTACGAAATTCTTCACTTGTCTAATAATTGTCCATGATTTGTTTTCCTACATCAGGATTGGATCAATATAGCTCCTGTCCTCAACTCGATCAACATAGAAAAATTGCAGAAATTATTGTTCACCTCGAGAAATGTGGACTTTGCATAGGATATTCTACATTTCTATGCGTTGAAAATATCTTTAGAATGCAACCGTTTTTCAAAGTATCTTTTTATTAGGGACTGCAGCCCCTGTTTTAGTAGACAAAACCGTAGGCAGGTGAAAACTGCTGTATAAACGATATCAGTATACAACGAGAAGTGTCAAGGATGTGAAACGTGTACAGTGATCTGTTATATGCTAAAACCACGATGAACATGGCGAGTGAAGGAAGCGTCTGGAGGCTGTAGCAAACTGTGTGTGTCTAAGTAAACCAGAAGTATAAGTCAACTCTTGCTTACAGTAAACTACATTTATAAGTCAACTCTTGCTTACAGTAAACTACATTTATAAGTCAACTCTTGCTTACAGTAAACTAATAGTATAAGTCAACTCTTGCTTACAGTAAACTAGAAGTATAAGTCAACTCTTGCTTACAGTAAACTAATAATATAAGTCAACACTTGCTTACAGTAAACTAGAAGTATAAGTCAACTCTTGCTTACAGTAAACTAGAAGTATAAGTCAACTCTTGCTTACAGTAAACTAGAAGTATAAGTCAACTCTTGCTTACAGTAAACTAATAGTATAAGTCAACTCTTGCTTACAGTAAACTAATAGTATAAGTCAACTCTTGCTTACAGTAAACTAATAGTATAAGTCAACTCTTGCTTACAGTAAACTAATAGTATAAGTCAACTCTTGCTTACAGTAAACTAATATTATAAGTCAACTCGTGCTTACAGTAAACTAATAGTATAAGTCAACTCTTGCTTACAGTAAACTAATAGTATAAGTCAACTCTTGCTTACAGTAAACTAATAGTATAAGTCAACTCTTGCTTACAGTAAACTAATAGTATAAGTCAACTCTTGCTTACAGTAAACTAATAGTATAAGTCAACTCTTGCTTACAGTAAACTAATAGTATAAGTCAACTCTTGCTTACAGTAAACTAGAAGTATAAGTCAACTCTAGCTTACAGTAAACTAATAGTATAAGTCAACTCTTGCTTACAGTAAACTAGAAGTATAAGTCAACTCTTGCTTACAGTAAACTAGAAGTATAAGTCAACTCTTGCTTACAGTAAACTAGAAGTATAAATCAACTCTTGCTTACAGTAAACTAGAAGTATAAGTCAACTCTTGCTTACAGTAAACCAGAAGTATAAGTCAACTCTAGCTTACAGTAAACTAGAAGTATAAGTCAACTCTTGCTTACAGTAAACTAGAAGTATAAGTCAACTCTTGCTTATAGTAAACTACAAGTATAAGTCAACTCTTGCTTACAGTAAACTAGAAGTATAAGTCAACTCTTGCTTACAGTAAACTAGAAGTATAAGTCAACTCTTGCTTACAGTAAACTAGAAGTATAAGTCAACTCTTGCTTACAGTAAACTAATAGTATAAGTCAACTCTTGCTTACAGTAAACTAATAGTATAAGTCAACTCTTGCTTACAGTAAACTAGAAGTATAAGTCAACTCTAGCTTACAGTAAACTAATAGTATAAGTCAACTCTTGCTTACAGTAAACTAGAAGTATAAGTCAACTCTTGCTTACAGTAAACTAGAAGTATAAGTCAACTCTTGCTTACAGTAAACTAGAAGTATAAATCAACTCTTGCTTACAGTAAACTAGAAGTATAAGTCAACTCTTGCTTACAGTAAACCAGAAGTATAAGTCAACTCTAGCTTACAGTAAACTAGAAGTATAAGTCAACTCTTGCTTACAGTAAACTAGAAGTATAAGTCAACTCTTGCTTATAGTAAACTACAAGTATAAGTCAACTCTTGCTTACAGTAAACTAGAAGTATAAGTCAACTCTTGCTTACAGTAAACTAGAAGTATAAGTCAACTCTTGCTTACAGTAAACTAGAAGTATAAGTCAACTCTTGCTTACAGTAAACTAGAAGTATAAGTCAACTCTTGCTTACAGTAAACTAGAAGTATAAGTCAACTCTTGCTTACAGTAAATTAGAAGTAAAAGTCAACTCTTGCTTACAGTAAACTAGAAGTATAAGTCAACTCTTGCTTACAGTAAACTACATTTATAAGTCAACTCTTGCTTACAGTAAACTAGAAGTATAAGTCAACTCTTGCTTACAGTAAACTAGAAGTATAATCAACTCTTGCTTACAGTAAACTAGAAGTATAAGTCAACTCTTGCTTACAGTAAATTAGAAGTATAAGTCAACTCTTGCTTACAGTAAACTAGAAGTATAAGTCAACTCTTGCTTACAGTAAACCAGAAGTATAAGTCAACTCTTGCTTACAGTAAACTAGAAGTATAAGTCAACTCTTGCTTACAGTAAACTAGAAGTATAAGTCAACTCTTGTTACAGTAAACCAGAAGTATAAGACAACTCTTGCTTACAGTAAACTAGAAGTATAAGTCAACTCTTGTTACAGTAAACCAGAAGTATAAGTCAACTCTTGCTTACAATCAACTAGAAGTATAAGTCAACTCTTGTTACAGTAAACTAGAAGTATAAGTCAACTCTTGCTTACAGTAAACTAATAATATAAGTCAACTCTTGCTTACAGTAAATTAGAAGTATAAGTCAACTCTTGCTTACAGTAAACTAGAAGTATAAGTCAACTCTTGCTTACAGTAAACTAGAAGTATAAGTCAACTCTTGCTTACAGTAAACTAATAGTATAAGTCAACTCTTGCTTACAGTAAACTAATAGTATAAGTCAACTCTTGCTTACAGTAAACTAATAGTATAAGTCAACTCTTGCTTACAGTAAACTAATAGTATAAGTCAACTCTTGCTTACAGTAAACTAATATTATAAGTCAACTCTTGCTTACAGTAAACTAATAGTATAAGTCAACTCTTGCTTACAGTAAACTAATAGTATAAGTCAACTCTTGCTTACAGTAAACTAATAGTATAAGTCAACTCTTGCTTACAGTAAACTAATAGTATAAGTCAACTCTTGCTTACAGTAAACTAATAGTATAAGTCAACTCTTGCTTACAGTAAACTAATAGTATAAGTCAACTCTTGCTTACAGTAAACTAATAGTATAAGTCAACTCTTGCTTACAGTAAACTAGAAGTATAAGTCAACTCTTGCTTACAGTAAACTAGAAGTATAAGTCAACTCTTGCTTACAGTAAACTAGAAGTATAAGTCAACTCTTGCTTACAGTAAACTAGAAGTATAAGTTAACTCTTGCTTACAGTAAACCAGAAGTATAAGTCAACTCTTGCTTACAGTAAACTAGAAGTATAAGTCAACTCTTGCTTACAGTAAACTAGAAGTATAAGTCAACTCTTGCTTATAGTAAACTACAAGTATAAGTCAACTCTTGCTTACAGTAAACTAGAAGTATAAGTCAACTCTTGCTTACAGTAAACTAGAAGTATAAGACAACTCTTGCTTACAGTAAACTAGAAGTATAAGTCAACTCTTGCTTACAGTAAACTAATAGTATAAGTCAACTCTTGCTTACAGTAAACTAATAGTATAAGTCAACTCTTGCTTACAGTAAACTAATAGTATAAGTCAACTCTTGCTTACAGTAAACTAATAGTATAAGTCAACTCTTGCTTACAGTAAACTAATAGTATAAGTCAACTCTTGCTTACAGTAAACTAGAAGTATAAGTCAACTCTTGCTTACAGTAAACTAATAGCATAAGTCAACTCTTGCTTACAGTAAACTAGAAGTATAAGTCAACTCTTGCTTACAGTAAACTAGAAGTATAAGTCAACTCTTGCTTACAGTAAACTAGAAGTATAAATCAACTCTTGCTTACAGTAAACTAGAAGTATAAGTCAACTCTTGCTTACAGTAAACCAGAAGTATAAGTCAACTCTAGCTTACAGTAAACTAGAAGTATAAGTCAACTCTTGCTTACAGTAAACTACAAGTATAAGTCAACTCTTGCTTACAGTAAACTACAAGTATAAGTCAACTCTTGCTTACAGTAAACTAGAAGTATAAGTCAACTCTTGCTTACAGTAAACTAGAAGTATAAGTCAACTCTTGCTTACAGTAAACTAGAAGTATAAGTCAACTCTTGCTTACAGTAAACTAGAAGTATAAGTCAACTCTTGCTTACAGTAAACTAGAAGTATAAGTCAACTCTTGCTTACAGTAAATTAGAAGTAAAAGTCAACTCTTGCTTACAGTAAACTAGAAGTATAAGTCAACTCTTGCTTACAGTAAACTAGAAGTATAAGTCAACTCTTGCTTACAGTAAACTAGAAGTATAAGTCAACTCTTGCTTACAGTAAATTAGAAGTAAAAGTCAACTCTTGCTTACAGTAAACTACATTTATAAGTCAACTCTTGCTTACAGTAAACTAGAAGTATAAGTCAACTCTTGCTTACAGTAAACTAGAAGTATAATCAACTCTTGCTTACAGTAAACTAGAAGTATAAGTCAACTCTTGCTTACAGTAAATTAGAAGTATAAGTCAACTCTTGCTTACAGTAAACTAGAAGTATAAGTCAACTCTTGCTTACAATCAACTAGAAGTATAAGTCAACTCTTGTTACAGTAAACTAGAAGTATAAGTCAACTCTTGCTTACAGTAAACTAATAATATAAGTCAACTCTTGCTTACAGTAAATTAGAAGTATAAGTCAACTCTTGCTTACAGTAAACTAGAAGTATAAGTCAACTCTTGCTTACAGTAAACTAGAAGTATAAGTCAACTCTTGCTTACAGTAAACTAATAGTATAAGTCAACTCTTGCTTACAGTAAACTAATAGTATAAGTCAACTCTTGCTTACAGTAAACTAATAGTATAAGTCAACTCTTGCTTACAGTAAACTAATAGTATAAGTCAACTCTTGCTTACAGTAAACTAATATTATAAGTCAACTCTTGCTTACAGTAAACTAATAGTATAAGTCAACTCTTGCTTACAGTAAACTAATAGTATAAGTCAACTCTTGCTTACAGTAAACTAATAGTATAAGTCAACTCTTGCTTACAGTAAACTAATAGTATAAGTCAACTCTTGCTTACAGTAAACTAATAGTATAAGTCAACTCTTGCTTACAGTAAACTAATAGTATAAGTCAACTCTTGCTTACAGTAAACTAATAGTATAAGTCAACTCTTGCTTACAGTAAACTAGAAGTATAAGTCAACTCTTGCTTACAGTAAACTAGAAGTATAAGTCAACTCTTGCTTACAGTAAACTAGAAGTATAAGTCAACTCTTGCTTACAGTAAACTAGAAGTATAAGTCAACTCTTGCTTACAGTAAACCAGAAGTATAAGTCAACTCTTGCTTACAGTAAACTAGAAGTATAAGTCAACTCTTGCTTACAGTAAACTAGAAGTATAAGTCAACTCTTGCTTATAGTAAACTACAAGTATAAGTCAACTCTTGCTTACAGTAAACTAGAAGTATAAGTCAACTCTTGCTTACAGTAAACTAGAAGTATAAGACAACTCTTGCTTACAGTAAACTAGAAGTATAAGTCAACTCTTGCTTACAGTAAACTAGAAGTAAAAGTCAACTCTTGCTTACAGTAAACTAGAAGTATAAGTCAACTCTTGCTTACAGTAAACTACATTTATAAGTCAACTCTTGCTTACAGTAAACTAGAAGTATAAGTCAACTCTTGCTTACAGTAAACTAGAAGTATAAGTCAACTCTTGCTTACAGTAAACCAGAAGTATAAGTCAAGTCTTGCTTACAGTAAACTAGAAGTATAAGTCAACTCTTGCTTACAGTAAACCAGAAGTATAAGTCAACTCTTGCTTACAGTAAACTAGAAGTATAAGTCAACTCTTGCTTACAGTAAACTAGAAGTATAAGTCAACTCTTGCTTACAGTAAACTACAAGTATAAGTCAACTCTTGCTTACAGTAAACTAGAAGTATAAGTCAACTCTTGCTTACAGTAAACTAGAAGTATAAGTCAACTCTTGCTTACAGTAAACTGCAAGTATAATCAACTCTTGCTTACAGTAAACTAGAAGTATAAGTCAACTCTTGCTTACAGTAAATTAGAAGTATAAGTCAACTCTTGCTTACAGTAAACTAGAAGTATAAGTCAACTCTTGCTTACAGTAAACTGCAAGTATAATCAACTCTTGCTTACAGTAAACTAGAAGTATAAGTCAACTCTTGCTTACAGTAAATTAGAAGTATAAGTCAACTCTTGCTTACAGTAAACTAGAAGTATAAGTCAACTCTTGCTTACAGTAAACTACAAGTATAAGTCAACTCTTGTTACAGTAAACTAGAAGTATAAGTCAACTCTTGCTTACAGTAAACTAGAAGTATAAGTCAACTCTTGCTTACAGTAAACTAAAACTATTGCTTACAATCAACTAGTAGGCAGGTAAGTAGGCAGGCAGGTAGGTAGGTAGGTAGGCAGGCAGGCAGGTATGTAGGCAGGCAGGTAGGTAGGTAGGTAGGTAAGCAGGTAGGCAGGTAGGTAGGTATGCAGGTAGGCAGGTAGTTAGGTAGGTAGGTAGGTAGGCAGACAGGCAGGCAGGTAGGTAGGTAGGTAGGTAGGTAAGTAGGTAGGCAGGCAGGCAGGTAAGTAGGTAGGTAGGTAGGCAGGTAGGCAGGCAGGTAGGCAAGTAGGTAGTTAGGTAGGTAGGTAGGTAGTAAGGTAGGTAGGTAGTTAGGTAGGTAGGTAGGTAGTTAGGTAGGCAGGTAGGTAGGTAGTTAGGTAGGTAGGTAGGCAGGCAGGCAGGCAGGCAGGCATCATTAATGGACGGGAGCAGCTCAGACCTAGATTGGATGTACCAGAATAGATCTGCCAGCCAAACAGACTAGTAGGCTCACCAACCAATACGCACCTGGCACAGTTCGGCTCTGTAAGCTGAAGCACCAATGTACACTCCCGGAGTGCTGGGGTGTTGTCAGAAGAGAAATTAATAATTGTTTCATTTTCTCTCTGTCTCTCTGCGTTTCTCTATCTCTCTATTTCTCGCTAACTCTATCACTCTATATCTCTGTCTCTCTCTATATCTCTTTGTCTCTATCTCTCTGTCTCTCTACATCTCTCTGACTCTCTATCTGTCTCTCTCTCTCTCTATCCCTCTCTGATATATGCACACACATAATGTCTCATACCATCTCCTTATAAGGAAGTATCGTTTAGCAACAGTAGATCCTAGATTCACATCAATCTTTTGTTTACTCAAGACAACCCTGTTCAAACTCTTTGCTTGTCCTTTCTTCTATTTGCAGTTCTATACAAACACCACACAGGTCCCAGGTACAGCCTGTTCAGGCGTCGAGTTTGCCTTCATTATGTCCCTGGAGATGCAGCGTCAGCACACAAGGATACTTACACTGGAGGATGTGCAGCAAGGTATAAAGATGTTACAGTCATTGTTCTTCTGCTCAACTCCTTCAGCTGCTAGCTTCTCTCTTCTAGATGCAATATCCCATCTTGTCTCCCGGTAATCTCTCACCAATCTGCAACATTCACTTCCAGTTGACCTAGCACCACAAATCCCTCCATCAGTTTCTCTACATCCTCTTGGTCAAGCATTTACATTTGCGTTGCCTTTATTTTCATCACAGTCCCCTCGTCTCCATCTACTCTGTCTTCGAAGCCGATTTTCTTCTGTCAAATCTTATCCCCATTTGAAAGATAGAGAGCATCCGCTGGATCTTTTCCCCAGGGCAAGCTGGTGTGGTAGGGACTAGTTTGCGCATAGTGATGTGTTGGGAGACGAGATCTAGTAATTTATGTTTTCCCCAGGGCAAGCTGGTGTTTTGGGGACGAGTTTGATCATGCTGAAGTGTTGGGAGATGAGATCTAGAATTTGATGTTTTCTCCTGAGCAAGCCTGTGCGTTGGGGACGAGTTTGCGCATAGTGATGTGTTGGTTGACGAGATCTAGTATTTTATGTTGTCCCCAGGGCATGCAAGTGTGGTGGAGACGAGCTTCTAGTATTTTATCCTTACTATTACCTGTTATATCTGTCCCAGTTTACACAGCTATAACTGTATGGTGTCAGATCTTAAAATGTGCCCAGGTGACCAGAATTAAATAAACAATCCGGAATCCTTGCGAATGTGTCTGTGATGTGACATCAGAAGAAGGAGGAGGAGGCGGAGGGGTGGAGAAGGAGGAGGAAAATGAAAATAAATAGGAAGGGTGATAACATCTGCAGGAATAGCAAGCGAAGGAGAAGAAGAAAAGGAGAAAGAGAAGCAAAAAGAATTTCCCCCCCCCCCCCTACAAAGATAGGTGATGGAGGAGGAGGAGGAGCAGTGGCATACATAGAAAGAGCAAGAAAGAAGAAGAAGAAGAAGAAGAAGAAGAAGAAGGAAGAAGAAGAAGAAGAAGAAGAAGAAGAAGAAGAAGAAGAAGAAGAAGATTTAGAAGAAGAAGATTTAGAAGAAGGAGAAGAAGAAGAAGAAAGAGAAGAAGAAGAAGAAGAAGAAGAAGAAGAAGAAGAAGAAAAAGAAGAAGAAGAAGAAGAAGAAGAAGAAGAAGAAGAAGAAGAAGAAGAGGAAGAAGCAGAAGCAGAAGAAGAAGAAGAAGAAGAAGAAGAAGAAGAAGAAGAAGAAGAAGAAAGAAGAAGAAGAAGAAGAAGAAGAAGAAGAAGAAGAAGAAGAAGAAGAAGAAGAAGAAGAAGAAGAAGAAGAAGAAGAAGAAGAAGAAGAAGATTTAGAAGAAGATTTAGAAGAAGAAGAAGGAGAAGAAGAAGAAGAAGAAGAAGAAGAAGAAGAAGAAGAAGAAGAAGAAGAAGAAGAAGAAGAAGAAGAAGAAGAAAAGAAGAAGAAGAAGAAGAAGAAGAAGAAGAAGAAGAAGATTTAGAAGAAGAAAATTTAGAAGAAGAAGAAGGAAGAAGAAGGAGAAGAAGAAGGAGAAGAAGAAGAAGAAGAAGAAAGAAGAAGAAGAAGAAGAAGAAGAAGAAGAAGAAGAAGAAGAAGAAGAAGAAGAAGAAGAAGAAGAAGAAGAAGAAGAAGAAGAAGAAGAAAAAGAAGAAGAAGAAGTAGAAGAAGAAGAAGAAGAAGAAGAAGAAGAAGAAGAAGAAGAAGAAGAAGAAGAAGAAGAAGAAGAAGAAGAAGAAGAAGAAGAAGAAGAAGAAGAAGAAGAAGAAGAAGATTTAGAAGAAGAAGATTTAGAAGAAGGAGAAGGAGAAGAAGAAGAAGAAGAAGAAGGAAGAAGAAGAAGAAGAAGAAGAAGAAGAAGAAGAAGAAGAAGAAGAAGAAGAAGAAGAAGAAGAAGAAGAAGAAGAAGAAGAAGAAGAAGCAGAGAAGCAGAAGAAGAAGAAGAAGAAGAGAAGAAGAAGAAGAAGAAGAAGAAATGAAGAAGAAGAAGAAGAAGAAGAAGATTTAGAAGGAAGAAGAAGAAGAAGAAGAAGAAGAAGAAGAAGAAGAAGAAGAAGAAGAAGAAGAAGAAGAAGAAGAAGAAGAAGAAGAAGAAGAAGAAGAAGAAGAAGAAGCCAATCCCCCGTGTCAATCGTCAGTATTTAGTTTGTGTCTAATGAAACGCAGGCGTAAAAGAAGCCCATTCAAGATTTGTTAGTCATACGGAGAGAATTCAAGATCACGGAGGAATAGCATGTTTGTCTATGCTGTCGTTGACGCTGCGGTCTATTCAACTGTGTTTGCACTGCACCGTTTGAATAGCTCAACGTATGTTACAGTATCTGTGCTCCACACGTATAGAAAGTGAAGAGGGGGGCGGTGGCAATACGGGAGGGAGGACGGAGAGTGAGAGAACGATCCAGCACAGAACAGGCATTTCAGAATGTTGTAAAACACATCATGGGGAATTATGTGGAGACTGTGTATATGTCGTTTGATAGAAAAATAAAGAAAACCACTGTAGACGATAGAAAGAACAGTAAAGAAATATTGAAATAACGTTAATCCACAAAGAGACCTTAGAAGAAGACAGTCCACATTTTTTTTCAGCATGTCTTAACGAGGGTAAAGCTGGATTATGTCGTCACAACAGGAATGTTAAAAGGGGGGGGGGGAGTACCAAGAGAGAAGATGTTGGAGAACCTGACTTCGGGGCTCGGAGGAACATCAGTATTAGAAATAATTGGCAGCACATGAGACAGAAGGCTGTGGACAGACATGATCACCAACACCACACGGCATGGACTATAAGAAGATTGGCATTATACAAGACAGAAGGCTGTGGACAGACATGATCACCGACGCCACACGGCGTGGACTATAAGAAGATTGGCATTATACAAGACAGAAGGCTGTGGACAGACATGATCACCAACACCACACGGCATGGACTATAAGAAGATTGGCAGTACACGAGACAGAAGGCTGTGGACATACATGATCACCAACACCACACGGCATGGACTATAAGAAGATTGGCAGTACACGAGACAGGAGGCTGTGGACAGACATGATCACCAACACCACACGGCATGGACTATAAGAAGATTGGCAGTACAGGAGACAGAAGGCTGTGGACAGACATGATCACCGACGCCACACGGCGTGGACTATAAGAAGAGGAAGAGTACGCATAACTGAATACCTATTGGTCTTTGAAAGTAAGTGTCAACCACCATCTATCTTTTGCACCTGGATGCGTGCCAAGTGGTCCTCTACTACTTACTGCACACGTTTAAGTATAGGCTAGTTGCTGTATTTCCGTCACGTCACCTACTGAGTGACGACAGATCAAACATTATGTGACTAGCATCTCTCATGGCACATAATGTCGCCAATATAACGCTAGGTTACATAATAGCAAAGCTATGCTTTCAAGTACCATCTTCACCAATTAGTGGCTGTCCCTGTGCCAACATGTCACCCAACATCATCAATCAGTGGCTGTCCCTGTGCCAACATGTCACCCTACATGTCACCCAACATGTCATTCAAAATGTCACCCAACATGTCACCCTACATGTCACGCAACATGTCATCCAACATGTCACCCAACATGTCACCCTACATGTCACGCTACATGTCACCCAACATGTCACCCTACATGTCACCCAACATGTCACCCAACATCATCAATCAGTGGCTGTCCCTGTGCCAACATGTCACCCAACATGTCACCCAACTTGTCACCCAACTTGTCACCCAACATCATCAATCAGTGGCTGTCCCTGTGCCAACATGTCACCCAACATCATCAGTCAGTGGTTGTCCCTGTGTCAACATGTCACCTAACATCGATCAGTGACTGTCCCTGTGCCAAAATGTCACGCAACATCATCAATCACTCGCTGTCCCTGTGCCAACATGTCACCCAACATGTCACCCAACATCATCAATCAGTGGTTGTCTCTGTGCCAACATGTCACCCAACATGTCACCCTACATGTCACCCAACATGTCACCCAACATCATCAATCAGTGGCTGTCCCTGTGCCAACATGTCACCCAACATGTCACCCAACATGTCACCCAACATGTCACCCAACTTGTCACCCAACATCATCAATCAGTGGCTGTCCCTGTGCCAACATGTCACCCAACATCATCAGTCAGTGGTTGTCCCTGTGTCAACATGTCACCTAACATCGATCAGTGACTGTCCCTGTGCCAAAATGTCACGCAACATCATCAATCACTCGCTGTCCCTGTGCCAACATGTCACCCAACATGTCACCCAACATCATCAATCAGTGGTTGTCTCTGTGCCAACATGTCACCCAACATCATCAATCAGTGGTTGTCTCTGTGCCAACATGTCACCCAACATCATCAATCAGTGGTTGTCTCTGTGCCAACATGTCACCCAACATCATCAATCAGTGGTTGTCTCTGTGCCAACATGTCACCCAACATCATCAATCAGTGGTTGTCTCTGTGCCAGCATGTCACCCAACATCATCAATCAGTGGTTGTCCCTGTGCCAACATGTCATCCAACATGTCATCAAACATGTCATCTAACATGTCACCCTACATGTCACCCAACATGTCACCCAACATGTCACACTACATGTCACCCAACATTTCATCCAACATGTCACCCAACATGTCACCCTACATGTCACCCAACATGCCATCCAACATGTCACCCTATATGTCACGATACATGTCACCCAACATGTCACCCTACATGTCACCCAACATGTCACCCAACATCATCAATCAGTGGCTGTCCCTGTGCCAACATGTCACGCAACATCATCAATCAGTAGCTGTCCCTGTGCCAACATGTCACCCAACATCATCAATCAATGGCTGTCCCTGTGCCAACATGTCACCCAACATCATCAATCAATGGCTGTCCCTGTGCCAACATGTCACCCAACATCATCAATCAATGGCTGTCCCTGTGCCAAATTGTCACCCAACATGTCACCCAACATCATCAATCAGTGGTTGTCTCTGTGTCAGCATGTCACCCAACATGTCACCCAACATGTCACCCAACATGTCACCCAACATGTCACCCAACATGTCACCCAACATGTCACCCAACATGTCACCCAACATCATCAATCAGTGGTTGTCTCTGTGCCTGCATGTCACCCAATATGTCACCCAACATCATCAATCAGTGGTTGTCTCTGTGCCAGCAAGTCACCCAACATGTCACCCAACATGTCACCCAACATGTCACCCAACTTGTCACCCAACATCATCAATCAGTGGCTATCCCTGTGCCAACATGTGACCCAAAATCATCAGTCAGTGGCTGTCCCTGTGACAACATGTCACCCAACATCAATCAGTGACTGTCCCTGTGCCAAAATGTCACGCAACATCATCAATCACTCGCTGTCCCTTTGCCAACATGTCACCCAACATGTCACCCAACATCATCAATCAGTGGTTGTCTCTGTGCTAGCATGTCACCCAACATGTCACCCAACATGTCACCCAACATGTCACCCAACATGTCACCCAACATGTCATCCAACATCATCAATCAGTAGTTGTCTATGTGCCGTCATGTCACCCAGCATGTCACCCAACATCATCAATCAGTGGTTGTCTCTGTGTCAGCATGTCACCCAACATGTCACCCAAAATGTCACCCAACATCATCAATCAATGGTTGTCTCTGTGCCAGCATGTCACCCAACATGTCACCCAACATCATCAATCAGTGGTTGTCTCTGTGCCAACATGTCACCCAACATCATCAATCAGTGGTTGTCTCTGTGCCAGCATGTCACCCAACATGTCACCCAACATCATCAATCACTCGCTGTCCCTGTGCCAACATGTCACCCAACATCATCAATCAGTGGCTGTCCCTGTGCCAACATGTCACCCAACATCATCAATCACTCGCTGTCCCTGTGCCAACATGTCACCCAACATGTCACCCAACATCATCAATCACTCGCTGTCCATGTGCCAACATGTCACCCAACATGTCACCCAACATCATCAATCACTCGCTGTCCCTGTGCCAACATGTCACCCAACATCATCAGTCAGTAGCCGTCCCTGTGCCAACATGTCACCCAACAAGTAACCCAACATCATCAGTCAGTAGCCGTCCCTGTGCCAACATGTCTGGTTGTGTGCTTAGATGAAACATGTTGACAATTTAACGTTGTAAACCTGAGGACTAAAATGACCAGCCCGGCTGTCTGCTTAGATCAGTGGTTCTCAACCTTTTTTGGCCAGTGCCCACCTCCACCATATTTTTAGGACGTCATTCCCCCCTCACCATATTTTTAGAACGTCATTTCCCCCCCCCCCCCCTTTTTCGTATTTCCTCCCTTAAAATTTCCTCCTGTCCTTACACAGTATACGTAATAATTGAAGCTAAATTTAATAGCACATACTAAAACAAGTCTAGACGTCCACATAAAATGTGATTTTTGGGTCTACTTACCTTATAAAATGAATTTTAGAAGGATGAGACGTACAGAACCGTAAAGTATGAAGGGAAAAACAAGATCAAGTAATCGGTTCTTGTATTAACACGATCTTGAAATAATCTTCATTCCCCCCCCCCCTGGAAACCCCAAAATGCCCCCCTGGGGGGGGGGGGAGTCCCCACCGGTTGAGAACCACTGGCTTAGATGAAATATGACCCTGTTACATTCTAACATGTCTTTCTGTCTATGTGAAGTTCCAGTACCCTTCTTTCACTCAACGCTGGTTTCTGAGCTTGGAGAGGGTAGGACAATTATGCGATTAATATTGTACTCCGGAACTGGGGTTAGGGAACAGTCTCTCCCAAGACCTCACTCTGACCTCACTCATACCTCAGTCCGACCTCACTATTATCTAACTTCTATCTCACTCCTTCCTCACTCCGACCTCATTCCAACTCACCCCAATCTCACTCCTGCCTCACTCCGACCTCACTTTGACCTCATTCCGACCTCACTCAGACCTCACTCCAATGTCACTATGACCTCACTCTGAACTTACTCTGACCTCACTCTGACTTCACTCCGACCTCACTCCGACAGATGCAAGCCCACTTCAGACGACCTGAACCTCAAGGCGAGGGACTGAAGAGAGACAAACTCTGCATCCACTGCATAGTGAAATTATAAAGGTGAAGGGCAGCAGGTTAAAAAGAGGACGGTCGTGGATGTGTCAAGCCGAAGACATTCTTCAACAGGTGTGTTCACTTGAGGACGTAGAACCTGGCGAGGAGTGGGTACAAGTGCCAACAGATTTCTGCACGTCCTTTTCAGTTTGCATCCAACTAGATAGAAAATGCAGACATGAAAATCCGGCAGCTGTGGAGGCGGAAGTACAAGCGTTGATTTTCGAGAATTCGCTAGACGGTGATGTCATTTACACAGATGGGTCGGTCGTCCGACATGTGAGAAGCTCATGGGCCTTTACGGCTCAGGCCGGAGGGAGAATTGTGAAGGAGGACTCTGGTGCTTTCACTGAAACCACAAGTAGCCTGACTATGGAAGTCATGGCAGTAAGTAAAGCAATAACATGGCTCGAGACACAGACATTCACTTGGGCTTGTTTCCTTGGCGACTCAATGAACATGCTCAAGAGGATAAAGATGGGGGGGGGGGGGGGGATCCGAAGAGAATGGTTGCTGTCTCTGGAGCGGTCTCGGCTGGCAAAGATTAGTTTCATCTTCATGCGGGAGTACAAGGAAATGAGCGGGCTGACAAGCTCGCAGGTAACGCTACTGTGGAGGGCGGATGCGGCATGGACCAGGCTGACATTCTGAATGCTCTACGAGAATTAAGACTTTTGCGAGAACCAAGTGATGACTCCGGTTAGCGGGGTAGGAGTATCCCCTATCAAAGGAGATGTAAGACGCCTCCTTTCCTCCGTTAGTCTACGGGACACCCTTGGGCAAGGTGGAGTACCCGTTTAGCCCCCCGATCAGGGTTACGTGAAGCCATGGAAGCAGGTGGTGGATGGAGTGTGAGAGCAGCCGACAGATTGTTGTTGGTTATGGTCTTGCACTCTGCGGCGATAGGCAGATGATCTCATCAGTAGAGACAATGGCTATGGCCACCGACTAGTACAGTCACTGCCCAGAAGGAAAGCAACGGCAAACTACCTTCTGCAAAACTTGCCAAGAAACCATAACAACCATGAAAGAAAACATAATAAGAAAGAGATCTGGTGGCGAGACCCCCAGGCCAGGCAGATCAGATAACACTGGGGAAGAGTGTGACGCAGAGACCAGTACTAGTAATCGTGATGACGGAGTTAATCCTGACTGTGTTACCAAGGAAATCCCCTGTGTCAGACTAAGAAACAGAGTGAGAATGGCAACGTGGAATGTGAGAAGTTTGTATGAAGGAAAGCTTAAAGTAGTGTGTGATGAGATTGAGAGGTTAAACATTCACATTTTAGGAATTAGTGAACATCGCTGGAGCGGCAAGGGACATTTTACAACTGAAAATGGAAGTATTTTCATTTATTCTGGTAGAGATGTCGGAGGCCAGAGTGGAGTGGCATTTTGTTTAGATAAGACAACTGCAAAAGCTTTAATGGGATATAATCCAGTTAGTGATAGAATCCTCACTATTAGACTTAAAGGCCGTCCAAAAAAACACAACTCTCATACAGATATATGCACCTACTTCAACAGCAGAGGAGGACGAAATTGAAGATTTTTACAACACACTACAAGACACATTCAATAAGATTGGTCATAATGATATAGCAATAATAATGGGAGATTTTAATGCTAAAGTAGGTGCAGGAAGAGCTGAAAATGAGAGACACGTTTTAGGAAAATTTGGATTAGGAAATAGAAATGATGCAACTGACAAATTAGTTGAATTTTGCACAGAAAATGAGTTAACGATAGCCAACACACTTTTTAAACAACATCCAAGAAGACTCTTCACATGGAAGTCTCCAGACAGTTTTACCAAAAAATCAGATAGATTATATTTTAATACAAAGAAGATGGAGATCAAGCATAACATCTGCAAAAACCCTACGAAGTGCAGACTGTGATACAGATCATCAGTTATTAGAAGCAGATCTGAAATTAAAACTCAAAAAGCTTACCCGAGGACCAAGGCCACTTCGTTTTGATTTCACAAAAATACCGGACGCATACAACATAGAAGTTAGGAATCGCTTTGGGGTCTTGATGTCTGTACAAGAAGAAATGACACCTGATGAACTGGCAGTTCAAGCTAGAGATATCTTGATAACTGCAGCCAAAGATTTCATTCCGACCAAGAAAAAGCAACTTAAGCCATGGATTACATCAGACACGTTAGAATTAATAAAACAACGAAGGGAGCTGAAACAGAAAGAAGATGAATCCGATAGCAGGGTGAAGTATAAATCTTTAACTCGAGAAATAAGAAAGAACACAAGAAAGGACAAAAATTAATATAAAAAAAGATTGCTGTACCAGAATAGAGCAATATCATAAGGCTGGAAGAGATTATGAAATGTTCTCCCACATTAATGGGAGAAAATTGGAGGTGGTGGAAAATTTTGAATATCTTGGGTCATTGATTACGAATAATAGTGACGCAATGAAAGAAATTAAACGGCGACTATCCATTGCTCTTCAAAGACTAAAACAGATGAATAAATTATGGTGTGGGACAGACAGAACTACAAAAATTAGATTTTTAAGGGCATGCATCTTTCCCATTGCAACATACGCCTGTGAGACATGGACACTTACTAAACAAGCTGAACAGCGCATACATGCCTTTGAATATAAATGTTATAGACGAGTTCTAAGAATATCTTGGGTAAAGAAAAGAACAAATGCATCCATAATTCAAGAGTTGAATATTGAGGAGGGATGGCTATTAAAGACGATAAAACAAAGAAAATTGAAGTATTTTGGTCACTTGAAACGTCACGACAGTTTGGAGAGAACAATAATGGAAGGGTATATGCCTGGGAAGAGAGGAAGAGGAAGGCCAAAGAGAAGATGGGTGCAGGATGTGGCGGATGATCTCCAGATGGGTGTATCAGATGCGGGACATCTTGCTTGTGATCGAGAAGTTTTCCGGAAGGTTGTTATGGGAGCGAGGTTCTGCAAAGGACATGCTACTGAATGAATGAATGAATGAAGTGATGACTGTGAATCTACAACCATGGTCAGATTGCGAGAACAGCAAATTAAAAGAGGGGTGGCCAAACAAGAACACTACGCAGGAAGCCAAAGAAAACTGATAAACCAACACAGAACTGGTGTCGTTAGCCGCTACACGCTGCGGGATTTGCTGAGGAGGGTATCCGAGCACTTATGGACTGAGTGGTTCGATGTGCAATGAGGATGATCTGTCGACTAACTAACTAACTAACTAACTAACTAACTAAACTAACTAACTAACTAAACTAACTAACTAACTAACTAACTAACTAACTAAACTAACTAACTAACTAAACTAACTAACTAACTAACTAACTAACTAACTAACTAAACTAACTAACTAACTAACTAACTAAACTAACTAACTAACTAACTAACTAAACTAACTAACTAACTAACTAACTAACTAAACTAACTAACTAACTAACTAACTAAACTAAACTAACTAACTAACTAACTAACTAACTAACTAACTAACTAACTAAACTAACTAACTAACTAACTAACTAACTAACTAACTAACTAACTAACTAAACTAACTAACTAACTAACTAACTAACTGAAGAGAGACAACTAAGTCTTTGAGACGATTCACAAATATCAACAAGTACAAATAACAGCAACAACAACTACAACAAGAGAGACAACTAAGTCTTTGAGACGATTCATAAACATCAACACCAACAAGTACAACAACATTTGACTCCCCCATGGTATTAAACAGACTGTAACATTACGGTGGGCACCACACACCGAGGCCACGGTCATACAGATAAGAGAAGTCACGGCTGCAGCAGCATATAACGATAGGAAATTAAATAACAGTTAGGTCTGTGTAACTGCTGCAGCAGCATATAACGATAGGAGATTAAATAACAGTTAGGTCTGTGTAATTCCTGCAGGAGTCTTTAACTGTTTTTAATGTCATACAGATGGTGAATTCTCACAGACTGCAATCTCATAGTGGGTGTGTCCACACCGAGTAAGTTGCTAACAATCTAGGAGAGTCATGGTACTGTCTGGATTGATGGGTAATGATGAGCACATACATAAGATAGTAATAATTGTTTAGTTGTGAAACAATAGAGGAGAATGATTGAGTGGGCTGTGGTGCGACATTGGCTGTCATGTGGGTCACGTGAAATGGAGATGTCCAATGACTCGAAGCTTCACACTTATGTAAACTACACAATAGAGACAGACATATAGGGTGGTTCGTATCCCTCGTGTCGTCAGATAAAACACCAAAGGCAATATTCCATTTAAAGATGCCATCGAGATAGTAAAGATGGGGGTATACTGCCTGACAGGGACTGTGGATGATCTAAGCACCTCTGGCCCACATGATATGAGATAAGCACAGCAATGATAATTGTTATAATATGCGATATTCAGACGTATCCAACGGCTTCTCTCTTGCTATGTATAAAGCAAGCTATTCAAGAATCATACAAATATGTGAGACAGGAACATCGTAGATGACTGGTAAACTGTGGATAGAGTTCATCATAGTTTCTCTCTCTACTTAGCATCAATACCTAGAACTGTCAGGGAAATTCAATGTGCTGTAAATGTGGCCTGTATACAGTGTGCATCTGATTGTGTGTCAGAATGTGCGCCATGCTTATTTGTAATGCTTGCATTAGTTCACAGTGAAGAAAGTAGAACATGGCAGCTGGCAGAACGGTTTGCACAAACATCGGCTGGGCTATTGCTGTTGACAAGGTTAAAGTGAAACTGGAAATACTACTACTACTACTACTACTACTACTACTACTACTACTACTACTACTACTACTACTACTACTACTACTACTACTACTACTACTAGTTACTACTACTACTACTACTACTACTACTAGTTACTACTACTACTACTACTACTACTACTACTACTACTACTACTACTACTACTACTAGTAGTTACTACTACTACTACTACTACTACTACTACTACTACTACTACTACTACTACTACTACTACTACTACTACTACTACTACTACTACTACTACTGTGTCATTTCACTCGATCACCGGAGTTGTGGATCAGCTCCTTGTTCCTGTCATATTGTTCCTTGTTCCTGTTCATATAATCGCAAACTATTCGAACACTATCTCAGTACGGATTACCTTCCTCCTTAATAATAGAGATAATAATAGTAATAACAAAACCCTAGTATAACAACCAGTCCCCTTTTTGTAGGCCAGTATATTCCACATGGCTAATAACAAGTGTCAGAACATTATCTAATATTACTGTGTCGTGTAGTTTTGATGTTCGCAGTTTGCCCATGCCTTTATAATGCATATCTTTTATATTGTTGCTGTTCTTTGTTAGCCTTGAATGAGGTGTGAATGAAATAATGTATGAAAGAGAGTGATAGAAGGGCAGAATGTTAGACGGGCCTGCGTGCCCAATTCTTAACCCTTTGAAAATAAAGTTTGTTCGTTCGTTCGTTCGTTTTGTCTCGAACATGCCACGTGGCAAAGCCATCCAGGTATTTACTTCTCTGTTTCCCTGTTGTTCTCTTCCCTTCGATAATGCCAGTTGTCACCAAGTTCGCCAATGTATTTCTTCTCATAACATGCCCAAAAAATGTTGACTGTCTATATCTAATTTCTCTAATCAGTTTACGATTTTCATTTGTTTCTTGTAGGACGTTTTCAGTAGTTTTTCTGTCTGTCCATGGTATTCTTTGCATTCTCCCCAGCCATGCCTTGTTTATTTCTGGTTCAGTCAGTGTAAACTAGCCATGTATGATTTATATATGGCTCAGTGAATGTAAACCGGCCACGTCTGGTTCATTGCTGGCTCAGTGAATGTAAACTGGCAGCGTCTGGTTCATTTCTGGCTCCGTGAATGTAAACTGGCCGCGTCTGGTTCATTTCTGGCTCCGTGAATGTAAACTGGCCACGTCTGGTTCATTTCTGGCTCGGTGAATGTAAACTGGCCACGTCTGGTTAATTTCTGGCTCAATCGATGTAAACTAGCCCACCTACTCTATGGGAGGCGTCATGTTCAGGACCCCCCCCCCCCTCCCCCGACAACCCCCCCCCCCCCCTCCGACCTCGTAGTGGAGTTGGCATCCAACAGTTAACATGACCTGAGCTCCCAGGTCGACCCGACCTCACATACGTACCAGGAAATGTCTGTGGGAGTAAAGGCGGCCGGCGATGTATTGACCACAGCACCCCCACAGCGCTGGGTGGTCTATGAAGTTGTGGGTCTAGCACCGCAGGGTCAATACGCCTGAAGTTGTGTAAATGCGTTTGTTACCCACTCACCATGATGCGAAGAGAGCCGTCTGATAACCGGCCCGGCTGTAATGGGCTCGTTCTGTGTAGAGTGGATGCCAATGTTAATAATTGACCTGGCTGCCAGATTGACCCAGATTATAATTGGTGCTGGGACATGTGTTGGGAAGTTCAGGCGGCCGGCTGAGCTCATCACCCACAGACTGGTCTACACAAATATGCACGTGGCACCACATGCTCGATCTGCTTTAAAGCGTGTACAAAGGTCGTTGACTTGTAATTTACTTACAAGATAAGATGGCAGTTGGGAATGAAGGTTGCAGTACATAACTACAGTTCACAAAGAAGCGTATATTCAATTTAGCAGACAATTGTCATGTGGTTAAATTTCCCCCGAGAGGAAAATACCTGGATGGCTTGGCCACATGGCATGGACGAGACAGGAACACTGAGCTGATCCACGACTCTGGTGATCGAGTGAAATGGCGAGTCATGACCGCCCACGTTTTCCGGCATGACACATGATTGATTGATTGAAACTGTTATCAGTAACTAAAAAGTTTCGAAAGTTAACATTAAACTGGTTGCAGGGAAGTTTTAAAAAGTTAAAATCAACACTTCATGCAACTAAATGCAAGGCTTTGAGGAGACACCCGAGAAGGGAGGAACAATACGGAGTTCATGATCGCCTGCGCCAGTCGTCCTCGTCACGGTCAGAGTGTAGTCTAAGATATAATTATTTCGTGGCAATTGTTGCGCTAATTTGTAACGGCCTCATTGAGTCAGTCCAGTACAAAGTGCACATAACATCTCTAGCAGACGTGCTGCTGCAGGCGGGGCGCTGGACGGACTGACCGCTGACCACTTGTGGAATTAATTGTTCTCTCTCTGTCTCCAGCATGGACTTGTCACAAGCTGCCCACAAGGTAATACACACAGATCTCTCGAGAAACCTTGTGCAGGGTTAGAATGTCTATCTCTTGCTCCTGGTTTGTACACTCAAGTAAATTGTCCGAGGTTGCAAGTTTTGTTAAGTTTGAGAATGTTGGAGTTGTCACTTTTCCCTGTAGTTAGTGAATTTGAATAACGAAGACCAAGACACAAACAATAGATTGCACGATTTATTACTATTACCTGGCATATTTCGCTGAACTGTGAACGTAAAATTTGCCTAGTACATCAACAGCAGCTGAAAAATGCTGGTGTTGACTGCAACGTCCTGCAAGGGATATGACCCGTTATGCAACATTTAAAAAAAAAAAAGCAGAAATCGCACAACATAAAGTAAAGTAAAGTAATTAGATACATCTAGCAGTTTATTATTTGATATTTTTTTTTTTGCTGAGCTCATCACCCACAGATTGGCATTATTACGTCTGACATTCTGCCCTTCTCCCTTTCCTCTCATACATTCTTTCATTCAACATCTCTTATGGAGCTAATCTTAGACAAATAAAAGAACAATAAGCATTAAAACTCATGAAAAATAATCAATAATACATGACTCACTGAGACAAGGTTTGATATGGGCATTAAAAATACCTAAAGAAAGTGTAACGTACCATACATATGGGAATGTTTATTGGCTAGTTGTTGTTTGAGATAATTCTCCATTATTATTGTTTTTTTTAGGGGAGTGGGCATGTAGACCGTACCGAGGTAGTGTTCAAACAGGTTGCGAATGTATGTATAATGATTGGTGGTGTCTTTGATTTCTTATGGAAGATTGTTCCACAACTGAGCGGCACAGTATGCTAAGCTTGTTTTATGTGTCTATCCTAGGTTTAGGACATGAAGTATATGTAGTCATTCGCTGTCTTGCGTTATATTTGAACAATGGCCAAAGGTAGCTTGGAGCATTTTAAAATAGGATTTTGTGAATTAGTTTAGCCTTATTAAAAAGTGGGCATTTATGGAGTGGCAGTAACTGAAGATGTTCAGGTAGGTAGAATTGTCGGTAAGCTTTTCACCATTAATTAAACGCACTGCTCTTTTCTGGAGTGAATAAAGGCATTTTGTTATTGATTTTTTAGCATCCATCCCAGATTGTGGAGCAATAATCAATATGTGTTTGTATATGGAAAGTTTAGAATATCTTTCTTGTGTTTTTGTAGAGGAAATTTTTAATTTTGGCACGTTGGTATACTTTTTCAGCTATTTATTTGTTTAATGAGAGCATGAACATGGTAGTTAAAGGTTAGATTTTGATCAATGATAAGACCCAGTGCCTTGTGCTCGGTTACACTTTCTGCAGGCGTGCTACCAATGTGCAGCTGAAGAGTTCTCTGCGAGTTTAGAATGTGAAGTCTTTGCCTGGTTCCTATTAAAAACATCTTGTTTTAGAAATGTTATTTTGCATGCTGTTTGCATGACTCCAGATAACTACACTATTTATTTCCTGTTGCAAGATGAGACCACCACAGATAGATAGGCCTTGAAAAACCAAATCAAACATTAACTCAATGATGCCTGTGTGTCAATTCTAAGCGGAGATATTCACATTTGAGTGTTAGGATCTTGAACAAAAAAATATTCATGATTCCCATAACTTCGGAACTCTCCTATGTGTCTAAGTATCTCCGCTTAGAATTGACATACAGGCTTAATTGAGGTACCACTGGATTTGGTTTTTCAAAGCCTACCATTGACACTACCATTGATGAGCAATAAGAGAGATGAAAAAATACAAGACAAATGCTGCAGATTAAAAGAAAAGATGCAACAAAATACGCCAGGCAATAAATCTAGTAACATAATGTTTGTGGCTACTGTGTTTACATTCACTAAGGCAATACAGCGTTTTGAATGTTTAACTTGTCCAGACCAAGTTTTACTGTTTTCTGATTGTTTCTACTTTTTTTTAGTTTTGTGTGTTAAATTAATATTTGTAGTTATTTATGGCCAGCTTAGTTTATTAACAAGTTTGAAGTACATGTAATGTTAATTATGGGGAAGGGTAGACATTTTAGCCGATATTTAATGTTAATTGTAGGTGGGTGGAAGGTGTTAACATGTTAGTCTAAAGTTAATGTTAAGTATAGGTAGGTGGGAGTGTTAACATTTTGTGTACATTTAATGTCAACCATAGGTTTGGGTGTGTGGTTGGTGAAGTGGACATTTTGTGTACAATTAATGTTAACTATAGGTTTGGGCATATGGTTGGTGAAGTTGATATTTTCCATCTAGAGCTCAGAGCGGTATTGAGTTTGTGTATTATGTCATTGTGTCATGGCACGGAACTGAGTTAACACATTAATTGATCCATTGTGTTGAAGACTGCAATTTGTGGAGAAGTTTGACTGTCCACATCAGCCGGCAGGGCACTTGATGGTAATGATGTTGTGGACAGAGTCTGCCCGTCTATTTCTTGGTCTTCCTCTAGTTCAGTAGGCTCCAAACATTAGCTGAGGGCTGATCATTGTAACAGTGATCCAGTCTGCAGAGTTCCTGCATGTTGAATAAACATCAGGTCTGACAGTCGGACCTCTAGACCCTGCAAATACAGGAACCTACTGCTACTACAACTACTGCTGCTGCTCCTGCTGCTGATACTACTTCCTCCTCCTCCTCCTCCTCCTCCTCCTCCTCCTCCTCCTCCTCCTTCTTCATCATCTTTTCTCTATTCCTATTATACCTTCACTTACAGTCTACTAAGCAACATCTGGAGCAAGTGGTTGTGTATACTTCATACAAGGTGTTATTCACAACTTCAGACATTCCATGAAACCATTATTTGCATGGGCAGCATCCTCCTGTGTGTCCAGTGAGTCTGAAGACTATCAACTACACATTTCTGATTTATTATGCTTCAGTGAATTTAAACTAGACATTTTGGCCTCATGTTTCATGAGTTTTGCTATTTGGTTATATGTTACTTGTTCACTAGGACAATTGTGGTTTGAAATGTGAATGCATGAAGTGTAGTAGACAAGAAGAATAGCACACACAGTTTATTGTGTGGGATAAAACAGATTCAATACTAGCGATAATATAATACAGATTCTGATGTTGCAATAATAAATTATATGCACCAGCTGAAACTATCAGGTAGAGACAAATATCATTCTTTGGTCATGTGATGAGAAGAGAGGCATTGGGGAATATCGTGACAACAGTAAAGACCAGTGAGAAAAGAGGTAGAGGAAAACCAAGAGAAATGATGCTGAATGGTGTGAGACAGTGGCATGAAGTGATGTCATTGTAACGGAGTGTTTCGGGTTCACCTTGGGTAGTGAGAGTGAACCACACCCGAGGTGTCTCTAGCACTCCCGTGTATTCTAGCCCCAGGGGTTGGACGAGCAGATACACTTTTTTCCTCTGTGGTTGATCTCAGGTTATTTAGTTACGTCTACACACCCCTCCAGATTCTAGACCCCTACTAACTACCTACACCTGTTGAACAATGAACACTTAGGCATCGTCCGAGACCACACTCAATCATTATACAAAGAGCAAGTCAACTTACATAAAGTTTATTCTACCCTTGAGAATATAGAACTGAAATGAACATCCTGATAGAAGAATCTATTTACACAAATAGAAGATAGAGTAGAGAAAGACTTAGAGATGTAGGTGTCTTCATCGAGTTGAGAAGTAGAGTGGATGCAGATGTCCCGTCCAGTCGGTCCGCCACTCACCCGGCTTCCTTCCAGTGAGATGACTAGAACCTTGGAGACCACTCCGTCTCCTGAACGTGGAACCACCACAATAGAGTCACTGCTGGACCACACTTCACTGGACCAACTGCATCTATAACACTCCCACGGAGTCACTGGTAATACAGTTCTCGAACACAACCGAGTTGGAGACAATCTTCCTGGACTTGGCTCCCAGTATTGGTTACTTCGATGAACTAAATAGTCACTGACCAACCGAATGGTCTGTCACTCATAGCACAGTCCCACTGCAGAACAGATATGGCATTGACCAATTCAATGGTCTCTTACAATCACACTTTGTAGGATCAGATATGGCTACTGAAAAGTTACTGAGTCCTTCTAGAACACAGTTGATAATCTGGATACGGAAACAGTACATTAATAGAATCAGACATCTATTTTACGGAAACAATTCAGGTTGGACTATAATCCATAGTCCCTTCCACCGGGTTACACTTGACACACGTCAATACTGGTGTAGTTCTTCTCAAGACCTGCCACTAGAGCTGTCCAAAGAACCATTCAAGTGTCTGAAGATTAGTTACTTCTGCGTTTAGGCGGAACCCCCGTCAAACCAGACGGACCGGTGTTCCCTGTCGAGCATGATTACTCAACATGCTGAAATGTTCCTGGCAAAAACAGAGTATCTTCTATTTTAAACGATCACAAACCATCATTTCCCACACGTGCACCTTCAGGGCAGTTGTATGTCTTGAAGCAAACTTCACGCATGGTGAATCACCTTGGGTACCTGGTGTGATGGAGTCTGGCGTGATAAGTCAAGACCTGAACCCTTCGCTCTGTCACACGAAGTGGTTTTCTGCCAACAACAATTATAGTTGACTGGTTCCTCAACAGGCAAACTCCTGAAAAGGAAGAGCGACCGGTGAGAGTATACTGGCCCAAACATTAGTTCACATGCATCCTACCAAAACTACTCAACTCTCAGTCATGCTAGTTAGTTATTCATATAACCAAAGCATTATCTCTATATGGAGAGTAGTCAAGCATGGGTTCACAATTGTCAGCTGGCCTCACAGAACAGCCCGTCAAACAGAGCAAGAAATCAGAATGACGAGTCTGATCATTGGTCTCACCTATCCCTAATCATCTACCAGTCGTCGCTAACGTCAGTAATGATACAGGCTGTTATTGTTCTAATTTAATCGAACTAAACAAATAGGTAAAGAGTCCCTAGACTCGTTCCTAACATCATCAATGTACATTAAGAAACATAAACTTGATCAATATACCATCCCTCGGGATATAGGAATAGTACATGATCACATCCAATATGTACACAAGCCTGTTTGCTGGTGGGACCACCTGCCCACGCCACAGCAAACTCTTCTTATCAGACTCTACCTTAGAGTCAAGAAGCCTTCTTGAGAATACATGTTCCCCCCCCCCATGTTCCAAGGGTACTGTTCCAGTTCTGTCCTCCCAAGTGGTTTAGCCTTGGCCTGGACTGAACTTCATCGTTGGCTTGGTCTACCAACACATACTTTCATAACTTGCTTTCACATCCCCCATATTCGATATTTCCCCAGTCTCATACAGCTTCCTGCATCCTTCCATACTTCCAGCACCTTAGCATTCACTCGCACTAGCGCCAGTAGGAAAGAAACAGGATAGCTTAGACAAGATTTCAGAACGCATATTTACATCGCGACGGCACGCAGTGTTATCACGCGTCGATCTATTCGGCGTTCGGAATTACCCCAGGAAGTATCACATGCCATGACCAAATATATATACCCAATGTCACATCATATATATATAGATATAGCACCAAAGCCACTTACCTTTCCACAGAAATCCGCTGTTCCACACAATGAATTCACTATTAAGTTACTACATAATAGTTACATCATTCCTGGAGCACAGAACTAAGTTCTTCCTTTACTTAGTAACTAAGCACACTTTTGTCTGAATCTCCACCTACCAACTTACCTGGTTTTCTAACCGTTCTTCTGGCTTCAGCAACTGACTGACATAATCTAAGTTTCCATCCGGCACAAGTAACTAGGTTTTATTCTAACCCAGCAACCTAATAGATGCAACGATTGGCAATATATGGTACATATATTTGGAACCCAAATCGCCCACATCACATTACGGCGTTCCTAACAGCTGATTCGCGAGCACACGGTAAACAAACCCACGATTAATTGTCACCTGCGTTATCGATCGGTTTGCTAATTAGTATGCGAGGACATCCGCATAGGTAATGAGGTTAGAACAATGGCGTGTGGACCACACGTACCAAGTTACATGATTTAAACAAATATCTACCTGGATGGTGAAACCAGCTCTCCAGTCAGCTTCCGAACTGTTCAAGGGCTTCTCAGCTGCCTTTTCATAACAGTCAGCCGAATCATGGTTGAGGTGAGACGCAACACAAAAATGGCTCACACTCAGGCCAGCGTCTGTTCTTTTCAAACAAAAGTAAGTGAATGACTGCTGTAGCCAATTTCCCGCTTCGTGCCAACTCAATGCGCACTAGAAGCGAGTGCTTCTCGAGGAAAGATACTTTCTCGGGAAAAACGTCATTCCCCGCCTAGAGTTTCTAGATCTCTCTGCACGGGAAGTTAGAGCGATACCCAACATCACGGGTTACTCGAATTCCGGTGTTTCGAGACGATTCTAGATAATAAGTCCTCCATCGGCTTCCCTCAGTCTATTTTTAGCTGGGAAAGTCCCCGATGACGCGCCAAAATAGTGCGGTATCTTGACGACCCAAGACAGATAAACGCGTTTCGTCACATAGGCCCCCACTTTAAGAGGATCGACCCCGTCGTTCCACTTCTACGCAGAAGCTGTCTATGTCGTTCGTTCTTCTTTCTAAGAGACCAGATGGCGGGTGAGGAAGTCTAACCCGTCAATATTGTATAGAATACTTTTACCACATTCGGTGGGGTGACAAGCTATTCAGTATCACGGGTGATCAACGCCTACTCCGCTACTGCGATCGGGCATCTCGCAGTGTCCTGCGGACCAGAGCTCCCGTCTCGACCTGATTTAACGATCGTTCCTGCCAGAGTTTACTGGACTTCTGCAACTCCAGCTTCCCCTTTCGAGGACCCAGCTGGACTGCAGTCGGTCGGATTGAGGGACCAAGGGTCTGTGTTCGTTCCGACACAACCCACCTCTTCCTACCACGGTTCTCAGTGTAGCTAGCACTGCGGGTGTTCCTTTGGCCGGTCATGTTCCCCCGAGCACCGGGCTGAACCGAAGAAGGTACCTGCACATACATATAGGACTTCCTATGGTGTGACAGGCTTTCCGCTACCTGACCTGAACCCCGAACCGTTATTTCAGCGAATCTCTGCGCCCTTGGGCTGGTGGACTTATCATCGGGCTTCCCCTCATAGCGCATGAGGAGACTGGAATGGAAAGTAGTAGACTTTCCCAGGATCACCACTCCATAGTGCTTGTGGAGCCCCACTTTATCCACTAGGAATGGGCCCTGCCACCCGATTTCGAATTCGTTCCCCTCGATTGGGAGGAGTACTAGAACTCGGTCTCCAACCTCTAAGGATATCTTCGTCTTCGTCCGTTTCTCAGGTGTGCATTTACGGCACTCCGGACAAGACCTAATATACCTGCGCACGTCGCCTGTCATTCCCGGCCACCAATAGTACCGGGATAGACATTTACTGGTTGTCCCTACAGTCAGATGTCCGGTTGGGGACCTGACATGTACCGTTCGCAGCAGATTAGCTCTGAAGCTCTCAGGAACCAACTTACGTTCCCTCTGCCTTTTCTCTGTCCCAGTCTGAATTAACGGTGACTGGTTATCAGAGTTGAACTTACCCTGAGTTAACGGGTTTTCATTGTTGGGCAACCATTCCGAACAAGGACACTCCGTCGCATCCTTGCTCCGAGCATTACTCATTCTATCCGGGTGAGGATTTCGGAGACTTACCTTTTCGAGACCCTCTTCCTCTGTATCTCTGACCTGCCTAGACTTATGGATGCTAGGGTGTTCTGGTTCGCCCAGAAACACGTACTTCCGGCCTAGAATTAGGGGATAGAGAGGATCCGGTACGACTGCCGCCTGAATGCGTCCAGTAACGTACTTGCTCCGAATCTCCACATTGGCAATCGGGCAACGTAGCGCTACAGCACTCCTACTGGCTGGCTGTATCTCCGTCATTTCCCCGGTGAGTTGCTCTGGGCCTGTCAGGTGGGATGCAATTACAGCTGAAAATTGCAATCCCGTGTCGTAGAGGCACGACACCTGTTGCCCATTCACTTCTACTCTCTCAACCACTGGAGGTCGTCTAGTTTCTCCATTCCCATCAACCGACTTCACTTTCCTGCACGATCTATCCCTAACCTCAGCAAGACAAGCAAAGTGAAAGTCCTTGGGCTTACTCTTACACTCACTCGTATTGTGAGTGCCGGACTTGCAGAATTTGCACCATCGTTCACTCCACTTCCTCTTTGGAGAACTAGGTGGGCTATTCTTACCTTGGTCGACGTTAGAGATCTTCTCTAAAGAGCCTACCTGTTTCTTTGGTTCATCAGAACCTTGGGTCTTCTTTGACTTCCTCTTTGACTTACCTTGATCCGGATCTTTCGATCTCGGATCTGTTGGACTGGTGTCCCCAGTCTCGCCATAGACTTCAACGTATCTTTCGGCTAACTTGGTGACTATATCCAATCTCTCAGCCCCATTCTCACCTAAGAAGTTTCGCAAGGGTTTAGACATTTGCATTCGCATCTGATCTACAACCATCAACTCACGCAAACTTTCATACTCCTCATTAAATCCGGCCAAGGCCATCCATTTAAGAAGGTATGAGTTCAATCTCACACTGTATGCTGAAAACAGTTCACCAGGTTCTCGCTTCGCCGTCCGAAACTTCCTTCGGTATGAGTGCGCTGTGATCTCGAATCTCTTCAAGAGAGCCGCTTTCAATGCCGGGTAATCATTCTGTAAACCCGGTGGTAAGCGTGCATACACTTCATAACCTTCGGCACGGAGTCCCTGGGAGAGTTTCAAACACCATTTCTGTTTGTCTAGACCCATTGCAATAGACATGGCTTCATACTTCTCTAAGTATTGGTCTATCCCTTCCTTCTCGGGTTCGAACGGCTGTAAAGACCATTTCATAGCCTGGTAGTCACGTCTACTGGTTGACTCTGAGCCAGGAGGTACACCTCCTCCCATAGCTCCATCAGTTACACCTGTAGCAGGCACCTGTGCCTCAAGTAGCTTCATTCGATACTCATGGTCACGTTTTTCTTTCTCGGCTTCCAACTCAAGCCGTTTCATTTCAGTATCAGCCGCTATCCTCTTTTCCTCAAGAGCCACTTTACTGGCTTCCAGTTCTCTTTCTGCTCTCCTCCTCTCTCTTTCCTCTTGGCGAAAATTTCTTTCCACCTCTTGGACATAGGATTTCAAAGCATCTCCTTCAAGACCAGACTTACGTCCAGTTTCCTGAACTTTGTCCAAGTCTATCTCTTGGGTAGACATGTTGACTATGATAGGTGGGTACTCAAGTATGTGTGGGTGAAGCAATACAATGAATCAATACTCACTAGTACTAACTAATCACCACAACACAAATGTCCGTCAGACAGTTAGGAAATAGGTAGAAGTAGTAGAATCTTATGTAGACTGTAGTAGAGGATAAAGACAAAGTCCCTATCCCTATGTGAGAGGTCTACAACACACAAAGATCTTGGAATAATCCCGGACGGGCCCCCACTCTGTAACGGAGTGTTTCGGGTTCACCTTGGGTAGTGAGAGTGAACCACACCCGAGGTGTCTCTAGCACTCCCGTGTATTCTAGCCCCAGGGGTTGGACGAGCAGATACACTTTTTTCCTCTGTGGTTGATCTCAGGTTATTTAGTTACGTCTACACACCCCTCCAGATTCTAGACCCCTACTAACTACCTACACCTGTTGAACAATGAACACTTAGGCATCGTCCGAGACCACACTCAATCATTATACAAAGAGCAAGTCAACTTACATAAAGTTTATTCTACCCTTGAGAATATAGAACTGAAATGAACATCCTGATAGAAGAATCTATTTACACAAATAGAAGATAGAGTAGAGAAAGACTTAGAGATGTAGGTGTCTTCATCGAGTTGAGAAGTAGAGTGGATGCAGATGTCCCGTCCAGTCGGTCCGCCACTCACCCGGCTTCCTTCCAGTGAGATGACTAGAACCTTGGAGACCACTCCGTCTCCTGAACGTGGAACCACCACAATAGAGTCACTGCTGGACCACACTTCACTGGACCAACTGCATCTATAACACTCCCACGGAGTCACTGGTAATACAGTTCTCGAACACAACCGAGTTGGAGACAATCTTCCTGGACTTGGCTCCCAGTATTGGTTACTTCGATGAACTAAATAGTCACTGACCAACCGAATGGTCTGTCACTCATAGCACAGTCCCACTGCAGAACCGATATGGCATTGACCAATTCAATGGTCTCTTACAATCACACTTTGTAGGATCAGATATGGCTACTGAAAAGTTACTGAGTCCTTCTAGAACACAGTTGATAATCTGGATACGGAAACAGTACATTAATAGAATCAGACATCTATTTTACGGAAACAATTCAGGTTGGACTATAATCCATAGTCCCTTCCACCGGGTTACACTTGACACACGTCAATACTGGTGTAGTTCTTCTCAAGACCTGCCACTAGAGCTGTCCAAAGAACCATTCAAGTGTCTGAAGATTAGTTACTTCTGCGTTTAGGCGGAACCCCCGTCAAACCAGACGGACCGGTGTTCCCTGTCGAGCATGATTACTCAACATGCTGAAATGTTCCTGGCAAAAACAGAGTATCTTCTATTTTAAACGATCACAAACCATCATTTCCCACACGTGCACCTTCAGGGCAGTTGTATGTCTTGAAGCAAACTTCACGCATGGTGAATCACCTTGGGTACCTGGTGTGATGGAGTCTGGCGTGATAAGTCAAGACCTGAACCCTTCGCTCTGTCACACGAAGTGGTTTTCTGCCAACAACAATTATAGTTGACTGGTTCCTCAACAGGCAAACTCCTGAAAAGGAAGAGCGACCGGTGAGAGTATACTGGCCCAAACATTAGTTCACATGCATCCTACCAAAACTACTCAACTCTCAGTCATGCTAGTTAGTTATTCATATAACCAAAGCATTATCTCTATATGGAGAGTAGTCAAGCATGGGTTCACAATTGTCAGCTGGCCTCACAGAACAGCCCGTCAAACAGAGCAAGAAATCAGAATGACGAGTCTGATCATTGGTCTCACCTATCCCTAATCATCTACCAGTCGTCGCTAACGTCAGTAATGATACAGGCTGTTATTGTTCTAATTTAATCGAACTAAACAAATAGGTAAAGAGTCCCTAGACTCGTTCCTAACATCATCAATGTACATTAAGAAACATAAACTTGATCAATATACCATCCCTCGGGATATAGGAATAGTACATGATCACATCCAATATGTACACAAGCCTGTTTGCTGGTGGGACCACCTGCCCACGCCACAGCAAACTCTTCTTATCAGACTCTACCTTAGAGTCAAGAAGCCTTCTTGAGAATACATGTTCCCCCCCCCCATGTTCCAAGGGTACTGTTCCAGTTCTGTCCTCCCAAGTGGTTTAGCCTTGGCCTGGACTGAACTTCATCGTTGGCTTGGTCTACCAACACATACTTTCATAACTTGCTTTCACATCCCCCATATTCGATATTTCCCCAGTCTCATACAGCTTCCTGCATCCTTCCATACTTCCAGCACCTTAGCATTCACTCGCACTAGCGCCAGTAGGAAAGAAACAGGATAGCTTAGACAAGATTTCAGAACGCATATTTACATCGCGACGGCACGCAGTGTTATCACGCGTCGATCTATTCGGCGTTCGGAATTACCCCAGGAAGTATCACATGCCATGACCAAATATATATACCCAATGTCACATCATATATATATAGATATAGCACCAAAGCCACTTACCTTTCCACAGAAATCCGCTGTTCCACACAATGAATTCACTATTAAGTTACTACATAATAGTTACATCATTCCTGGAGCACAGAACTAAGTTCTTCCTTTACTTAGTAACTAAGCACACTTTTGTCTGAATCTCCACCTACCAACTTACCTGGTTTTCTAACCGTTCTTCTGGCTTCAGCAACTGACTGACATAATCTAAGTTTCCATCCGGCACAAGTAACTAGGTTTTATTCTAACCCAGCAACCTAATAGATGCAACGATTGGCAATATATGGTACATATATTTGGAACCCAAATCGCCCACATCACATTACGGCGTTCCTAACAGCTGATTCGCGAGCACACGGTAAACAAACCCACGATTAATTGTCACCTGCGTTATCGATCGGTTTGCTAATTAGTATGCGAGGACATCCGCATAGGTAATGAGGTTAGAACAATGGCGTGTGGACCACACGTACCAAGTTACATGATTTAAACAAATATCTACCTGGATGGTGAAACCAGCTCTCCAGTCAGCTTCCGAACTGTTCAAGGGCTTCTCAGCTGCCTTTTCATAACAGTCAGCCGAATCATGGTTGAGGTGAGACGCAACACAAAAATGGCTCACACTCAGGCCAGCGTCTGTTCTTTTCAAACAAAAGTAAGTGAATGACTGCTGTAGCCAATTTCCCGCTTCGTGCCAACTCAATGCGCACTAGAAGCGAGTGCTTCTCGAGGAAAGATACTTTCTCGGGAAAAACGTCATTCCCCGCCTAGAGTTTCTAGATCTCTCTGCACGGGAAGTTAGAGCGATACCCAACATCACGGGTTACTCGAATTCCGGTGTTTCGAGACGATTCTAGATAATAAGTCCTCCATCGGCTTCCCTCAGTCTATTTTTAGCTGGGAAAGTCCCCGATGACGCGCCAAAATAGTGCGGTATCTTGACGACCCAAGACAGATAAACGCGTTTCGTCACAGTCATCTACAGAGTTGATCCAGAACACCAAGGGTTGAGATCTGTGTAAAGAGAGCTTGCCAGCTGATAAGGCACATGATGATGTTGATGACCAGCAAAGGGGGGAGTCATGGTAGCCCAATGGCTACCATCTACCTCAGGCTCCAAAGGTTGTGGGTTCAATTCCGGGCCATGTCCTTAGGTTCTCAAGTGCATTTTTATTGAAGACTCCTGGGGGTTGTTGCTGGAGCTATGGAGTTTGTTCTTTTTTGCGATGCTTTTGGCAGTTCACTGTGGAGACTGAACCATATGGGATACAAAACCTGGTGCAATGAAGTCGACCCTGGCGACATTTGCCTGCTGAACTGTGGGCATGTGTTTGAAACCGCACCAAGTGGGGTTATCTTGAACTGACTGGAGCTCCCAGGTCAACTTAGCCAACACGGGGTACCGGCCAATTATCTGGGACATAAAGGTGGCTGGCCTGGTATTGATATCACCGACGGGGTACCAGTTGTTATAATAATATAGTGCAAGCATATACCAAAATATATCTCACGGTACAACAAGGGCTCCTATACTAACATCTGACCAGCCAAGGGGACCCCACAACTGTACTGACATCTGACCAGCCAAGGGTACCCCACAACTGTACTGACATCTGACCAGCCAAGAGAACCCCACAACTGTACTGACATCTGACCAGCCAAGGGTACCCCACAACTGTACTGACATCTGACCAGCCAAGGGGACCCCACAACTGTACTGACGTCTGACCAGCCAAGAGGACCCCACAACTGTACTGACATCTGACCAGCCAAGGGGACCCCCACAACTGTACATGTTTGTGTGCTGATATGTAGCTTTCTGGACTTGGCCCAGGGTGTTGTCCACTTAGTATTGAAACAACAGGATGCCTTAAAGATTGATAATGAAGCAGGCCAATATCAGCCTATTAAGAGAGATGTGCAACAGGGATGTGTTATGTCTCCAGATTTTTTTTCCCTGAACAGTGAACATATTTTCAGAAATGTAGAAGGTTTGAAAAGTATCATAATTGGAGGACGAAGCATCAATAACATTAGATATGCAGATGATACAGTCTTGATTGCAGACAATGAGCAAGGTCTGCAACATTTTGTAGATGCGGTTGTTACACACGGTGAACAACTGGGGTTAGAATTAAATTGTAAAAAGCCATAGACTATGGTCATCATTAGGAATAAGGAAATACCGCAATGTAATCTACATGTAAATGGGAATATTCTTCAACAAGTGAATCGGTACAGTTATCTCGGAACAGTCATAATATTTTATGGGAGATGCCTTGAAAAGATTAGAACAAGAATCACCATGGTGAAGGTAGCCTTTTGCAAGATGGAAAACATACTGACCAATAACAAGATCTCATTTGCAACGAGACAAAGAGTGTTGAATTGCTAGATATAACTTGTGCTTTTGAATGGATATGAAGCATGGATAATGAGCAAACAGGCTGAGAAACATCTGATGGCTGTGGAAATGTGGTTTCTGAGGAAAATGCAAAGAATACCATGCACAGACAGAAAAATCAATGACCAAGTCCTACAAAAAACAAATGAAAATCGTAAACTGATTAAAGAAATTAGACGTAGACAGTCACAATGTTTGGTCATGTTATGAGAAGAAATAAATTGGAGAACTTGGTGATAACTGGAAAGATCAGGGGAAAGAGCACAAGGGGAAGTCAGAGAAGTAAATACCTGGCTGGCTTGGCCTTGTGGCATGATCGAGACACGAACACTGGGCTGATCCATGACTCTGGTGATCGAGTGAGATGGCGAAACATGACCACCCACGCTTATTGGCATTGCACATGATGATTATGATGATGACACAGTGTGTTCATGTTTTCAGCTGTATCAAGAAGGCTTTGCCATCATCGAGAACTTTCTCACAGAGGAAGAGATCTCAGCTCTCAAGGAGCGCATGCATGAGATTGTCGACGACTTGAATCCAGAGGAGCATCAGACCGTGTTTTCAACAACCAACCAGGTGAGTCTGTTTGTCTGTTATTTTGTTTGTCTGTTGTATAATTTATCTGCTTGTATATATAGTTTGTTTGCTATGTTGTTTGTCTATTTCATAGTTTGTCTACAGTAAGGTGTATCTGATGTATAATTTGTCTCTTATGTGTCTATTTTGTAGTTTATTTATCATAAAGTTAGTCCCTATATTACATGTCTCCTGTTTGGCTAGTCTGTTGTATGTTTTCAGCTGTTTTGCTTAGATGGTGTGTAATTTATGTGTTTTTTGCTTGTCGTGTTGTTTGCTTGCAGTTTCTTATTGATGATTGATATAATCTGTTGCAGACACGCAATGATTACTTCATGAACAGTGGAGACAGGATTTCTTTTTTCTTTGAGGAAGGAGCATTGGATAAAGATGGTAAAGCTTGTCTTTGTGATGATGTCCACCTTTGTATGTGATCCATCCCCTGTCAGAAGTTATTTTCCTGTTCCATTCCATGCTAGTAGAGTGTCGGTTGTCGTTCTTCTGCTGAAGCCTGATTATCTGGAAATACTATCCATGTCATATATTTGTCTTTTGTAATCCATTTGTCCGACATAATCTGTATTGTCTGTCTTTTCCAGATATTCATAATCTTTGTTTGTCTTCTGTGATCCCTTTGTCCAACATAAGCTGTAGTGTCTGTCTGTTGGGATCCCTTTGTTCAATATAATCCTTATTGTTTTCTGTTGGGATCCCTTTGTCCAACATAATCTTTGTGTTTTGGGATCTATTTGTCCAACATAAGCTGTATTGTTTATCTTCTGGGATCCATTTGTTAATTATAAATGTTATTGTGTGTCTGTTTGGATCCATTTATTGTACATCAACAACTTCCTTTCATTCCCTGAGTCTTGTTTGTGTTAGTGTTCACCATAAACTATTGTTCATGTTTATGTCACACGGACTCTGCCATAACAACTAGAAATGCAATCTTTTTATGTTCCACTGACTGTGCTTAATACCTCCAAATATGTGTAATCTGTTTTGTCCTTAATTATCAGGTCAAATTATAACAATTCATCGTTTATAATTAGTTATAGCCTAGTTATACATTATACTATAGAAGTTTGAT
This sequence comes from Cepaea hortensis, assembly GCA_963921405.1. Taxonomy (NCBI): domain Eukaryota; kingdom Metazoa; phylum Mollusca; class Gastropoda; order Stylommatophora; family Helicidae; genus Cepaea; species Cepaea hortensis. The sequence goes on along the minus strand of OY992883.1, from coordinate 3,632,113 downwards.
ATGGTTACAATTAAGTTTTTTTTCCTTCAATTAATGATTTTACTTCAATCCAGATATCAGGTTATCATCCATTGTCCATTATGTTTTTATACCAATACAGTTATGATTAAGTTTGCTATCAAGATATGATATTGAGGCCGAACACGCTAACCCTTGAGGTGTAAAGCTAGGTGTGAGGCATTTCACTCAAAAGAGGATTGGAGGAGAAGAGGAAGACGATGATCTTTATGGATTGCGACATTAAGAACAACAGACATCAGATTACCTGGAGCATGCATATTTCCTGTGGTAACAGACGGGTGTGAAACTATTGGGAGGCATACGTGAATGTCTAGAAAAGATCACTATGGGGAAACATACATGGATATCTGGAAAAGATAACTATGGGGAAACATACATAAATATCTGGAAAATACAACTATGGGGAGGCATATGTGAATGTCTGGAAAAGATAACTATGGGGAGGCATATGTGAATGTCTAGAAAAGATAACTATGGGGAGGCATATGTGAATGTCTAGAAAAGATAACTATGGGGAGGCATATGTGAATGTCTAGAAAAGATAACTATGGGGAGGCATACTTGAATTTCTGGAAAATATAACTATGGGGAGGCATACTTTAATATCTGGAAAAAGATAACTATGGGGAGGCATACTTTAATATCTGGAAAAAGATAACTATGGGGAGGCATATGTGAATGTCTAGAAAAGATAACTATGGGAAGGCATACTTGAATTTCTGGAAAATATAACTATGGGGAGGCATACTTTAATATCTGGAAAAAGATAACTATGGGGAGGCATATGTGAATGTCTAGAAAAGATAACTATGGGGAGGCATACTTGAATGTCTAGAAAAGATAACTATGAGGAGGCATACTTCAATATCTGGAAAAAGGTAACTATGGGGAGGCATACCAGAAAAGTGGAAAAAAAGGAAGATCACAAAGTAGTTGGATTCAAGACTTGAAGTATTAGTTACATATGACAGTAACAAAGGCATGACATTTGGCTTATGATAGACAGGAATGTCAAGACTCATCATCTTCCATATTTGCAATAAAGTGTCAGGGGGAGGAATAGTTGATGTTTCAGTGCCCAATTTGTGGCACTGGATAGTGTTGTTCCGTGTGACTGTACAATGTCTTTGGTGACATAAATCCATATTCTTCTGGGGTGCCCTCTCACTCTCGTATCAGATCTTCTTTGATATAGTGTTTAATAAGATAGCTAAATCATTTGATCTCCTGTCTTTCAATATATCTGATACAAGGTGTTGATCCCACTGTCTGTCTGATAACATTATTTTTGACTTGGTCTTGGAAAGTTAAATTGGCAGCTCTTCTCAAACATCTCATCTCACATGTGTTGATTTTGTGTAAGTGTAATGGGAGGAACATTCTGCATAGGACAAGCCGCACTAGATGATGATGATGTTGATCAGTGTATTGTGATTAGCTGAGAACCAAGTGATATGAATGTGATAATCCAGTTATATTCACATTACAATGAAGCCACATTCAAGTGATCACCTTTTCTCCTCTGTCACCAGGTAACTTACTTGTAGACAAGCATCTGTCCGTGAACAAGATTGGGCATGGTATGTCTGTGTTTTTTTAATGTATCTGATGTTTTGTCCATTGTATGCAGTGTCTGTTGTTTAGTTTTTTCCATTGTGATATGTCTCTTGTATGCTTTGTCTGTTGTTTAGAATCACTTTTGTATAACGTAACTCTTGTATTTTTGGTTTGTTGTTTCTTGTTTACATGTCTGCCATTTAGTTTATCTGTTCTGTGTTCTCTGTTGTTTAGTGTTTCTATTGTATCCTGTATCTGTTGTTTAGTTTTCTATTGTATGTTCTGTCTGTTGTTTGGTTTGTTTATTGTGTGATGTGTCAGTTGTTTGATATAAGTATGATGTCTGCTACATTTTACTGTTTAGCTTTTATGTGACGTTATATGTTGATCAGATCCTTCTCCTGCCATGTCTATATGCTGTTTTGAACAGATCCTTCTCCTGTCCTGTCTATATGCTGTGTTGAATGTGATGACCAGACATTTTTTGTCTACTCCCTCACAGCTCTTCACTGCCTGGATCCAGTATTTAGCAAGATCACCCAGAGTGACAAGGTCAAGGTCAGTGAAGACAGATGTGCGTGAGCAAGACTGTAGCAATGAACATAAGATGTTCGTGTGTAGAGATGTTGTCACAGCCAGATGTTGTATAGATGGCACATGTCAGTGTGTGTAGACAACTGTTGTGGCAAGCCTGTGGATGCATCATCATCATGTCACAATGCTTGTGTAGAATGTGACTACCCAGACTTCCCACTACGTGGCCATGTAACACTGTCAAGCTGGGTCAGTCTAGCAGCCCAGATCAGTTATTACAATTCTTCTCTGACGTGGGTTTGAACCCATAGTCAGCAGATGAGTATGTAGCTACTGTGCTATCACAGCTCTGTCACCTTATGATGATATATTAGGAGCGTTCATTTGAAATTTGTTTGTGCCGCACCGCGTGTAATTGCATACGTTGAACATGATCATGTCATAGTTATGTGATAAGTACTGACCAATGAATAAAAGAGCATGTGCTTATCGTCCTATGATGCATAGGTTCTGTTTCTGACCATAGAGAAAATGGCCGGGTTGACCCAAAATCCGTCCAAAGAAGCTCAAAGAGAGGGTGATTCGGTTTCTTTCATTTGAAGGATGTCGACCAGTGGACATTCATCGAAGAATGCGGGCAGCGTACGTTAACAAATGTGTGTCGAGGACAACAGTGACAGACTGGGCACGAATGTTTCGGAAACGATGTCAGTTCACGACAGATGTTTGAAGGCCGGGTCAAGCACATATTGTTGCAACAGAACAAACTATTGCCAAAATTGATGCAGCAGTACAGATGAACCCTTGTCGAAGCATACGTTCACTGGCAAAAGAATTTGATGTGTCAATTGGGACAATTCAAAAGGTAATTCGTAAGAAACTGCAATATCGGAAGGTGTGTTCACAGTGGGTACCACGGATGCTGACCGACCACTAAAAAGAGGCACACATGGGATGGTGTTTGAACCACTTGCTGCGTTACAGAGTGGAGGGTGATGCATTTCTCTTCCGCATAGTGGCAGGCGATGAATCATGGTGTCATCACTTTGAGCCGAGCAGCAAAAGAGAGAGCATGCAATGGAAGCATGCTGGATCACCAAAAGCCAAAAGTTCAAGTTACAGGTTTCCACTGGTAAGGTTATGCTGAGCGCATTTTTTTTACCATGAAAGGTTATTGTTGGCCAACTTTAAAGAACCTGATGTCAACATCAACTCTACCCACTACTTGGAAACACTAGACAAGCTGCAAAAAGCCATCAAGAATAAACGACCCGGCATGCTTTCTCGCGGTGTGATTTAGTTGCACAATAATGCTCGTCCGCATGTTGCAAAGATTGTGCAGGAAGCATTAGCTTGGAAGAAGTGGTAAATTCTGCAACATCCAGCCTATGGTGCTGATTTGTCACTATGTGATTTTCATTTCTTCGGACCTCTAAAAAAGCTCTCAATGGGCAATGATTTCACACAGATGCAGACTTAATGAACGCGGAAAACACTTGGTTCAGTGAGCAACCACAATCCTGTTTTGCAGATGGCATTCGCCGCCTACCTAAGCAATGGGATGCTTGTCTGAATGTCTACAGAGACTTCTTCTGACCAACCCATGGTGCATAATTAATTCAAAATGAATACTTTGTTGAATTCTACTACTCCTGTTAATGTTTCTTTCATACTTTTGTAATAAAGCCATTGGAACGGGTTTCAAATGAACGACCCTTATACAATTATGTTTTCTTATTACTTTGTTTCATCTGTGCTCTGTTGCAGGCACTGGCCAAAGCTGTTGGTTTTGTAGATCCAGTGATTTGTCAGAGCATGTATATTTTCAAGGTGGGTATCAAACCACTGTGTGTGATTGTAGGAAATCACATGTATGTGTATATCCATGCTGTCTGATATATGTGTGTAGCACACATTTATGTGTCAACAACTATGGGTCTTTTCTTGGTCTTGTTGGTATGTTGTCCTTGTCAGTGTTCGTTTGTTTTAAAGGTAAGAGGGTTGACTTCATTCTATCGGGTTTTATCCCACACGGCTCGGTCTCTTTCTGCGAGACAGCCTGCCGGAAGCATTGCACAAAGCACAAACTCTGCAGTTCCAGTAACAACCCCCAGGGGAGTCTGAGAAATTTGCACTCGTGAACTGAACGATGTAGCCCAGACTTCAACCCACAATTTTCGAAGTGTGAAGCAGACAATGTTACCAGTTTTCCACGGAGACTTTCTTTGATGTTCTGTTGTGTGAGATGCAAGCCTACTAAGCAACGGGTATGAGGGTCAAGGACTGAGACACTGGTCTCCTGGGCAACAGATACAAAGGTCAAGAGTTGGGCCACTCCTGACCAGGGCCACACTGATAGGCAGGCTACCGGTAGGGTAGTTCCATAGCGCACATTGCCATTCAGATGTGAAGAGTTAGACCTTCACATGTTCTAGGCCAGGACTTAATGAGGTGGGGTGACCATTTCTCTTCCTCATCTTTCATTCCCAGTCAATTCCCAGGTAGTAGGTAGTCTCACAGCAAGATGTTGTAGGGCGGAGCCTGGCTTTTAGAGCTGCTTCTTGTACAGAAACTAGTCCTGCCTGTGTCTGGGATTGAACCCACACCACTGCCTTGATAGACAAGCACACCAACCACTGTACCACGGTAGTTCCAGTAAGCAGGGAAAGAGTTGAATACTCATCTCTAGGACAGCTGAGAAAATCACATGACAGGATTCAGATGTCCAGGCATTCAGTGTGGCACAGACTGAACATAGTCACTGCAAGGTAGAAGTAGTGAGGTCACACAATATAACAGATGTGACCCTGGTCTGCTGAGCTTTCTGCACTACCTCTAGCCTCAGTCTCACAGCCAGGAGCCTACATCAGCAATAAGTGTTTACCAACTGATTCAGTGCCAAAAAAATAAAAATAGGTTTGGACGAAACATCATACACAATTAAATAAACAAGTATTATACTGTAAATTTCTGTTTGCTGAGCATTAAAAGTGTGGAAGATATCACAAAATGAAACAAATAACACGATGACACTAGTATGGGGATGTATCATCCTTCTGTCCAAATGGAAGGTCACAATTGCTGACACATTATCCTTCTGCAGTGAATCAGCTAAGACTGGTTACACTCGGTGGATAGGCCTGGTTCAAGCACATATGCCAGATCACTGAGCATGGTCTGGAAGGTGGGGGAGGGATTTGTGCGCAGGCATAGAGTTGAATCTTGGCTTGTTCAAGTCGGCTGCTTGTCCTTGCAGGATATTGCAATGAACCCCAGCATTTATTCACTATTTGTGATTTTCTGGACAATTGTACATTCAGTAGTTTGCCATTGCTTTCTGTAAGGCTGACGCTCATACCATTGTGAACATCTACACAAAGGGATCTACGGTCAAATTGCCTGCGGCTAGCTACGAACCTGCCATGCCAAGATTGTGAAATTGTGTTCACTGCCCCTGAGTCCAAATGCTGTCAATCTTGGCAGAGGTCCACAATTTGCAAAATTACATTTATTTTTATACCAGAATGTACTGGTGTTGTGGACAGGGAAAGAGTGGACAGGCTGGCCAACACTGTCACCGTATCAGAGGGTCAGTTGATGGATTAGACCAGCATCATGAATGCCCATGGAGAGGCCGGCAGAAACCAGGACTTTCACCTGAATCCATCAGCATCAATAGTCAGAATGAAGGCATTTGGGTTGAAAAAATGTGGGGGAGGGAAGGGGCAACACAGCAAGTATGTGGGGAGACTGGTAAGTGAACACGGGACTGGCATACGGATGTATGGATGTACCGTATACGAGATCAGGGAAGCTGTGCTAGTGTAGTGGTAGATGCTTGCCTGCTGTATCTAGGGTCTCACATTGTTTCACCAGTGACCTGTGCTGCCAGCCCTGAATACATGTCCCAGCACATATCTGGGGAAGTGAAAGCAGGTGGAGTTTGACTGAACACATCAGCCAGGGAGGGCCATGGGGTCGTCTATACACATGTGGGTCTTGTAGTTGACTGTAAACCAAATATACCAGTTCATGATTTGTTTCTCTTATATTCCTGCAGCAACCCAGGATTGGTGGAGTGGGTGAGTAGCTTCTCTTGTGTCTTTATTTATGTCTGAGATCAGACTCTGAGTGGGTCAACTGGTGGTGAGGCTGCTGCTGTGACTCAGTGGTTAGAGCTCTGATCTGATAGCCTGCTGGTCCTGTGTGTGAACCTTGTGAGATGGCAAGGACATTTGTCCACTTGGCCTGGCCTCTCATGTCCAGCCAGCCAGACACAAGCATCAGGAAAGTGTTGTGGGGAGTCAAGGCAGGTGGCAAACTATTGGCTACATCAGCCGTCGTGTGGAGGTTGTGGGGCTAGCACCATATAGCCAGTACAGCACCAGGCGTGCAGCCATGAACTCTGACATGCTCTTCTATCTCTGTGTGTAATCACATGGGACCAGGTGTGCAAGGCTGCACTGAATGGCAGGTGCAACAATTGACCCACAACATTTTGTGATCAGGCAGTGTAATCTTCTACATGGATAGCTCTGTATTTAGAGGTGACAGAAGTGCCAGGGGATTCATAGCGAAGGTTAATGAATGGTGTTTGGTGCAGGAGAACCTGGCATATGATACCACAATATCTGGTTTGAGAATGGAGGTGGAGCAGTCATGGCGACATATGGGAATGTCCCAAGTGCTGTGATGTGGGTTCTTGACTCAACTCAACTTTTGTATCTGAATATCTGAAATCAGATTCACAGTGGGAAAGTTACTTAGCAACTTCTCTTGTATATGAATATCTGAGATCAGATTCACAGTGGGAAAGTTACTTAGCAACTTCTCTTGTATATGAATATCTGAGATCAGATTCACAGTGGGACAGTTATTTAGGAACTTCTCTTGTATCTCAATATCTGAGATCAGATTCACAGTGGTAAAGTTACTTAGGAACTTCTCTTGTATCTGAATATCTGAGATCAGATTCACAGTGGGACAGTTACTTAGGAACTTCTCTTGTATCTGAATATCTGAGATCAGATTCACAGTGGGACAGTTACTTAGGAACTTCTCTTGTATCTGAATATCTGAGATCAGATTCACACTAGGACAGTTACTTAGGAACTTCTCTTGTATATGAATATCTGAGATCAGATTCACAGTGGCAAAGTTACTTAGGAGCTTCTCTTGTATCTGAATATCTGAGATCAGATTCACAGTGGGACAGTTACTTAGGAACTTCTCTTGTATCTGAATATCTGAGATCAGATTCACAGTGGGACAGTTACTTAGGAACTTCTCTTGTATATGAATATCTGAGATCAGATTCACAGTGGCAAAGTTACTTAGGAACTTATCTTGTATCTGTATATCTGATATGTGCATATATTTTGTCTTCCCTAACACAGGCATTTATTGTGTGTATTTTATGTGAGGCGCTGACAGCTGTAAGTAATGCTAGACAAGTTGCCACGGCCATCAGCATTAGACACATGACATTTCTTGGAAGCATTAATAGAAGAGGTGAAATAGAGAAATTAGACTTATGTTGGAAACGCCATAATTATTCCTGTTTGGAAACACAAAGGCAGGAAAAGAGACTGCACACAGTACAGAGGCATTTCCCTTTTGAGTCATACTGGAAAATATTTTGCAAAATTCTTGAGAAAAGATTATGAACTACAATAGAACCCCTTGGATTTAGGAAACACAAAGGATGCACAAGTGCCATTTTCTTTGTTTGACAACTAATAGACAATTGATCGAATTTAACAAAACGCTCTACTTAACCTTTGTCGACCAAGAAAAGGCATTCGATAGAGTAGATAGAAACAAGCTGTGGGAAATCCTTAAATGATATGGAGCAAGTTAAATGGTTTGGCCATGTAACTAGATTGCCAACTAACAGTTTACCACAACAAGCAATGATGTACAGACCAAATGGAAGCAGAAGAAGAGGCCGCAAGGTACAATAGGAACAAGATGAGATGAGATGATGGAAAATACTCAGCGAGAGAAGCATAGAAAGACATAACAATTTATGTGGAAGGTTAAACAACTTGACATCACATAGTATAAGCAACATTCAAATATCACATGACATACGCTGCATCCAGTCTTGACCTGCAGATGTGTCCAGCTCCAGTCTTGTCCTGCAGATGTGTTCAGCTCCAATCTTGTCCTGGCAGATGTGTCCAGCTCCAATCTTGTTCTGCAGGTGTGTCCTGGCAGATGTGTTCAGCTCCAATCTTGTCCTGGCAGATATGTCCAGCTCCAATCTGTTCCTCAACATCCAGCTATACATACTATCCTGAATTATGTAAATAGATACAGTCTAATGAGTTAGAGCACATCCTGCCATTGTCAAAGCTAGAACTTAGACCACATCCTGCCATTGTCAAAGATAGAACTTAGACCACATCCTGCCATTTTAGAAGATTGAACTTAGACCACATCCTGCCATTGTAGAGGATTGAACTTAGACCACATCCAGCCATTGTCAAAGATAGAACTTAGACCACATTGATTGCCTGCTATTGTGTGGTGTCTCTGATTGACTGTTGTGTGGTGTCTCTGATTGCCTGTTGTGTGGTGTCTCTGATTGCCTGTTGTTGTGCTGTATCTCTGATTGCCTGTTGTTGTGTGGTGTCTCTGATTGCCTGTTGTTGTGTGGTGTCTCTGATTGCCTGTTATTGTGCTGTCTCTCTGATTGCCTGTTGTTGTGTGGTGTCTCTGATTGCCTGTTATTGTGTAGTGTCTCTGATTGCCTGTTATGTGGTGTCTCTGATTGCCTGTTATTGTGTGGTGTCTCTGATTGCCTTTTATTGTGTGGTGTCTCTGATTGCCTTTTATTGTGTGGTGTCTCTGATTGCCTGTTATTGTGTGGTGTCTCTGATTGCCTGTTATTGTGTGGTGTCTCTGATTGCCTGTTGTTGTGTGGTGTCTCTGATTGCCTGTTATTGTGTGGTGTCTCTGATTGCCTGTTATTGTGTGGTGTCTCTGATTGCCTGTTGTTGTGTGGTGTCTCTGATTGCCTGTTATTGTGTGGTGTCTCTGATTGCCTGTTGTTGTGTGGTGTCTCTGATTGCCTGTTGTTGTGTGGTGTCTCTGATTGCCTGTTGTTGTGTGGTGTCTCTGATTGCCTGTTATTGTGTAGTGTCTCTGATTGCCTGTTATGTGGTGTCTTTGATTGCCTGTTATGTTGTGTCTCTGATTGCCTGTTATTGTGTGGTGTCTCTGATTGCCTGTTATTGTGTAGTGTCTCTGATTGCCTGTTATGTGGTGTCTCTGATTGCCTGTTATTGTGTGGTGTCTCTGATTGCCTGTTATTGTGTGGTGTCTCTGATTGCTTGTTATTGTGTAGTGTCTCTGATTGCCTGTTATGTGGTGTCTCTGATTGCCTGTTGTGTGGTGTCTCTGATTGCCTGTTATTGTGTGGTGTCTCTGATTGCCTGTTATGTGGTGTCTCTGATTGCCTGTTATTGTGTGGTGTCTCTGATTGCCTGTTGTTGTGTGGTGTCTCTGATTGCCTGTTGTTGTGTGGTGTCTCTGATTGACTGTTATTGTGTGGTGTCTCTGATTGCCTGTTGTTGTGTGGTGTCTCTGATTGCCTGTTGTTGTGTGGTGTCTCTGATTGCCTGTTGTTGTGTGGTGATTCTGATTGCCTGTTATGTGGTGTCTCTGATTGCCTGTTATTGTGTAGTGTCTCTGATTGCCTGCTATTGTGTGGTGTCTCTGATTGCCTGTTATTGTGTGGCGTCTCTGATTGCCTGTTATTGTGTGGCGTCTCTGATTGCCTGTTGTTGTGTGGTGTCTCTGATTGCCTGTTGTTGTGTAGTGTCTCTGATTGCCTGTTATGTGGTGTCTCTGTCCTGTTCTTCCCCGAGAGGAGAGTGGGAATCAACAAGTACATCTTCAACTTATTATCTGTTGGGATTATTGCCTGACTTTAGTCTACACTCCTCTCTTCTGTCTTCCCTTCCATATATCTAGTGGTTTCACTCTCTCTCGGTTATTCTCTCAACACATACTCCGACAACAGTTTCTTTCAACAATAAACAAAAGATTTATTAATAAAACTATGTCTGGTGTATGTATTGATTTTGTAAGTGTAGTTGATAGGGTGTTCTATGGTTGGTGTTAGAAAGAACTCTGCATGTCTATCAGCGGTGTTGTTTCTCGCCCATTCATTCTTCAAGATCACAGGACAGCACATCAAACAGGACAGAGCTCACCCGGGATTATCCGTATGCTTGAATCTGATGGTAAATCCGTTATTGAATGAAACAAAAACTGTTCACCACTGAGTCACTGTACCGTAATAAAAGTCCCGTAAGTTTATGACTGCGCTCGAGTCTGTTTCATGACGGTGCATATCCAACATCGAAAAAACCACCACCTCGTCACAGTTATTCCTATTGTCTATAGATTAATATCAATGTCTCTAATTGTCTATTCTTTCTTCTTTGTTTACTCAAGGGTATTCCTCTTCATCTCTTCTCTTTCAGGGCCTTAGTGTTATATTCGTTTGAGCATACAGTGTTCTGTATTTATTTTAACTTATTTCTTTCTTCATCGTAAATATGTTCATATTCTGTTTTGTTCCATGTAAGTACTTTGTTTGTTTAATGTAGTACTCTTCATCCTGTCTCTGCTTTCACTAGGAGAGTGGAACCTGGAAAAGTATAACAAATCCAGTGATAAGCAGCCGCTCCTTACTACTACTTATGCAAGTGTCCTTCTCCAGCCATAATGACAAGGCTTCCGAAGTACATCCGCATAAGACATATGAATTCACCAAAGTCTAAACTATCCATAAATAGAAAGAAATGGTAATTGCTATTCACACACATCTATATTCCTATGCTAAACTATATCTAATATCTTTATACCTTATTTAGGCATCTATGTTCCTATGCTAAACTATACCTAATATCTTTATACCTTATTTAGGCATCTATGTTCTTGGAATCGAAAAAACACTTAGCGAATAACACACTATTATCCCCTCTTTCCATCATTAGGGACGTGTATTTCTATTCCCACTCAAGAACATATCTCCTTCAGGTCAGTTTGGAACACACACTAAACTTACACAAAGAATCGACCCTCTTTATATCGGTCATTTTTGCCGCATAGTCCTTGACATTGCTGGACACCTCACATCCAGACTGCATTATCATTGTTAGTGGAAAATTACAGCTCGGGACCGTTTCACATCCATACTGCAATATGCTTGTCCAATAATACTGTCGGCCTTTGTCCCAAACGAATCTTTCAACTCGACCCTTTTACCTGCGCGGTTAGCCGGCCCCTTCTCCTGTCTTGACCTATAAACACATGCGCCTGGTCTCTCCTTTGTTAACCCTTCTCCTACCTGGGCAGTCGGTGTATACCGTCGTCTATCTGGGAATCATTAACTCTTCAGTATTTCACGACATAGGCCCCCTCTTAAGAGATTAGACCGCGTCGAATCTTTCTCACTGTAGGTTTGATTCCCATGATCCACAACCCTAATCTTCTTCCTCCGGAGCTAGATGTCTGGATAATAAATCTGCTCCTACATTTTCCTTACCAAAAATGTATTCCACTGTGAAGTCCAGTTGCAGCAACAACGTCCATCACATCCACCGTGCGTTGAGCTTCTGCGAAGTAGCTATTAACATCACGTGTTGATGATATGATTGGATCCTCACATTATCCAGTAGGCGCTCTAATTGACACCCTACTATACTACTAACGACTGAAACTAGTGTTGGCTCCTCGCTCCTGTACGTCCGGTCGACCTACTTTCGACTTGCGTCAGCGACGGCTCACAATACAAACGGATTGTCCCATCTTGATTGTAACACTGCTTCCATGTCCTCTTGGTTTCCCCCGGCTTTGCCTCTGGGGATGTTCCGCCTCGTCCTCGCTGGACCGAGTCGTCTTTCCCAAATCTCCTGGACTTGTGCTTCCAGGACCATCTTGGGCGATATTGCATCTGGTCAGCCAATCTTTGGTTGGAGTCCTGGGTAATTCTCGCTTTTCCCGACGTTACCCACCCCTTCTGAACTAGGTTACCGGTGAAACTTTCACTCTTGTCCTTTCCCTGACTTGTGATTTCCCTCCTCCTGTCGTTGGGTAAATCTGACCTATCACGTACTGTCCCATAGGTCCTCCTATGTTGTACTGGCGATCTCTGGTCTTCGTCTGGACTGGTAACTTTTGTCCCAATGGCTGCCATCACCATAAAGTGCGAAGCTTTGCTCCCGGATCTCTCTTCATATTTCCTAATGAGATGTCTAGGGAGATTTTTCTTCTCTTCCCCGATCCGTATTTTGTAGATGTTCTTGGACACCACCTTTTCCACAGGATAAGGTCCTTTCCATCCTACTTGGAGTATATTGGTCTCTGCTGGACTCCACACTTCCACTTTGTCTTCCACTTTAAGAGCTAGTTTCCTCTTAATTCGCTTGTTGGGTGGTGCTTTCTGGCACTCCGAACAAGACTTCACCCACCGGCGTACATCTCCGGTCATTCCTGGCCAGCAATAATGGCCGGATATTTGCTGCAAGGTCTCTCTGACACCCATATGTCGATTCTCGCCTATGATGTGTCCACTCTGAAGAATGTGAGGACGGTGGGTCTCTGGAACCACCCACTGCTCATGCAGGTTATCTCCCCTCCCAGCTCTCCGATAGAGTAGTTGATTCTTCAGAAAGTACTGTCCCCGTTCTGGTGGCTCAGCACTTCTTTGCAGCTTCCTGTAGCAAGGATGCAACGTAGTATCCTTCCTCTGGGCAGTATGCAATTCTCCTATCCCTGAGTTGTCGCATAGTGTCTCTGCCTCTTTTTCCTTCCCTTGAGATCCACTGACTACGGTTCCCTTGTAGGCTGGCTGTTTGGGCATCCCCAAAAAGACATATTTCGTGCCAATGATCATTGGGAATAGGGAGTCAGCTAATACCGCCGCAGGAATAATGCCCGTGACGTACCTGGATTTAATCTCCACCTTGGCGATTGGCAGCGTCATGGTAACAGCACTCCTCATTGCCGGCTTTAGCTCTATGGTCTCCCCTGTAAGTTGGTCTGGGCTTACCAAGCTGGCGTCTATCACCGCTTCCCCATCCAAACCTGTATCGTAGAGACAAGCAACCTGCTGGCCATTGACTTCAATCAGTTCAACCACAGGTGGTCTCTCTTGGTCCTGAGTGTCTTTCATCTCCTTGACCGTTTCCTTGCCTTCCTCTTTTGATTCCTCGAGGTTGGTTATGCAATTGGCGTCGTTTGCCTTGCATCTGCAGTCCACAGTATTATGTGTTATTGACTGGCAGTGTGTACACCATGTTCCCTTCCTAGGTTTCCGTGTGTCCTTTGTGTTCCTTTCTCCTTCGCCAACCTCAGCCTTGTCTGTGATCACCGATGTAGGAATCACTTTGCATGCTGCGAAGTAAGAACTTTTAGGTTTCGATCTGCAGTCCTTCGTGTTATGCGATGGTACCTTGCAGAATGAACACCACCTCTCAGACCACGGTCGTTTCGCTTGGGAATTCGAGGTGCTCTGGTTTCCTACCTTCACCTTCTCTGAACTCTCCTCTGTGTGCTTTATATAAGGTTCCCCTTTTTCTCCTTCCCAGTTTTTAGGTTTCTTTTTCTCTGGTTTCTCCTGACCTTTTGTTGGTGTACTTAGTTCCTCAGTTTCACCATGTACTTCCACGAATCGTTCTGCCAGCTTATTCACAACATCAATCCGTTCCGCCCCTTGTTCTCCTAAGAAGGTTCTGAGAGGTTTCGACATTTGCTTTCGCATCTGGTCGACCACCATCATCTCTTCGAGACTCTCATAATCCCTCTTGAATTCTGCCAAGTCCATCCATTTCTGGAGATAGGATTTCAGCCTTAGACTGTAGGCGGCGAATAGTTCTCCCGGCTCTCGTCTAGCCGATCTAAACTTCTTCCTATACGTTTGTGCTGTGATGTCAAAATGTTTCATCAAAGCGGCTTTTAATTCCTGGTAATTATTTTCCTGTCCTGGTGGTAAGCGTTTGTACACCTCAAATCCCGACCCGATTAATCCCTGGGATAATTTAAGAGCCCACCTGCTCCTATCCAGTCCCATAGCGACTGACATTGCTTCGAAACGAGATGCGTACTGGTCAAAGCGTTCCTTAGACTGATCGTAGACAGCTAAGGGAAACTTCATGGCATGGTAACCATGTCCACTCATGTTGGTTGCCCCAGGTGAAGATGAACTTCCTTCTGCTGCATCTATTTCACCCTTAGTTTGTGTCTTGAGCTCCAACTCTTTCAAGCGGTATTCATGTTCCATTTCTTGTCTCCTGGCAGTCTGTTCCATTTCCAGTTTCTTGGTCTCCTGGTCCATTTTCTTGGCCTCTTGTTCCATTTCCAGTCGCTTGGTCTCCTGGTCCATTTTCTTGGCCTCTTGTTCCATTTCCAGTCGCTTGGTCTCCACCTCTATTCTTCTCACTTCCAACTCGGCCTTCCGCTCTTCTCGTTCCGCTTGACGAATCTCTCGCTCTCTTTCCTGGATGTAATCAGTTAGCTCGGACCCAGCTAAACCAATTGCCTCCCCGTTGGCCCTCAGTTCGGCTGTAGTTACTTTAGGAGTTGCCATAGTTAAAGCAGGTAAGTCAGCACGTTGCGTAAAGACACCTCAAGGCAGTAAAAAAGTACTCACTATACAATTATATTCCAGTTAGACCCTATATCATGAATCTATGTCTATCTAATATTATATATCTACAACACCACACAGTACATCACAACCACTCTCTCATCCACAAGAGGAGATATAGGATAAAGACTTATGTAGACGTGTGACCGTGTGACTAGGTATGTAATGTGTCTTACCACCTATCCACATTCACTCTGTCTGGAACTTTCTCACTGTAAAGTCACCAGCATTAATGAACTGTTTCTACCATAAATGTAATGGCACCATATATCCAATGGACGTCCTTCCATTAAAAGTCATCAATATATACTTCTTTTCCTTTTATTCCAATCAGTATGTCCCAACATGCAGGTACCCCTCTATGCATATGCCCTGTTATGCCCAGGTCATATGGGTATTTTTCCTAACTCGCTGCTCCACCAATTATGTCCTGTTCTTCCCCGAGAGGAGAGTGGGAATCAACAAGTACATCTTCAACTTATTATCTGTTGGGATTATTGCCTGACTTTAGTCTACACTCCTCTCTTCTGTCTTCCCTTCCATATATCTAGTGGTTTCACTCTCTCTCGGTTATTCTCTCAACACATACTCCGACAACAGTTTCTTTCAACAATAAACAAAAGATTTATTAATAAAACTATGTCTGGTGTATGTATTGATTTTGTAAGTGTAGTTGATAGGGTGTTCTATGGTTGGTGTTAGAAAGAACTCTGCATGTCTATCAGCGGTGTTGTTTCTCGCCCATTCATTCTTCAAGATCACAGGACAGCACATCAAACAGGACAGAGCTCACCCGGGATTATCCGTATGCTTGAATCTGATGGTAAATCCGTTATTGAATGAAACAAAAACTGTTCACCACTGAGTCACTGTACCGTAATAAAAGTCCCGTAAGTTTATGACTGCGCTCGAGTCTGTTTCATGACGGTGCATATCCAACATCGAAAAAACCACCACCTCGTCACAGTTATTCCTATTGTCTATAGATTAATATCAATGTCTCTAATTGTCTATTCTTTCTTCTTTGTTTACTCAAGGGTATTCCTCTTCATCTCTTCTCTTTCAGGGCCTTAGTGTTATATTCGTTTGAGCATACAGTGTTCTGTATTTATTTTAACTTATTTCTTTCTTCATCGTAAATATGTTCATATTCTGTTTTGTTCCATGTAAGTACTTTGTTTGTTTAATGTAGTACTCTTCATCCTGTCTCTGCTTTCACTAGGAGAGTGGAACCTGGAAAAGTATAACAAATCCAGTGATAAGCAGCCGCTCCTTACTACTACTTATGCAAGTGTCCTTCTCCAGCCATAATGACAAGGCTTCCGAAGTACATCCGCATAAGACATATGAATTCACCAAAGTCTAAACTATCCATAAATAGAAAGAAATGGTAATTGCTATTCACACACATCTATATTCCTATGCTAAACTATATCTAATATCTTTATACCTTATTTAGGCATCTATGTTCCTATGCTAAACTATACCTAATATCTTTATACCTTATTTAGGCATCTATGTTCTTGGAATCGAAAAAACACTTAGCGAATAACACACTATTATCCCCTCTTTCCATCATTAGGGACGTGTATTTCTATTCCCACTCAAGAACATATCTCCTTCAGGTCAGTTTGGAACACACACTAAACTTACACAAAGAATCGACCCTCTTTATATCGGTCATTTTTGCCGCATAGTCCTTGACATTGCTGGACACCTCACATCCAGACTGCATTATCATTGTTAGTGGAAAATTACAGCTCGGGACCGTTTCACATCCATACTGCAATATGCTTGTCCAATAATACTGTCGGCCTTTGTCCCAAACGAATCTTTCCACTCTACCCTTTTACCTGCGCGGTTAGCCGGCCCCTTCTCCTGTCTTGACCTATAAACACATGCGCCTGGTCTCTCCTTTGTTAACCCTTCTCCTACCTGGGCAGTCGGTGTATACCGTCGTCTATCTGGGAATCATTAACTCTTCAGTATTTCACGACAGTCTCTGATTGCCTGTTATTGTGTGGTGTCTCTGATTGCCTGTTATTGTGTGGTGTCTCTGATTGCCTGTTGTGTAGTGTCTCTGATTGCCTGTTATTGTGTGGTGTCTCTGATTGCCTGTTATTGTGTGGTGTCTCTGGTACAGTCTTGCCCCACCAGGACTCAACATTTCTCAACACCACCCCAAAACGGCTGATCGGAGTCTGGATCCCCCTAGAGGATGCCACCAAAGATAACGGTTGCCTGTGGTTTGTTCCTGGCTCGCATACAAGTAAGTGTTGACAGTGTGAAGTTATATCACATTGTGACATCATCTGTTGTGTTATTGTAAAATCATGCAGATGTAATCTTTAAGGGGTCATATGACAAGTTATGTGAGGGTTAATCTTCCACAATACGATGTGATATGATATGTTGAAAACAACTCTCCACCTCATTAAACCGGCTTGTTCAGCTTCAGTTATAATTGTGGTGGCTCACGTTGTGGTTTTAGATGCTTCCCTTCTGTGTCAGTGAGTTTTCTATCTGTTTAGCAGGTTTCATGCCTGTGACGTTTGCTAGGGGTATGGCTGGTGTGTTTTTGTGTGTTGTTTTCTTGTTGCTTTTCCCGTTGAAACATGGTGCGTTAGAACTATGAGTGGGAATGGCAAATTGGATAATATCAATAAAGAAATGAATATTCCTGAATATTAACATTTTAGGTAAAGGTGAGATTAGATAGGAATGGCTATGATAACATCCAAGGAATAAAACACAATCCATTTTGGTGGAGGGAAAAAAACAGTGTAACAGCTGGTAGCAGTTATAATGGATATTTTTGTTTGTTTGTTTGCATATCCTATTACAGGACATTGCTGTCAACACCAGCATTTTACCACTGTTGTTGATTTCTTGGCAAGATTACGCTCAGTAGTTTGCCATTGCTTTCTGAGCGGCTGGCTCACATATCCCGTAAGTAACGGGTGCGGCGAGAACCGCTGACGATTCTCGCACAGCTGCATTTGCTCACGTGGATAAATGGGATTACGGAGAAAGTCACTAACTGCTAGGCCAGGGAGACCGGCAATAATGGATAAGGAGAGATCAAAATCTATTCACAAAGGCTTTCAATAAAGTAAGACTTACGAACATTATTAAGATGCTTTCAGATCTACAAATTGATGGGAAAGTCCTTAGACTTGTAAAAAGACATAATTTGGAAACAACAAGCTGCCATAAGTTTAGTTTAGTCGATGGATCAACATCACGGCACACGGGTGCAACCCACAAGTGCTCCGTTCTCCTCCTAACTCAAACCTGAGTCTGGAGAAACTCAGCTCAGTGCACGAACTCCGTAGCATCGGCAAGGATCCTGAAATACTTTGGATAGATTTTTAACTCAAAATTTTGCCCGGGCAGAAAATATGCTACTCTTTTTCCATTTCCAACTGCCAAGGGAATTTTTTTACGTGCGCAGCAATACACACGGGCGTCTTATCTCACTACCCAGAGACCACGGGAAATTTTATTACTAGAAGTCCACGAGAAAAAATCCTGGTCATTTCCGGGGCCTGAACCCGGGACCTCCAGCACTCGAGGCAGACACCATACCTTGAGACCACGCAGCCCCCCCCCCCTCCCTCTCCATCCCCCCATAAACTGCCATAAGAATTGATGATGAAGTAGATGAATATCAGCCTATTAAGAGAGGTGTGTGACAAGGATGTGCAATTTCTCCAGATCTTTTTTCTCTATACTGTGAAAATATCTTTAGAAATTTAGAAGATATGAGAGAAATCACCATTGGGGGACGTATCGTCAGTAACATTAGATATCATGGATAAAGTGATAATCCTGCAAGTGACAGGCTGTTACTCCTATCCTAGAAATGACATGTACGTGGCCAAGTATGTCTCGTTACTATTTCACCCAGCAGAAAATGTCTCTTGCATGTATTTTAGGAGAAATGTACCCCCGGCCAGATATCTCAGGTCTCACATCCACAGCTCGGAAGCTCACTAGCATGGTCAGGATGAGTGTGCTTCTTACCTGCCAGGGTGAAACCAAGCCGTCTGCAGGTCCAGTTGTACTAGAGTGAACAGCTCATACTGATGCAGTTATACGAGGGAGCTTCAAAATGAAAACCGGTGATAGAAATTACAATAAACATGCCATTGTCTTGTAACCTGTCAATATTGTTGTTAAGGATGTCAGGAGTGTTAAGCACGTGACATCCTGGTGCGTACGAAAACCATGACGTCATGATAGTTTAACTGGTTCTCTGCCATGCGCCACTTTAATGGCGTAATGTAACGTCCATCTGCCATGCGCCACTATAATGGTGAAATGTTGACAGCTCGTTATTTGTTTCATTTTGCATATCTTCCGTAATTTTAATGCCCAGTAAATGACATTTTACACCAGAAAAGGTCTCTCATTCAAAAACACTGGACTCATAGCAAACATCTCGAATTTGAGCAGAATTTTTAGTTAAATTGTGGTTATTTTTCTGATTTTAGAAATGACAACGCCCTCTGGTTTTCGGCCTCGCATAATTACATTAAATAATCGTTTTAAACAATTTTAGATTATAACTATTCTGATTTAAAGGACCTTGTGAAAGATTCCAAACTAATAGCACGTGGTTAATGTGGTTATTCAGATAAAAATAAATTATTTAGCGGACGGTCATAATGGAATACAAAACTAATCGTGAAAGTTTGTCATCTTGACGAATTAGGCTTGCTCTTATGGGCCACATTTGTGCACCTAAGTTTGCTTTGCCTATCACAATGTATCTAAGGAGTGTTTAAATAATTAAATTTAAAAGAATACTAATTACAACTATATTGTTTCTCAGTACAATCTGCGTCGTATGTTCCTGACATTTTCCATTTTGTGTGAAAATGGTTTGCTTCACAAATATGATGTTTTAATTGTGTTTTATTGGTGTTATTGAGCAGTTCTTGTGATATTGGTGAAGAAAAGTGGTGTGTTTATCATTATTCAGTAAATTTAACAGGATTATCTTCAAAGGATAACAAATAACGCCTTGGTAAGTGGACATTTTTAATAATTTTCACCTCTTTTATTTAAATTGTTATTACATAATATATCATTATTGTTATAATTTTTCTAACATCTCACATAATTACTAACACTGTCATGTTCCTTCTGCAGTCTTTAATTTGATATATAATACAATATATTTGCTACCATTTTAACAATTTTTAAAGCATCATTGTGACACACCCCTACTTCCCATTTTCTGCCATCAATTTCTGTTTGGTCCAAACCCACTTTTCGTTTAGCAGAAAATCAGTTAAAGATGGCTGCCCCACTTTTGACATGCACCAAAGAGAAACAGCATTCTGTTATCCGTTTTTTTTTTTTTTTTAAATCATTGAATGGGTGAAACTATAGACATTTTTCGGCAAATGAAGGTCCAGTACTGTGATGCATGCTTATCAGTCCATCAAGTGTATGAGTGGAGTAGGAAGTTTGAAAACTTTTTGGTCCGATGAAGAGGTACAGCAGGTGATGCATGAATAGTTACATACACAACCAGGATAATTATTTTTCTACAGGAATGCAAGCACTTTATCTGTGCTGGAAGAGTTGCATTGGACGCAGTGGTGACTACATCTAAAAATGATGCATTTGTTATTTACTTTTTCAGAATATATTAACACAAAAAAACAACAACAAAAACATTGAAGGTCTTCATTTGAATCCCCCTTGTACATGTTTCTGCACTCACTGTCTGGAGGCAATCCTATAGAATCCTAGATGCAGCTGTTTAATACTGTATTGTTTCATTTGTGCCTGTTCTCTATCTTCTTCTTCTACCGATGGCATCTGTCATGATCATGCCATCAGGCAAGGTGTCATGATGGCCAAGGTATAGGACTTTGTTGTAGTTCCATGCTGCAAGGAGTTCAGTGTTGATGAAGTGGGCCAGTATCTGTCTAGCTCACTGGCGTTCAGAGGACAAGCCTGTACAACATGTTTGGCAGTTTGTTTGCCTGACCCACACATGCATGCTTATGAAGCAGACAGACAAGGAAATACCTGGGTGGCTTGGCTACATGGCATGGTTGAGACAAGAACACTGAGCTGATCCACAACTCTGGCGATCGAGTGAGATGGCGAAACATGACCGCCCACGCTTATCAACATAGCACATGATAATGATGATGTTCCATCCAGACACAGACAGTGGTGATCTATCCTGGGAGTGTGCTAGCCTTCATGATGGTGATCCTGAACATCTCTGATAGCCTCAGACAGCTCTCATGTTCTCCAAGTGTGAGGCTTCATGGGGGTGATTCTGAACATCTCTTATAACCTCAGATACCTCTCATGTTCTCCAAGTGTGAGACTTCATGATGGTGATCCTGAACATCTCTGATAACCTCAGCTTTCATGTTCTCCAAGTGTGAGACTTTATGATCATTTTCTTCACATTCTGCTCCTTTTGCAAATTTGTCTCCTTGTTGATCTCTGTGTGACCTGATATGTGAGATGGGTGTGTTAAGCCCTGCGCATTATACCAACGTGTGTGTACTAAATGATTCAATGAGCATGATTCAGAAGGTCGAAGCTGGTTCTGTACGTAGACAGTGGACTGAGTCGCTGAGGAAGTCTGTTGTCCGTAAAGTCACTTTCATCTTCGTCCCGGGACATGCAGGAGTGGAGGGAAATGAACGAGCTGATAAACTGGCTGGCTCTGCACCCCCTGCAGATGTCCAGCCCATGGATCCTGCTGATGTTATTAACGTCCTTAAAGACATGTCGAGAACAGAAGACTGTGACATCAGTGAATCCACATCGCTGTCCAGGATGAAAGACTTGGGAGTAAGAATTGGCACGGCCAGACACGAGAGGTACATCGGGAAAACGAGGTGCCTCATTAACCAAAACAGAACTGGCACTATTAGCCACAGAACACTGATGTTTATGCTGGGGGGAGGATCTGAGCACCTATGGACCTGTCCGGAGTGCAATGAAGATACCCCAACTGATAACTGAAGCTCTGCGCCAGTCACTCCTCCACAGACAGACCCTCTGACTGTTCCAACCTTCTGTCCTGCAGGTGGAGTAGACAATGAGAGATACATGATCCGGTGTCCCCAGGCGGACTCCCAGAGTGACACGACCACCTTCACCAGTACACCAGCGGTCTACGAGGACAGTCAGTTTGTTCCAGCGGAGATGAAAGCAGGCGAGGCTCCTTGTGATGTTTTAAGTGCCCAGTTGTTTTTATGTGTGCTTTTCTACTTGTTTACTGACTCGTGTGTGTCATTTGTCAATTAATTTGATAACTTAGTGGAACTACACTTGTCATGCCATGTCATTTGTCAATTCATTTGATTACCTAGTATAATTGCATTTATGAGTTAATTTGATTACCTGGTATAATTGCATTGTCAGATATCATTTAGCAGTGCAGGCTTCCTCATTGATTAAACAAGCTAAAATGTTAAAGTGAGAGGGTGGACAGCATTGTGCCAGGTTTCACTCCAACTGGCTTGACCTCACCCATTGTCAGTGATAACTTCATCATATCTGCCATTGTCAGTGATAACTCCATGTCTACCATTGTTATTGATAACTTCATGTCTCCCATTCTCATTGATAACTTCATGTCTGCCATTGTCAGTGATAACTTCATCATATCTGCCATTGCCAGTGATAATTTCATCATATCTGCCATTGTCAGTGATAACTTCATGTCTACCTTTGTCAGTGATAACTTCATGTCTCCCATTGTCAGTGATAACTTCATCATATCTGCCATTGTCAGTGATAACTTCATCATATCTGCCATTGTCAGTGATAACTCCATGTCTACCATTGTCAGTGATAACTTCATGTCTCCCATTCTCATTGATAACTTCATGTCTGCCATTGTCATTGATAACTTCATGTCTGCCATTGTCAGTGATAACTTCATGTCTCCCATTCTCATTGATAACTTCATGCCTGACATTGTCATTGATAACTTCATGTCTGCCATTGTCAGTGATAACTTCATCTGTCATTGTCAGTGATAACTTCATGTCTGCCATTGTCATTGATAACTTCATGTCTGCCATTGTCATTGATAACTTCATGTCTGCCATTGTCAGTGATAGCTCCAGGTCTGTCGATGCAAGTGATAACTTCATCATATCTGTGATTGTCAGTGATAACTTCATCATATCTACCATTGTCAGTGATAACTCTATGTCTACCATTGTCAGTGATAACTCCATGTCTACCATTGCCAGTGATAACTTCATGTCTGCCAATCACATTGATAACTTCATGTCTGCCATTGTCAGTGATAACTTCATGTCTGCCATTGTCATTGATAACTCCATGTCTGCCATTGTCAATGTCTGCCATTGTCAGTGATAACTCCAGGTCTGTCATTGTCAGTGATAACTTCAACATATCTACCGTTGTCAGTGATAACTTCATGTCTGCCATTGTCATTGATAACTTTATGTCTGCCATTGTCAGTGAGAACTCCATGTCTGCCATTGTCAGTGATAACTCTAGGTCTGTCATTGTCAGTGATAACTTCATCATAACTACCATTGTCAGTGAGAACTCCATGTCTGCCATTGTCAGTGATAACTCTAGGTCTGTCATTGTCAGTGATAACTTCATCATATCTACCATTGCCAGTGATAACTTCATCATATCTGCCATTGTCAGTGATAACTTCATGCCTTCCATTGTCAGTGATACCTCCATGTCTACCATTGCCAGTGATAACTTCATGTCTGCCATTGTCAGTGATAACTTCATGTCTGCCATTGCCAGTGATAATGTCATCATATCTGCCATTGCCAGTGATAACTTCATCAAATCTAACATTGTCAATGACAGTTTCAACGTATCATCCATTGTCAGTGATAACTTCATCATATCTACCATTGTCAGTGATAACTTCATCATATCTACCATTGTCAGTGATAATTTCATCATATCCACCATTGTCAGTGATAACTTCATCATATCTACCATTGTCAGTGATAACTTCATCATATCTACCATTGCCAGTTGCTACTTTATGTTCGTCATTGTCAGTGATAACTTTATGTCTACCATTGTCAGTGATAACTTCATGTCTACCATTGTCAGTGGTAACTTCATATCTACCATTGTCAGTGATAACTTCATCATTTCTACCATTGCCAGTGATAACTTCATCATGTCTACCATTGTCAGTGATAACTGCATCATATCAACCATTGTCAGTGATATCTTCATGTCTACCATTGTCAGTGATAACTTTATGTTGCCATTGTCAGTGATAACTTTATGTTTGTCATTGATAACTTCAGTTATACCATTGTCAATGATAACTTCATGTCTGCCATTGTCAGTGATAACTTCATGTCTGGCATTGTCAGTGATAACTTAATGTCTGCCATTGTCAGTGATAACTTGATCATATCTACCATTGTCAGTTACTTTATGTTTGTCATTGTCAGTGATAACTTTATGTCTACCATTGTCAGTGATAACTTCATGTCTACCATTGTCAGTGGTAACTTCATATCTACCATTGTCAGTGATAACTTCATCATTTCTACCATTGCCAGTGATAACTTCATCATGTCTACCATTGTCAGTAATAACTGCATCATATCAACCATTGTCAGTGATATCTTTATGTCTACCATTGTCAGTGATTACTTTATGTTGCCATTGTCAGTGATAACTTTATGTTTGTCATTGATAACTTCAGTTATACCATTGTCAGTGATAATTTCATGTCTGCCATTGTCAGTGATAACTTGATCATATCTACCATTGTCAGTTACTTTATGTTTGTCATTGTCAGTGATAACTCCATGTCAGCCATTGTCAGTGATAACTTCATCATATCTACCATTGTCAGTGATAACGTCATCATGTCTGCCATTGTCAGTGATAACTCCATGTCTGCCATTGTCAATGATAACTCCATGTCTGCCATTGTCAGTGATAACTTCATCATATCTACCATTGTCAGTGATAACTCCATGTCTACAATTGTCAGGATCTGTGGCTCTGATTCATGGAGAGGTTGTCCATAAAAGTGAGCCCAACCGGTCAGCCAACTCCAGGCACGCCTACACATTCCACATGTTTGACAGCCATGGAGTGGAGTACAGCAAGCAGAACTGGTCAGTATTTCATACATCTGTCTATACTTTACAGCAAGCAAAACTGGTCAGTATTTCATAAGTCTGTCTATACTTTACAACAAACACACTGGTCAGTATTTCATACATCTGTCTATACATTTTTTTTTGTGTGGTATATACAACAATAAGAAAGAGACAAACACCTTTCGTTGGTCATGTGATTAGAACATCATGACAACTGGAAAGATCGAGGGGAAGAGAGGCAGAGGCAGGCCAAGAGAAATGATGCTGGATAGTTTGAGATGGTGGCATGGAGGAATACCATCAGCAGAGTTGATCTAGAAAACCAAAGACTAAGATCTATGGAGAGACATGAATGCCTACGCCAGCTGGCAGGGCACTTGATGATGATGATGTCTATACTTTACAGCAAGCAAAACTGGTCAGTATTTTATACTTCTGTCTATACTTTACAGCAAGCAAAACTGGTCAGTATTTCATACATCTGTCTATACTTTACAGCAAGCAAAACTGGTCAGTATTTCATACATCTGTCTATACTTTACAGCAAGCAAAACTGATCAGTATTTCATACATCTGTCTATACTTTACAGCAAACAAAACTGGTCAGTATTTCATACATCTGTCTATACTTTACAGCAAGCAAAACTGGTCAGTATTTCATACTTCTGTCTATACTTTACAGCAAGCAAAACTGGTCAGTATTTCATACTTCTGTCTATACTTTACTGGTCAGTATTTCATACTTCTGTCTATACTTTACAGCAAGCAAAACTGGTCAGTATTTCATATATCTGTCTATACTTTACAGCAAGCAAAACTGGTCAGTATTTAATACGTCTGTCTATACTTTACAGCAAGCAAAACTGGTCAGTATTTCATACGTCTGTCTGTACTTTACAGCAAGCAAACCTGGTCAGTATTTCAAACATCTGTCTGTACTTTACAGCAAGCACAACTAGTCAGTATTTCATATGTCTGTCTGTACTTCACAGCAAGCACAACTGGTCAGTATTTCATACGTCTGTCTGTACTTTACAGCAAGCAAAACTGGTCAGTATTTTATACTTCTGTCTATACTTTACAGCAAGCAAAACTGGTCTGTATTTCATACATCTGTCTATACTTTACAGCAAGCAAAACTGATCAGTATTTCATACATCTGTCTATACTTTACAGCAAGCGAAACTGGTCAGTATTTCATACTTGTTCTATACTTTACAATGAACACTAGTGGTCAGTCTTAGTTTCTTCTTCTTCTTCTGCGTTCATCTGGAGTTTTTTTCGGACGTGATTGTGTTGTGTCTGTTTACATCAGAGCTGCATTCTTGCGCCGTTAGGCCGACACATCTGACTTCTGCGGAGTCTCAGTTTTATCTACAGCAGACACTAGTTGTCAGTCTGTTTATTTGCTGGACTTGTCTGTGACACTCAGCGCAGATAACATTGTTTATTGTGTACCATCAGACCAAGAAAACATCTGCTGACCTTGCAGTTGTGTGTGGACTGTTCTTCTGTCTGGGTGTGAGTGCTGGACACTGAGTCATGACATGGTGAAGAGCTGGAGGCAGTAGAGATGTGGTGTTTGAGAAGGATATGGACAGAGAAGGCAACAAACACTAGGGTGCTGACAGCTAAAGGGTTATTCGATCACTCATCACAACCGCGAGGACAGGACAAGTGACATTTCTGGGTATATCAGTAGAAGAGAGATGAGATGGCCTAGAAGAGCTGTTGGAGTAGCCATGAGAGATAGAATTAGGAATGTGGACATTAGAAGACGACTAGGTCTGAAGCCAGTCATGCACTTCATTAAAGAACAGATTAATTGGTTTGGCCACCTCACTAGAATGCCCTGAGACCACCAGCCACAAAAAGCCATATTGCAGAATTATAATGGATACAGAGCACAGGGAACACCCCGTGATATATGGAGTGATGGTATCAAGAATAACCTTAGAGAAGTGAATGCCAACTTACAAAGAGAGTTAGAAAGATCTGTAAATGAAGGAAGAGAAAGGTAAGTGAAGGAAGAGAAGAAGAAGATCAGTAGAAGAGAGAAATTAGCTTTATGTGGAGGAATGCTCAACAAGAGAATTACAGGAAGGTGTCTGTAACAAGCTGACACTGCTGGGTAGTCATGTCAGCAGCACAAGAGATGAGTGCAGTCAGGCACACTTCCACACTAGTTCAGTGATATTTCTCTCAATGCTGATATGTCTCTTCTGGATTTGTTTGTATTTTAACGGTCATTCTAACTTGTGTCCTACTAGCAATGATTAACTGTAGTCTTCATCACATTCTGCTACAGGCTACAGCCAACTGAAGCTGGCACATTCACCCACCTCCTGGCCCGGTCATGACCAGCTACTTGAGGACCTGCCAGGTCAGGCCATGTGCTGTTTGCGTGCGTCCCCACACCAGAAGAGATGCTGCCAGCCTTGTCCAAGAATGTTGTTGTTCTTAACCTGATGTCATCACAGACCTAGTGTTTAACTGGTTGGGATACCAACCTGTCTACTTCCAGCTTGATTAGTTTAAGATGTGTGAAAAACCTGGCATGTGATAATACTTGTTTATATTGCCGACATGTGGAACTGTTGTATTACACTGGACTCCTTTAGCGGAGTGATCATGTGTGGAGTGATACAAACGTCATATGGAGTACCTTATATCTTTCACTGTCTCCTCTAGCGGAGTGATCATGTGTGGAGTGATACAAACGTCATATGGAGTGCTTATATCTTTCACTGTCTCCTCTAGCGGAGTGATCATGTGTGGAGTGATATACAAACACAAACATGTGGAGTGCCTTATATCTTTCACTGTCTCCTCTAGCGGAGTGATCATGTGTGGAGTGATACAAACATGTCTAGTGCCTCACATCTTTCACTGTCTACTTGTGTCCAGGGCTTTCACCAATCTTTATTTATTGTTCTTTTTTGCGCTCACTCGCTTTGAACTTGCTACTACTTCCAGTACACTGAATTGATTTTTGCCTGTGGGTTAGTTTTCCCTATTACCAGTGTCCCTTGCCATCAGGCGAACCCACTCTGACTTCTGAGGTACTTGTAATGTACATCCCCAAGTCAAGGACGAGATCAACATTTTAGTCCAAGTGACTGGTGTAGGGATTGAACCCACTACCTCAGCATCAGCACACCGGATGTTTCATCATCACTTGCAGGTATCTGGAAGAGACACAGCAATCATAACTCTGTCATCCTTTCTTGTCTGATGTTTTGATGAAGAGGCTTCAGCTTATATAATTACTAGTTGCCCAACTTTTTCTGCTGAGCACATCTTTTTTCCCTGATCTGCCTCTCTTTCTTAGTATGTTCCCACACAAGGCTCATTTCCCAATTTCACCTCTTCTGTTGATCTTCTCCTTCCTCTTCTTCTCTTCTTCCATGTACCTCAGTGAAGTCTTGGCTGGAGATTGAAGATATTTTATGTGCTTGTACCAGTACGCTTTGTAAGTTGGTATTCATTTCTCTAAGGTTGTTCTTGATACCATCATCACTCCATCTTTTTCCATGGTCTTCCCTTGCTCTGTATCCATTAAATGTCTTCAGTGTCGTCTTTATGGCAGATGGTACCAGGGCATTCTTGTGAGGTGGCCAAACCATTTATGTTGTTCTTTAATGAAGAACATGACTGGTTTCATATCCAGTCATCTTCTAATTTCCTCATTCCTAATTCTGTTTCTCACAGTTACCCCAGCAGCTCTTCTCAGGCATCTCATCTCGGTTGTTACATTTTGCACTCATTATTCACAGAAGCATCCATGTTTGACACTAGTAACATAATGCCGGCCAAACAATTGTTTTATTTGATGTTCTTTAGAACTTATCAGTTTGCTTGTTTGTGACAGAAGAAGTGGCGCTAGTTGTCCCTGATTTGCCTCTGCCCAACGTGTGTTGATCAACTTCCGTTGATGTTCCCATCAATTTCATATTTATTCCTCATGGTTCTGTCCAGTGTGTTGATCAACTTCCGTTGATGTGCCCCATCAATTTCATATTTATTCCTCATGGTTCTGTCCAGTGTGTTGATCAACTTCCGTTGATGTTCCCATCAATTTCATATCTATTCCTCATGGTTCTGTCCAGTGTGTTGATCAACTTCCGTTGATGTTCCCATCAATTTCATATTTATTCCTCATGGTTCTGTCCAGTGTGTTGATCAACTTCCGTTGATGTGCCCCATCAATTTCATATTTATTCCTCATGGTTCTGTCCAGTGTGTTGATCAACTTCCGTTGATGTTCCCATCAATTTCATATCTATTCCTCATGGTTCTGTCCAGTGTGTTGATCAACTTCCGTTGATGTTCCCATCAATTTCATATTTATTCCTCATGGTTCTGTCCAGTGTGTTGATCAACTTCCGTTGATGTTCCCATCAATTTCATATTTATTCCTCATGGTTCTGTCCAGTGTGTTGATCAACTTCCGTTGATGTTCCCATCAATTTCATATTTATTCCTCATGGTTCTGTCCAGTGTGTTGATCAACTTCCGTTGATGTTCCCATCAATTTCATATTTATTCCTCATGGTTCTGTCCAGTGTGTTGATCAACTTCCGTTGATGTTCCCATCAATTTCATATTTATTCCTCATGGTTCTGTCCAGTGTGTTGATCAACTTCCGTTGATGTGCCCCATCAATTTCATATCTATTCCTCATGGTTCTGTCTAGTGGTCTCCTACCACCTGCAGCACTCAGTACCTCAGCATATGTGGTTTTCTCTTTCCACAATATTCTCAACATTCTTCTCATAAACCACATCTCCACTGCCTCCAGTTCCTTCACCACGTCATCACTCAGTGTCCAGCACTCACATCCACACACAAAAACAGGCCGCACACAAGTTTTCAGTAGCGGATTACTGTACTTCTGATATTTATGTTTCTTGTAACATTCTTCATGTTTGTGAAAGAATATTTCCACCCATACACACTTCTCTCCAGTGATCATCTTGTCAACTCTGTAAGAGCCAATCATTACCCATTAATTAGCTCATTGATCCTGAGGCCTCCTAACATTCTTCCTGTTCTTATGTTGTACCATCACCTTCTTCTGCCTGTCATGTCACAATGGAACATAAGCCCCTCCACCAGATCACCTTCTCCTGCCTGTCATGTCACACTGGCACACAGGCCCTCAACCAGATCACATCAAAACCTGTGTAGGCTTGTTCCTGGCCAGTTGGACTGTGCAACCAAAACTTGTCTACAGGATGAGCCAGCCAGTGC
This sequence comes from Cepaea hortensis, assembly GCA_963921405.1. NCBI lineage: Eukaryota > Metazoa > Mollusca > Gastropoda > Stylommatophora > Helicidae > Cepaea > Cepaea hortensis. The sequence goes on along the minus strand of OY992883.1, from coordinate 3,601,957 downwards.
CATGTCACAGTCAGCTCTTGCAACATGCACGGCGGGCTACAGAGTTGTTGTTGTTGGCTTCACTTGTGGGCCCACACAGGTATCCTGTTGTATATGCACTAGATGTTCTGTCATCTTCTTCTTCTGCTGCGTTCATCTGGATTTTTTTTTCGGATGTGACTGCGTTGTGCCTGTTTACAGCAGAGCTACGTTCTTGCGCCGTTAGGCCGACACATCCGACTTCTGCGGGCATTTGTTGACCGGGTTAACCTTCCCGGGTTCTGTCATCTACTGGCCATGGTTTGTGTGAAAGCTTTGTGTGCAGTAACTGCATATAAGTAAAGATACTATGTAGGTTTCTGTTGATTGAATCTGTCTTGTTGTTTTGTATGGTGCAAAGTGACATAGAGGTTCATGCACAAACCTGCCCAGACACTGGTCTGAGTTCAAACCAACAGCCATGGCAGCATTCATATTTTGCCACCAGCACAGAGCTCTGTACTCTACCCAGCCTCATTCATATTTTGCCACCAGCACAGAGCTCTGGACTCTACCCAGCCTCATTCATATTTTGCCACCAGCACAGCTGTGGACTCTACCCAGCCTCATTCATATTTTGCCACCAGCACAGCTGTGGACTCTACCTAGCCTCATTCAAATGTTTAGCAGCTATTTTCTAAATTTTGTGGGAATTGTTTTCGAAGGAAAGACGATAGAGAGGCAACTAACCAATCCCACCTCATTATGTAATGACCTAAAACATGTGAAAGCTACAATTTCACATGGCAGTGCATACATGGGACTACCTCTGCTGTATGTCGGGTGGATTGAGCGTCTAGTCACCCATAAACTTCGGCAGGAATTGTGTATCTACTGAATTGCCAATTTGTATCTATATACTAGCCAGATTTGTATCTATATGCTAGCCAGATTTTGTATCTATACACCAGCCAAATTTGTATTTATATACTAATCAGGTGTTCTTTGTTTCTATTTGTATCACGTTGTGTTTTCTAAATGTATGGAAGGATCGTGTGAGAATAGATCAGAGGACAATGAATATGAAGGAATATTGAGATCATCAGAGATAGAGACAGAGATGGAAGGTAAAGCTTTGTCCTTCCTGCGAGCAGTCTTGAAGACACAGAAAAGTTAACAGCCAAAGCTGCATGTAATATATATGTTGTTGAAGTTGTATTCTCTGCTGTAAGGTTGGTTCATGTTTGTTGTATGCACAATGATGTTGAAACACTGTTGTATATGTGCTCACTGAGAATCTGGAAAACATGGCCAGGTATTTGTCTGTGTGTACCCAGTGTTTGTCTGTGTGTACCCAGTGTTTGTCTGTGTGTACCCAGTGTTTGTCTGTGTGTACCCAGTGTTTGTCTGTGTGTACCCAGTACGTGTCTGTATGTACCCAGTGTTTGTCTGTATCTACCCAGTGTGTGTCTGTATCTACCCAGTGTGTGTCTGTATGTACCCATTGCATGCCTGTGTGTACCCAGTACATATCTGTATGTACCCAGTGCATGCCTGTGTGTACCCAGTGTGTGTCTGTATGTACCCAGTGCATGCCTGTGTGTACCCAGTACATGTCTGTATGTACAGTACAGCAGTCTTATATGGGTTGTTCTTTAATTTGTCAGTGTTACTACCACACAGCTTGTACATTGTACACAAGACCACACAGTTGTCCACAAGACCGCTAGTGCACAGCTGAAACTAGGCTTGATTACTATTACCAGAATTTGTACACAACAAACATGGGGTCACCCAACAGTGGGTCATTAAGATCTGTACACAACAAACATGGGGTCACTAGGATCTGTACACCCAAAACATGGGGTCACCAGGATCTGTAGGATGACAGAAATGTGGGTCTGTAGACCACAAACACGGGGTCGCCCACTGTGATCTTGCCCTCGCGGAACACGGTGGCGTAGACCCCAAACTCCGGGGCTGGAAAGCTGCAGGGTATACACCAGGCCCCCTTGAGGCTCTCGTGGGGCTCGCTCTCATGCCTCCACTCCAGGTTCTTGGTGTCGTAGGCTTCTTCAATCAACCTGAGAGTATCACACATGTTACTCTTAGAGTGTCAGAAATGTTACTTTTAGAATATCAGAAATGTTACTCTTAGAATGTCAGAAATGTTACTCTTAGAATGTCAGAAATGTTACTCTTAGAATATCAGAAATGTTACTTTCAGAATATCAGAAATGTTACTATTAGAGTATCACGCATGTTACTCTTAGAATGTTAGAAATGTTACTTTTAGAATATCAGAAATATTACTTTTAGTATATAATCAAAGTTACTCTTAGAGTATCACACATGTTACTCTTAGAATTTTACAAATGTTATTCTTAGAATATTTACAAGTGTTATGTACAAAATGTTGTGATTATTACTGTAAGAATGTCTCGTATGTAACTCTGACAATACTGCATGCAACTTGTGATGTCATACATTCAACTGTGTGAGAGTTGGTGTTTGGGTGGCTGGGTGTGGTGTGTACTGGTGGCTGGGTGTATGCTGGTTGCTGGATGTGTGCTGATGGCTGGGTGTGGTGTGTGCTCGTGGCTGGGTGTATGGGAGGCTGGGTGTTAGTGTATCTATGTGTGTATCTGTGTATGCATGGATGGATATATTTATCTCTCACACTACAGCTGTCACTCTATCTCTCAGACTCTCTCTGTTACTATCTGTCTCTCTCTGACTCTTGTCTTTCTCAGTCTCTATCTTCTCTCTCCCTATCTAGTCTCTCTGTCTGTCAGTCTTTCTCCATCTCTCTCATTGTCTCTCTTTCAGTCTCTCTCGCGCTCTCTCTCTCTCTCTGCTTTCTCAGTCTCTCTTTGCTTTTCTTTCATTATTTTTCTTTCCCTTTGTCTCTCTGTCTTTCTTGCACTATCTTTCTGCCTCTCTTTGTCTCATTCTCTCTCTCTGTGTTGTATTCTCTCTCACGTGCTCTCTCTCTCTCTCTCTCTCTCTCTCTCTCTCTCTCTCTCTCTCTCTCTCACACACACACACACATACACACATTACTTGAGGTTAAAGGACCGTCTCTCCAGACCGGCCTGACTGCCGATGTAGACCAGGTCCCAGTTCTCCTCGTCCAAGGGTTGTGTGCCGGCAATGACAATGTTGGGTCGGAAGTGCTCAATGGCCTGGGGCGGATTGAACTTGAACTGACCGTGACAGACAGAGAACACAACACATTAGGTGTGGGTGATGTAGAGAGAACACAACACATTAGGTGTGGGTGATGTAGAGAGAACACAACACATTAGGTGTGGGTGATGTAGATAGAACGCAACACATCAGGTGTGGGTGATGTAGAGAGAACACATCAGGTGTGGGTGATGTAGAGAGAACGCAACACATCAGGTGTGGGTGATGTAGAGAGAACGCAACACATCAGGTGTGGGTGATGTAGAGAGAACACAACACATTAGGTGTGGGTGATGTAGAGAGAACACAACACATTAGGTGTGGGTGATGTAGAGAGAACGCAACACATCAGGTGTGGGTGATGTAGAGAGAACACATCAGGTGTGGGTGATGTAGAGAGAACGCAACACATCAGGTGTGGGTGATGTAGAGAGAACGCAACACATCAGGAGTGGGTGATGTAGAGAGAATGCAATACATCAGGTGTGGGTGATGTAGAGAGAATGCAACACATTAGGTGTGGGTGATGTAGAGAGAACGAAACACATTAGGTGTGGGTGATGTAGAGAGGACACAACACATTAGGTGTGGGTGATGTAGAGAGGACACAACACATTAGGTGTGGGTGATGTAGAGAGGACACAACACATTAGGTGTGGGTGATGTAGAGAGAACACAACACATTAGGTGTGGGTGATGTAGAGACAATACAACACATTAGGTTTGGGTGATGTAGAGAGAACACAACACAGGTGTGGGTGATGTAGAGAGAACACAACACATTAGGTGTGGGTGATGTAGAGAGAAAAAAACACATTAGGTGTGGGTGATGTAGAGAGAACACAACACATCAACACTGGAACACATTAGGTGTGGGTGATGTAGAGAGAACACAACACATTAGGTGTGGGTGATGTAGAGAGAACACAACACATTAGGTGTGAGTGATGTAGAGAGAACACAACACATTAGGTGTGGGTGATGTAGAGAGAACACAACACATTAGGTGAGGGCGATGTAGAGAGAACACATTAGGTGTGGGTGATGTAGAGAGAACACAACACATCAGGTGTGGGTGATGTAGAGAGAACACAACACATTAGGTGTGGGTGATGTAGAGAGAACACAACACATTAGGTGAGGGCGATGTAGAGAGAACACAACACATTAGGTGTGGGTGATGTAGAGAGAACACATCAGGTGTGGGTGATGTAGAGAGAACACAACACATCAGTACTGGAACACATTAGGTGTGGGTGATGTAGAGAGAACACAACACATTAGGTGTGGGTGATGTAGAGACAACACATCAGGTGTGGGTGATGTAGAGAGAACACAACACATTAGGTGTGGGTGATGTAGAGAGAACACAACACATCAGGTGTGGGTGATGTAGAGAGAACACAACACATTAGGTGTGGGTGATGTAGAGAGAACACAACACATCAGTACTGGAACACATTAGGTGTGGGTGATGTAGAGAGAACACAACACATTAGGTTTGGGTGATGTAGAGAGAACACAACACATCAGATGTGGGTGATGTAGAGAGAACACAACACATTAGGTGTGGGTGATGTAGAGAGACCACGACACTTAAAACAGGCTGCAAAAGAGACCGAGCCATCTGGGATAAAACCCGGGTCAATGAAGTCGAACCTCTCGACTTTTAAGATTTTTTTTCAGACCGCCAGCATTGACATCATTGATGTAACCAGATAAACTCACCATCACGTTACGAGTGTTAACTTCAATGGCATCAGCCAGTCAGTACTTCATGCAGGGAGTGATCCCTGTCTGCAGCGACTCTCGGGTAACATTTGGCTTAAAGTACCCTGTGCCTGGCCGCATTTGTTGGTAGTGCTAGAATGTGTCTCATGCATATAATTGATGTGTTCTTTGTACACCCGTTCAGAAAGAGGTAGCACACTACTGAACGTAAACTTGCCCAGGAATCTCGAACAGCCAAAAAATGTTGGGGTTGACTGCTACATTCTGTAAAGAATATGCGACAACTTTTTATTTCGTGCACCCCAGGATTCTCCGCATGGTCGCATTCTTATGTGCTCCAACCTTTCCAGCTGGCTCATATATGTAGAGATGGTTATTGAGTTAACTAAGCCTAGATTTGTCTGGCACCTACCGTCTCATTGATCTCCTCCAGCGAGGATTCTGTCGCCTAGATTTCTCTGGCACCTACCGTCTCATTGATCTCCTCCAGCGTGGATTCTGTCGCCTAGATGTGTGTGGCACCTACCGTCTCATTGATCTCCTCCAGCGAGGATTCTGTCGCCTAGATTTCTCTGGCACCTACCGTCTCATTGATCTCCTCCAGCGTGGATTCTGTCGGCTAGATGTGTGTGGCACCTACCGTCTCATTGATCTCCTCCAGCGAGGATTCTGTCGCCTAGATTTCTCTGGCACCTACCGTCTCATTGATCTCCTCCAGCGAGGATTCTGTCGCCTAGATTTCTCTGGCACCTACCGTCTCATTGATCTCCTCCAGCGTAGATTCTGTCGCCTAGATGTGTGTGGCACCTACCGTCTCATTGATCTCCTCCAGGGAGGATTCTGTCGCCTAGATTTCTCTGGCACCTACCGTCTCATTGATCTCCTCCAGCGTGGATTCTGTCGCCTAGATGTGTGTGGCACCTACCGTCTCATTGATCTCCTCCAGCGAGGATTCTGTCGCCTAGATTTCTCTGGCACCTACCGTCTCATTGATCTCCTCCAGCGTGGATTCTGTCGGCTAGATGTGTGTGGCACCTACCGTCTCATTGATCTCCTCCAGCGAGGATTCTGTCGCCTAGATTTCTCTGGCACCTACCGTCTCATTGATCTCCTCCAGCGAGGATTCTGTCGCCTAGATTTCTCTGGCACCTACCGTCTCATTGATCTCCTCCAGCGTAGATTCTGTCGCCTAGATGTGTGTGGCACCTACCGTCTCATTGATCTCCTCCAGCAAGGATTCTGTCGCCTAGATTTCTCTGGCACCTACCGTCTCATTGATCTCCTCCAGCGTGGATTCTGTCGCCTAGATGTGTGTGGCACCTACCGTCTCATTGATCTCCTCCAGCGAGGATTCTGTCGCCTAGATTTCTCTGGCACCTACCGTCTCATTGATCTCCTCCAGCGTGGATTCTGTCGGCTAGATGTGTGTGGCACCTACCGTCTCATTGATCTCCTCCAGCGAGGATTCTGTCGCCTAGATTTCTCTGGCACCTACCGTCTCATTGATCTCCTCCAGCGTGGATTCTGTCGCCTAGATGTGTGTGGCACCTACCGTCTCATTGATCTCCTCCAGCGTGGATTCTGTCGCCTAGATTTCTCTGGCACCTACTGTCTCATTGATCTCCTCCAGCGTGGATTCTGTCGGCTAGATGTGTGTGGCACCTACCGTCTCATTGATCTCCTCCAGCGAGGATTCTGTCGCCTAGATTTCTCTGGCACCTACCGTCTCATTGATCTCCTCCAGCGTGGATTCTGTCGGCTAGATGTGTGTGGCACCTACCGTCTCATTGATCTCCTCCAGCGAGGATTCTGTCGCCTAGATTTCTCTGGCACCTACCGTCTCATTGATCTCCTCCAGCGTGGATTCTGTCACCTAGATGTGTGTGGCACCTACCGTCTCATTGATCTCCTCCAGCGAGGATTCTGTCGCCTAGATGTGTGTGGCACCTACCGTCTCATTGATCTCCTCCAGCGAGGATTCTGTCGCCTAGATTTCTCTGGCACCTACCGTCTCATTGATCTCCTCCAGCGTGGATTCTGTCACCTAGATGTGTGTGGCACCTACCGTCTCATTGATCTCCTCCAGCGAGGATTCTGTCGCCTAGATTTCTCTGGCACCTACCGTCTCATTGATCTCCTCCAGCGAGGATTCTGTCACCAGTTTGCAGGCCACACTCCTGAATCGCTTAGACTCAATGGCCCACTCATATTTACAGTTGAACAACCTCAGATCGGCTTCCTGCAGGCACTCGCTCAACCAGGTGCCGACTTTGTTTCCTGTGGATAGATACGGGACAAGGTTAGCAGGTCACGCCTGATGTCGCTGCATCAGGTGATAAAGTGATAGGTCTTGGCATATACTACATCGCGGCACAGTCAGGTAGGGTGATCTAGTTGATTCATCGCCGTTCTGTCCACCCCGAATTTACCTGTGGTATCAGCGAGTCTCGTGTGGTAGTCAAAAACATAACCGTTTTAAGTTTTCTTAAACATCGGGTGTGCTGGTGCCGAGAATGGGGATCGACCCCTTAAACCGGATAGTTGGATAAAATGTTGACTTCTCGTCCTTGACTTGGGGAAGTAAATTACAAGTACCTCTGAAGTTGGAGTGGGTTCGTCTGATGGTGAGGGACACTCTCAATAGGGAAAGCTAATCACATGTAAAATCCAGTCTAGGGCTATTAGAAGTAATGTGTATGGACTACGCTTCAGTTGAAAGTGCGCGCGCGCACGCGCACACACACACGACACCTCAAGTTGAGGTTTGTACCCGAAGCACTGCAACAGAAGCTAGCCAGAAATGCATCACCAGGACTTGTCACTCCGGGCGGTCATTTACTGGACTATAGACAGTCGCACTAGCGGAGTTGACAGGGCACTGCGCTGGCAGTGTCACGAGTACAGTCGGGCATGTGTTCCACGCCTGGCCTCGTCGCTGGCCATAGTGAGGGGAACATTGGTCGTCTGTTGTTCCTTGCTCTCAGGCCTACACCGTGAGATGAGGGTATCGCTGCACAAACTCTTAGCTCGAAACTGCCTGGGGACAATGTACTGATATATTTAAAGACGGAGATTTGGTTGAGATAACAGGAGACAGACTGGCGGACAGATGAAATAGGTAGGTAGGCAATTAGTGTGTTTATTGCACCTTCATTTGTAGCTGTGGTGTTAGTTGTTGTTCTAGAATCAAAAGTAGTAGTAGATGCTGTTGTTTTATTAGTGGTGACTGTAGTAGTACTAGTTGTTATTGTTGTTGTTGTACTAGTGGCAGCAGCAGTGGTGATGGTGATACAATATTGTCAACCGTTCTGGCTCAGGTAACGACAGCAGGAGCAGTAACTGCTGGGTGAATGATTATAGCAGCGGTTGTGGCCCTTGTGTGTTTGATGATGGCAATGGTATTGATGGTGGTGGTGAAGTTGATTATGATAATGGTTATAATGGTGATACTGACGATGGTGGTAACGATGAAGATGATAATTATAAGTGATGATAACGATGGGATGCTTGTGATAACAATAGTGGTGATAGCTATGATAATAATAGTGGTGATGATGTTGTGGTGACGATACAAAGAAGGCTGACCCTACCACAGTCCAGGGCGTCAGTCTCCATCCCCAGGCACTGAACTGTGTATGCTTGTCTGCTCTCTCTCCGCAGTCCTGCCGTCAGTCTGTTCATGGTAAAGTTGCGGTTAGCTGACGGCGGGCAGAGATAGAGGACTGACAGTAGGACAGGCAGACAGTCAGAAAATCAAGACAAGCAGGTAGACAAACATGCAAAATAGGTAATCAGACAGACAAGCATACAGATAAGTAAAAGAGACAGACAAGACTAGACAATTAAACACAAACAGGCTGTTAGACAGACACTCCGAGGGACAAGCACTCAGACAGACATACAAGTAAGCCGATATATGCATATAGGTGGGTAAGTAAATGAGAAATCGACAGGCAGACAGACAGAATATACATAGTCACAGACGTAGATAGTCGGACATACTGGGCTGGCATACAATATGATACTTGGAGACAGTCGAGTAGATAGAAGAGTGCTAGAGTTTGGGATGGGGGGGGGGGGCGTCGCGCGAACAACAGAAATAACCTGTAGATAGAGACAATAACCTGGAGGAAAGGGGAGGGACCCTGGCAGAGGGGATGCTAGTGTATGGGGTTGAGAAAAAATATTATCAGTTATCAGTTGGGGTATCTTCGTTGCACTCCGGACATGTCCATAGGTGCTCAGATCCTCCCCCCCCCCCCCAGCATATAATTTGAGAGACAGATAAGCAACCAGATATATGGACAGACAGACAGATAAATAGATAGAACGAACGAAATTTATTTTCAGAGGGTCAGAAATTGGGCACGCAGACCCGTCTTACATTCGGCCCTTGGCCCTTCCAATCACTCATCTTTCGCTCTTCAATTATCTGTTGTGCGTGTTACATTCTCATAGGGGGAAAATGAATGTTGTAAACATAAACAATGCATGTTACCATTGTCAGAGTCATAGAACAGACCAGGTCTATGACAACCATGTTATGAGACAGGCAGGCAGACACATGCATAAACACACACAAACGTACCTGCATACTTACTTAATCATTTCCACAAACACAAGTTATGCATCCACTCGATAACACACAACTACAGACTCCGTTGCACAGACATGTAAGTAGCGGTATACTACTCGTGTACTCACTCACAATCACAAACTCACTAATAAAAGTTTACTTATACATACGTATTCTCTCTCTCTCTCTCTCTCTCTCTCTCTCTCTCTCTCTCTCTCTCTTTCTCTCCCCTCTCTCTCTCTCCCGCTCTCTCTTAATCTCTCACGCCCATATATCCTCATTCTTACAGCAGGGCACATACATACACTCCTTCCGAATGCACATATAATCGACATATACACACTTTCACACACGCAAATACACAAATACTCACTCAGTCGTACATCTACACAGCGACACGCCCACACACACACTTCCTTACATACACACACATACACTAAATCATTTACTCGTTTATACTGTCGCTCTCTCTCTCTCTCTCTTTCTCTCTCTCTCTCTCTCTCTCTCTCTCTCTCTCTCTCTCTCTCTCTCTCTGCCTCTCTCGTGCCCATATAGAACGAACTAACAAACTTTATTATCAAAGGGCTAAGAATTGGGCACGCAGGCCCGTCTGACATTCTGCCCTTCTTCTCTCTTTCCAGATAAGGTAGGTAGGTAGACACATCCATCATGTGCCATGCCGATAAGCTTGGGCGGTCTGTTTCACCATCTCACTCGATCACCAGAGTCGTGGATCAGCTCCGTGTTCCTGTCTCGACCATGCCACAAGGCCAAGCCATCCACGTATTTACTTCTCGGTCTTCCCTTTGGTCTCTTCCCTTCTATCTTGCCAGTCGTCACCAAGTTCTCCAGTTCATTTCTTCTCATAACATGCCCAACAAATTTTGACTGTCTACGTCTAATGTCTCTAATCAGTTTACGATC